>JACEFZ010008884.1:165000-360000 GCA_014155875.1 Cepaea nemoralis | reverse complement strand
CTCACTACTGTCGATGATTGGTGCTCAGTTCTCTCCATGTAGAACTGTCTGGGCTGGGGCACTGTAACATAATGTAACCCAATATTGGGCAGTTTGTCAACTACATTTCAACACAAACAGAAGGTATATAGCACCATAATACACACCGAACACGTTTGGCTTGATTGACACATTCCAGACATACCGATGTCACCAAATTAAAACCAGTATAGCGTCTCAGCCTACGAAGCCGATTGGTTGGGAGACACAGTATGACGTAGAAAGACGCCACTAGGCCGTGCGCGCTCAGTTTCTACAATGGCATGGGTGAAGGTGAAGGTCAAACCTGACCAACTCCATCTCAATGTCTGCTAGCTCCTGATTTACTCTGCAATTCGATTGCTTTATGAGTGCATATCTTGCCATAACATCTAAAGAAGCTGTAGGGAGTAAAATTATCAATGCACTTTTATGCATTATATCAAATGCATACTTTATCTATCTTCTTGCTTCAGAAGACAATTCATGTGTTTAAACTAATACTTCTCTTGATCTACATGCTTTCGACTGTAATAACGCTAGGTAGTGAGTGGGAAATTTACACCTTTCCTCCTTTCTTCTTGCGCATATGTGGACAATGGAATGGATATCTTATTATTGCATGCCTGGCATACCTGCACTCAGACCCCATCATCATAATGCTATGGTTATTATTTTAGTTCAACAAATGCAATTGCCTTCTTAGGGAAGAACAATTTTCACTCGTAACGAATTTTACTTGGTTTATCTGTCCAGAAATGGGTGGGGGGGGGGGGGGTTCAAACCCCAGTCCTTACTCACTGTCGCTTGTCAGCAGGAGAGGACACATTGCGTTCAGGCCTTCGAAAAAGAAGAAGAATTCGTGTGAGAGAGAGAAACATATTTGTGATTATCACACTGATATATATGTAAATATGTGTTCGCTGTACTTGAAAGAAATATGTATGTTTTGCAACTTGTGAACACTTCAATTGAAGTTTTCCTTTATGTCCATTCATGCACACGAACCATATTTTGTCCTGTTATAAGAAAATCATTTATATGGGAGTTAAAATTATTATAACTTCTGGAAACTGAGGGAGCAATAAATGTTCGAACTTATGACATCCAGTATACAGAAAAAGCTTATAGGTCGGAGATGAATGAGAGAAGAGAGGTGACACTCATGAACATTATCTGACATGTAAAAGCAAACAACATCATGCGTAGCCTTGACGTGGGGTCGATGAGTTTATTAGATTGATGTTCATGTCATCATTTATGTCATTATATCAGCATCATGATATGTCCTTATCTAAGTGACTGTACTTACTCATCTAATACCCTGTCACATTTCGGTTGTTCTTATCTGTTCATCTGAGGTCCATATCTACCCGAGACTCCCGGTACGTTCAGAACACATACAACAGAAAGACCAGATAATGAAAAGCATACAGAGAGCATCGTGCCCATCAGTAGTCAGAGTCGATTCAGCACCAAAGAGAGAAGGAGTATAGCTCTCACTCTTTTGCACTATTACATTTCTTCCCAGAACCTGCTGAGTTGTTTATAGTCCATTGAACACAAAAGACTATTACACACTATTAAATATTAGTCCCAGGACTCTAACTTTCAAGAGTACCGAGGATACACATAGTGCGACTCATTCTCACCATCTTATCACCTTACAACAAGCAAGAGATTCATTTAATATGTGCAGCTACCAGGTTTCAATAGCGGAGGCGAGTTCTATTTATAGCCCTTGTCCTATCTCGAAAGCTGCGGGAGTGTATTTTTGTTACATTTAAGAATCTAGGAGTGGCTGAGACAGAATAATGTCATAGAGACACGAACATTAAATTAAGCATGTGAAAATGAATAAATATTGCAGTAATATTGAGTCCACAATGGACTAGGGACAAGAAATAAAAGTCGAGAAAGACAGTTTCAATAATGTGCAGAAAATGTACTTAACATTTGTAATACACTAAATAAATGAAACAGTAGAAAGAATTTGGGGAAACTGAGATATCGTTTCTATCTACAATGTCAACAATCACAATGTCGGCCAGGAAGAACCATATACAACAACTATAACAGATCAGACTATAAAGACAGGTCTGTGTCCGGATGACGATAAGATAATCACAATGTTAGGGTCATGATAAGAGACCAGAGGGTCTGAAATAGATAGTTAAAACATTGATTGACTTAGACAGACACAGATGGACAGAGGTCAACAGAGGCAGACAATTATGGATGGATTGACAAAGTAGCACTGGAGACAATCAGACATATACCTTATCAAAAATATATTGGGGAAATGCTTGGGCGTGAGCTTGATCGCCTGCAACGCTTTGCACATGGTGACGATGACGATGCTTAGGATGATGGTAATAATCATGATGATGATGATGATGATGATGATGATGATGATACTTGAACACTTACCGGAAATAAACGCTGAACACCAAAGGCTTGTCACCGGCTAACACTTTTATTGAACAATTGATATCGTTGCGGGTATTTTTGTTAAAGCTGGGTCTAAGATAAACGGATCCTTCAAATGTAGGATTCTCTGTTGTAACCCTTTTCTGCTTTTCAGCACAGAAACGATATCTCTGTGGAAAGAAACATAATCATTGGAACATTACCGTCTTGACAGACGATTGTTTGTTACATTGTACTTCAAAAAGCATAATAACTTCAACTCATGGCTATAGCGAATGTGAATGATAAGGCCAATTCGCGCTGTAAATGTTCAGTCCACGTTGGAATGTATGTGAACACACAGTCATTTCCACCATCACGCACCATCACACATCTCATTCGCTCAGAGTGTGACCTATCTGCAATCATTTTCTCCTTTGTCTTTATTCCATTTCTGATATGTGCCCTCCAAGAAACACGTTCAGCGGCGATTTGCTCCCAATATGTTTATATCAATGCGTGTATCAATCATGTCCCGCTTACACACATCTTTGTATCGTAGTAGAGGCCGACCCTGATATCTCTTAACCGTCTGTAATTCACCAAAAAAGATGTCCTTTGGTATTCTACCATCATCCATCCTCCTAACGTGCCTCATCCACTTAAGTCTACGAAGACTGAGCATGGAACAAATCGCCACACAACCCGATCTTTCCAAAATTTCAGTATTTGTGATTTTGTCTTGCCACTTAAAACCAAGTATTCTTCGCAGACACTGCAAATGAAAGCTGTATAAGCGTTTCATTTGGTGTGAGTAAGTTGACCAGGCTTCACTGCCATAAAGACGAGTACTAAAGATACAGGCTTGATAGACAAGGATTTTGTTTTGGCAGTAAGCTTCAAGAACTACTTAACACCACACATAACATAGAAAACCTCACTTTTGTGCCTAAATGTCATGGACAACAAGAACCAAATCTCATACCTGCAGAAGTCAAAGCAGTTAAACAGAAACGTCCTAAAAACAAATCACCGGGTCCAGATGGAATAACCACAGAAGCTGTTCAGGCCTGTGGGAAAACATGAGTTAAATGACTAACAAGTCTTTTTAATATGGCATGGAAAGAAAGAAAAGTCCCAGATGATTGGCAGCAGGCAATAATAGTACCAATATGGAAAATAAAAGGCAATATGAGAGAGTGTGAAACATACAGAGGTATATCACTCCTGAGCCATATATAGGGAAAATGTAGGGAAAACTATTGCAACAAAGAGCTAGACCCATAGTTGAATAACAGTCAAGCAAAGTATAATTCAGTTTTCGGAAAGGTAAAAGTTGCGCTGATGCACTATTTACATTTAGACAAATATGTGAAAAGACTATCGAATATAGTGATCAGCAAAATATTGTGTTTGTAGATCAGGAAAAGGCTTTCGATAGAGTAGATAGATACAAATTAAGGACCATCCTTGAAGACTATGGGATACAAGGGCAACTGCTAGAAAACATCATGGCCATGTACCACACGAGCTGAAGTGCAGTAATAACACAAGAAGGTATATCAATTATGATCACAGTCAATACAGGAGTGAGACAGGGATGTGTGCTCTCTCCTCTGCTCTTTAATGTCTACATGGACAGAATATCTAAAGAAGCAAGTCTTGACAGAACAGAATCAGAAAATGTAGAACTCTTTACTCCAGATGAAATATCTGACCCACAGGAAATAAATGAACTACTATTTGCAGATGATCAGTGCCGCCTGTTTTACAGCGATGAGGGAAGACTACAAAATTATATTAATAATCTGATTTCAACCTGCAGTAGATACAATATGAGTATAAATACAGCCAAAACCGAAGTATTGCAAGTTAGCAGATCGCCGGGCCCATTAAGTATACAAATAAATAGCACAACTCTGAAACAAGTTAATGAATTCAACTATCTTGGAAGTATGATCATAGAAGATGCAGATCGGACAGAGAAATCGAAATCAGATGTCAAAAAGCTAGTGTACCTATATAGCAACTATCACCCTTACTGAAACATCCAAATATACCAATGTCAGCGAAACGACAGATAATAAACAGCACTTTCACACCAACCCTATGCTATCAATCTCAGACTTGAACTTTATGCAAATCACACTTTCGCAAAATCAACACCTGCGAGATGAGATTCCTGAGGAGTGCTGCCAACTTAGCAATCCGAGACTGAGTAATAAATGCTGTTATCAGACATACAGTGGGATCAAAACCTTGTGCCACATTTATTGAAAGACAGAATATCAAGTGGTTCGGCCATCACTGGCCTTACATCAAAGATCATCTGCGACTAGACGAAGATGACGTTCAAAAAGAAAATGAATTGACGACATCAAAGACATTGTACAATCATACGGAATGTCACTATCCAGTGCAGCCCATAGGGTACTGGAGCGCAAATTATTCTTCCCCCCGACGCTAGACGGCAGAAGTGGAAAATGATGATGATTATGTTGATGAAATGCAACCTTCCTGATTTTTTTGACACTTTGTGTTAACCTGTTCATTGTTGTTGCTGCCTTATCAATCATGATGTTGACTTCCTGATCTAGGGATAATCTGTTATTTACCTCTGATCCCAGATATGTAAATGGTATATTATCTTCAGTTCAGCGTCGTCAATAAAGATTGATGGTATTCCATGTGCACCTTGTGACATAATCTGTCTCTTCTTTTTTGCTAATTGTTAAAACACATTTAGAACAAGCATTTGAGAATGCACATAGTAGACATCGTAAGTCTTCCTCAGAGTGCGTCATAATTCTGCAAAAAGCAACTCCCTGATCAGTACCCTCCTAATTTAGGTCGTGTCATTCAATCTCTGCCCAGATTGAGGAGGCGGTAGCTGATCAGTAACACCTGTAGGTGTCTCCCACCGTCAGAGGCAACCCATGGCGCCCCATATCTACGCCAATTGACAAGGGCTTATAACCCGTAACTGCTACCTCTCGCTTTATGGCATGGGGGATGGGTGTGGGGGATGTGTGTATGGGTGGGGGTGTGTGATGTGTGTGGGGGTTAGGAGTGTGGGTGGCGATGTATGTATGAGTGGTGAGGTGTGTGTGGGTGAGAGATGTGTGTGTCAATGGCGGGGGTTGTGTAGGTGGTGGAGATGTGTGGGTGGCGGGTGAGTGGGTGGATGATGATGTGTGTGAGTGGATGGCGGATGTGAGAGTGGGTGAGGGATGTGTGTGTGTTGGTTATGAATATGTGTGTGGGTGGGGGTGTTGTAGTTGAAGGTTGCGTGTTTGGGGGATGGGTGATTGGGGTATGTGGGTGGGTGGGATATTTCTGGGTGGGTGAGTGTGTTGGTTGGGGGATGGGTGGTTATGTATATATGGATGGAGAGAGATGCTAGGGTGGGGCTGTGTATGTTGGTGAGTGCGAGATGTGTGGGTGGGTGGGTGGCGGAAGATGGTGTGGGTGGTGGATGTATGGGTAGGTGCGGGATGTGTGGTTTGGCTGGGAGTGGATGTGTATGTGTTTGGGTGCGCATGTGTGTGAGTGTGTGTGTGTATGCAAGAAGAGAGAGAGAGAGAGAGAGAGAGAGAGAGAGAGAGAGAGAGAGAGAGAGAGAGAGAGAGAGAGAGAGAGAGAGAGAGAGAGAGAGAGAGAGAGAGAGAGAGATGAGCTCACACATGTCATGTAACAGGCTATTCTATAGTTTGTGTGTATTCGAATCTTTTATATAATTTTGAATGCCACTTGATTCAATAGTTGTTTGTATATTCTCATCTTTCATATTATAGTTGTGTATGCCACTTAATATAACCATGTATAATACGAACACACGCACATTACTGTAGAGTGAGAGAGAGAGAGAGAGTGAGTGAGTGAGAGATAGAGAAGAGAGAAATCAAATCAAATCAAATCAAATCAACTTTATTTTAGAGAGAGAGAGAGAGAGAGAGAGAGAGAGAGAGAGAGAGAGAGAGAGAGAGAGAGAGAGAGAGAGAGAGAGAGAGAGAGAGAGAGAGTTGAATTGCGTCACTAATTTTTATGCTACACAATGTATGTGTACAATTTTTCTCCGGTTGTTACAATTATTGCGAGAATGCTCACAACAATCGTCAGTTTATGTGTGTGTAAAATGTTGGAGTTTGCTGATACAAGTTTCAGTGATTATGTGAGGCATCATATAAGTATCTTGATGTGAGGATGTGTGAGTGAGTGTGTATGTAGAGATGTGTGATGTGTGTGTGTGTGTGTGTGTGTGTGTGTGTGTGAGGAGATGTGCGTTTTGGAGATGTATGTGTGGAGGGGTTGTGAATGAGGGATTTGTGGTGGGTTTGGGATGTGTGTGTGTGAGCGATTTGTGTGGGTGGGTTTTTTGTGGATTGGTGGAAGTGTGTGTGTGTGTTGGTGATGGAGGGGGGGGGGGGTTGGTTGTATTGGTGGGGACTATGCATGTGGGTGGTTGGGTGGGTGAAGGATGTATGGGTTGAGGGATGGGTGTGTGATGGGTGTGGTGTGTGTGTGGGTGTGTGGGTGGGTGGAGGATATATGTATGGGAGGTGAGGGTGTTTGTAATTGTGGGATGTGTGGGTGGGTGGGAGATTAGTGAGGGAGATGTGTGTGGATGAGGCATATGTGGGTGGGGATGTGAATGGGGGATGTGTGTGACGTTGGGTGTTGGGTGGGAGGGGATATGTGTTTGGGTGAGATTTGTGTGGGTGGGTGGGGGTGGTGTGTGGGATGTGCGGGTGGGTAAAGGATGTATTTAAGGTTGAGGATAATTGTTTGGCTGGGTGGTTGGGGTGTATGAGTGTGGGTGGGCAGATGGCAGATGCATATGTTTATGGGTGGTTGGGGAATGAGTAGGTGCGAGTAGTTGAGGGCTGAGTATATGAGTGGATGGATGTGTGTTGGGGATGAGTATATGGGTGGAAGATGTGTTTGTGGTTGGGAAGATGTGTCTGAGTGTGGGATCTGTGGGATGTGTGTGTGGGGATATGTGTATGGGTGGGTAGATTATGCGGATGGGGGACGTGTGTGTTTGTGTGTGTGTGGTTGTGTTAGTGGGTGTGTGGGGAGGCGTGGATGAGTGTGGGATGTATGGGTTGGTGGGGGATGTGTGAGTGGGTGTGGAGATGCGTGGGTGGGTGGGGAGGTGTGTTGGTGGCTGGAGGGATGTGTGTAAGGATAGGGCGTGTATTGGTAGGGTGTATGTGAGCGGATGAGGGATGTGTGGGAGGGGGATGTGTGTTTGGGTTGGTGTGTTTGTGTGAGTGTTGGTGGATAGTAGTATGTGTGGGTGTTGGTGGGTGGGGGATGTGTGTGGGTGGGTGTGTTGGGGCGTGTTTAGGGGAAATGGGTGTTTTGTGTATGCTTGTGGATGTATGTGTCGGTTGGGGTTGTATGTGTGATTGGTGGGGTGTGTGGGTGGATGTGAATTGTGTGGGAAAATGTGAGTGTGTGTGGATGGGAAGTTGTGAGGGTTTGGGTGGGTGATGTGTGAGTGGATGAGAGATGTGTGTGGGGGTTGGTGAGGGATGTGTGTGTGGGAGAGGTATTGTGGTTGGGGTGTGTGGGTGGGTGGGTTGGTGGAGCATGTGTGTGTGGGTGAGTTTGTGTGGGTTGGGGTTTGTGTGAGTGGATGGGTATGTGGGTTTGGGATGTGTGTGGGTGGTTGCGAGATGTCTGGGCTGGCGAGTGGATGTGTGAGTGGGTGGAGGGATGTATGGTTTGTAGGGGATGTGTGAGTGGGTGAGGGATGTGTGTATGTGTGGGTTGATGCGGGATGTCTGCGTGGGAGGTGGATGTGTCACATAACATGATAAATATGCATTGTTTATGCTTACAACATTCATATTACAATGTTTTCTTTTAAATTTTCTATGTGAATGTTTCATGCACTGTTGATGAAACCCTTATTAAATAAAATTCAATTCCAAGTTCAAAGTTCAATATGATTCCGAGACCACGAATGGAGTTATACCTCTACATAGTACAAAGCCTGGGCTCAGATATAGAGATCACGTGTTGCCCATGCAGCACGATCCCTCTCACGGCCTGCCTAGTTCACTCAAGAGGAATGGTAACACCAATACATCTGGAACAAGACAAGCTGCAGAAGCTTCTGGATCAGCAAAGCAATGCTCTAACTGTCCGCCTGTCGGAGTTTCGATCTTAGACCAGCAGCCAACCAAGGCGTAGGGCCTGGTCTGCCTTGCCATGAAATTGTGTCTTTAGGTTGCATTTCCTCGCACCAGGATAAGGCTTGTACCCTCCCAGTTGTGTTCTTCCCTCCGAAGCCGTTGGCACAGTGTGGAATGTCGGGTTTGGTAAGCGCCGTCCTTCATTCTGCGCTAACAGAAAGCAGGTAGTACCGTCTACTGTTATACAGTAGCTCAGTCATATCGTCTAAGTCCTGATGGGAAATAAAACATAATAATCTCTTAGTAATTAGGGTGAAACTTGAAATCCTTTGCAGAGACTGGTCCCTTAATGTCAAAATCAGCATTACCATCTGTGGACAACAATCACCGTCAAATTATTATCCTATTTGTGGCTGACTCTGTCACGGGATTATTAATCTGAGCAGGGATGGAACCTAATATAACTTCTCTTCTGAGATTGAACAGGGAAGGGGTAACAGTAGAATCGTAAAATAGGATCAAGAGAGTTGACAATTCGAAAATGGACAATTAGAGATGAAGCTGTATTTCTAGGAGAACTATCACACTATTAATGTTGATTCTGTATTGTCGGGAGCATTATTGGACTATAAGGGTTGATGTTGTAGTGTTAGGAGAACTATTTGACAATAAGGGTTGATGTTGTATTGTTATGAGACTTAGTTGACAATTAGGGTTGATGCTGTATTGATAGGAGAACTATTGGACGATTAGGGTTGATGCTGTATTGTTAGGAAAATTACTTGACAATTATGGTTGATGCTATATTGTTAAGAGAACTATTTGACAATTAGGGTTAATGTTGTATTATTAAGAGAACTATTTGACTATTATGGTTGATGTTGTATTCAGTAGAGAACTATCAGACTATTAGTGTATAGCCATCACATAATTCACTAACTCGTAAATTGCAACGCTAGTCCCCAGATTAAGGTTTACATATCCGAAAGGATCATATGTATATAATGATTCTACACGTCGCCCCGATGGCCTGTGTATTCAGATAACACATTTAGCTCTCTCACATGAGGGCGAAAAACAGGAGGCTACGTGTACAAGTTGCGAATGTTAAATATCTCACGACAGTTGGAAATCCCAAAGAGCAGGCCTTCAGGCTGCAGTCCGGGCAAAATTGTTAGGAAAGACAGGTATTCACAGGTAGATAGAGCACATTAACTTGCATAGAAACTGTCTAGAGGGAGGAAAGGTAATAGAAATACGAAGTAGGTTTGGCGGATGTGTGACGTGTATAACTAGATTTGACTCACCCCAACGACCACAATCATCATCACGACACAGAGGGACGAAGAAGAAGATTATGCCAAAATCATTGTCTCCAGCTCGTCTAGCCGTTCTGGTGATTCAGACACTGATTTTGCCGACAAGTTCGATGGGTTTAAGTGCTTTCTCAATCTCGACCCTAAGTGTGTTGCAAAAAAATGTTTCCCAATTTTCCCCCTTTTGTATTAAAATGCCCACAGAAAACGGCATGGTTCCGATGGCACACAATTGCACAGAGAGACTGCCCCCTCTGTGGTCTACTTTCGCAGTGCAGGCACACGCATTGACCAATATACACAGTTGTTCCGACTGAACTGTAATCGCTTGAATTTGCACGTGGTCACTGACCCGTAAGGTTGTGTCCACCTGTGCTACCATGATACTATCATGTACTAGGATGGCCATCCCCACCTGTCGTCTAATGTAAACACAGGTGTAGCCAGACATATCCTGCATGTTATCGCCACACCGCGTCTCCCGAGAGACAACGTTGTTCGTGCTGAATACCATGCTTTCGACAATGAGTCCATGTTGCTTGAAGTTCACACAGTTGCAACATAAAATGTGAACATTGTTGAGGCCTAAATGGCATATTTGAGCCGATATTTTCATGCGTCAGCTCTCTTGTATTGACGTTTCCGTCTCCTATGCTTACTTCTGTTTTTCTGAGCCGCCAGCTGATCCCCCATACAACTAACACACCACGTTTCGGTGTCACTATAACGCTTACTGGAGGGAAAAAAAACAATGTTTGTCACAATGTACGAAGTCCGTAGCACCGGCCAAGTCCTAATCTACATTCTGGCAAAAGTATTCACATCCAGAAGAAGAAAATATCCACCCTTAAGGAGAAAATATTGATTGGTAGCAATAAAATATTAATCAAAACCCGCTGCCATATTTGGTGGGAAAGCTGCGAGGAAGGAAGAAAGAAAGAAAGAAAGAAAGAAAGAAAGAAAGAAAGAAAGAAAGAAAGAAAGAAAGAAAGAAAGAAAGAAAGAAAGAAAGAAAGAACAATATATAATTTACTGGTAAGTGTTCATGAAGACAAAGAAATCAAAACGCAGATAACAATTAAATTCAAACCCAGTAATATGCAGCAACAGAATCAACCAACAGTACGACTGTAAACACCAGCAGTGGAGAAGCCCGGAGCCCAATCATGGCCGTAATGAAACTGTTTAACTGGAGCCAGTCTGGATAAAACAGACGCCATGACACGTTACATTAGTGAACATTAATGTTCATGTGTGTTGTATTCATTTCTCAGCTGTCCTCTGTAAGATTGGTCTATGCAAGTAGTTAATGTAAGCAGTGTTTTTTTAAAGTGATTCTCTGTAAATATTTCCCTGTAACTAGTACTCTGTGACTAGTTCTATGTGACTAGTTTACTGGAAGTAGTTCTTTATAACTAGTTATCTGTGACTAGTTCCCTGTAACTAGTTCTCTGTAAGTAGTTTTGTGTAACTAGTTCTATGCAACCAGTCATTTGTGAGGTGTAATACTTAACTAGTTCTCTGTAACCAGTTCTTTGTGGGTTATTATCTATAACTATCTAGTTCTCTGTGAGTATTTCTTTGTAAGTAGTCTTCTGTAAATATTTTTCTGTAAGTTTATGTAAATATGTCTAAGAAATGTAGTTCTCTGTAAATAGTTCTCTGTTAGTAGTTCTATGTCAGTAATTATCTGTATTTCTATTAAAGTAGTCATAGTAAGTAACTATTTTTAAATTAATTGTAGGTAATTATCCATTTCCGGTCTCCCTGGCCAAGGAGTTAACATATTTCTCCATAATCCAGTATATTCTCGTGCGTAACGTAACCTGCACGAGGGGGTATGTGAGCCGGTCGCTCAGAAAGCCGTGGCAAACTACAAGGCGTATTCTCGCCTTGTACATAAACAGCAGCTGAAAATGTTGATGTTGACTGCAACGTCCTGTAAGGGATATGCACACACAAAAATATATATTTAAAAAAAATATCCATTGTGGATATAGTTATATGTAAATGGTTCTCTATAGCTATTTCTTCATTAGTAACATGCTCATATTTCTTTCTATTCCTTGCTGTTTATTCATTGTTTTGACAGTTCTTTCTTTCTTTCTTTCTTTTTACGCTCACTTGCTTTGAACTCAAGCATAGTCCATACACACTACTTCTAGTAGTGCTGGACTGAAATTGTGCGTGTGGAATATCTTTCCCTAATAACAGTGTCTCTCGCCGTCAGGCGAACCACTCTGACTTCAGGTGTACTTTTAATACGTCCCCAAGTCAAAAATGATAGATTAACATGTTAGTCCAACTGTCCGGAATAGGGGTTGAACCCCTTACCTCGGCATCAGCACACTTGATGTTTAAGAATACGGGTTCTTATCAATTCGGCCATGCTGACCTACACATTTCTTTCTGTCTTATTGTTCATTCCTTGTTCTCATATTTCTTTCTGTTTCTTGTTATTCATTCCATGTTCTCATAATCCTTCCTATTTCTTGTTGTTCTCTCCATATCTAACAATCTCATGATTTTGTTTGCTGTTTATTGCGTGTCTACATATTTCTTCTTAACTTATTGTTGTTTATTTAATTCTCTGTTTTGTCTCTTGTTATTTCTGGTTGGTCTGTCCATATCCACTATTTCCATTGTTTTTTTTTTCTTTTTCTTGCTAGTTCCATGTCCCGCTATACGGTGTTATTTTTGTGTTAACTTCATGTGCTGCTATCTCTTGTTATTTCTAGTTCATGCCATGTCCTGCCTTCCCTTGTTCATTCCATATTATGCTATCCCGTGTTATTTCTTGTTCATTTCATATTATGTTATCCCGTGTTATTTCTTGTTCGTTTCATATTATGTTATCCCGTGTTATTTCTAGTTCATTCCATATTATGCTATCCCGTGTTATTTCTTGTTCATTCCCTGTCCCGCATTTCCTATACTATTTCTTGTTAATTTAATGTCTTGCCTTCCGTTGTTATTTCTTGTTCATTCTTTGTTCTCCTACTCCTTGTTATTTCGTGGTGTTAATTTCATGTCCTCAAATACCCTTTTTTCAGTGACACGTCACATTACAACCTACATATATCCTCGTTTCACAACTGCTACGTGTCACCTTCAGAATTAACTCCACTTTTCAACAGTATTATTTGCCTGAGTTAATTTCGTGTCTTCAATTTCCTTGATATCGTGTTTTCCATTCCATTTCCCCCTACTCTTCTCTTGTTAATCTTTCCACGACCCTTGTAAAGCACTTATCTGTGTCAGAATGTACATTTACATTGTGCATTGCTATACACTATACCTACGTTGCTGAATCTGGAAATAAAGACTGTTTACTAACTAATGATGTTTGCTAATTCCCTTAATGAAACATGGCCAGCGCGTTTACGTGGCGTAGTCACATGTTAAGACATTAAGAAACGCCAAAGAGAGGACTCCATCCATCCATCAATCATGTGCCATGCCATCTCACTCGATCACCAGAGTCGTGGATCAGCTCCATGTTCTTGTCTCGACCATGCCATGCTGCCAAGCCATCCAGGTATTTACTTCTCGGGCTTCACCTTGGTCTCTTCCCTTTGATCTTGCCAGTCGTCACCAAGTTCTCCAATTCATTTCTTCCCATAACATGCCCAACAAATTTTGACTGTCTACGTATAATGTCTCTAATCAGTTTACGATCTTCATTTGTTTCTTGAAGGACTTGTTCATTGGTTTTTCTGTATGTCCATGGCATTCTTTGTATTTCCTTCAGAAACCACATTTCCACAGCCATCAGCTGTTTTTCAGCCTGACTGCACATTGTCCAAGCTTCACATCCATATAAAAGTACAGGTTAGTTAGTTAGTTAGTTAGTCGACAGATCATCCTCGTTGCACATCGGACCATTCAGTCCATAAGTGCTCGGATCCCCTCCTCAGCAAATCCCGCAGCGTGTAGCGGCTAACGACGCCAGTTCTGTGTTGGTTTATGAATCTTCTTTGGCTTCCTGCGTAGTGTTCTTGTTTGGCCACCCCTATTTTAATTTGCTGCTCTCGCAGTCTGGCCATTGTTGTAGATTCACAGTCATCACTTGGTTCTTGCAAAAGTCTCACTTCTCGTAGAGCATTCAGAATGTCAGCCTGGTCCATGGCGCGTCCGCCCTCCACAGTAGCCTCACCTGCGAGCTTGTCAGCCCGCTCATTTCTTTGTACTCCCGCATGACCTGGCACGAAGATGAAACTAATCTTTGCCAGCCGAGACCGCTCCAGAGGCAGCAACCATTCTCTTCGGATCGACCCCTCCTCTATCCTCTTGATCATGTTCATTGAGTCGCTAAGGAAACAAGCCCTAGTGAATGTCTGTGTCTCGAGCCATGTTATTGCTTTACTTACTGCCATGACTTCCATGGTCAGGCTACTTGTGGTTTCAGTGAAAGCAGTACAGGTTCCATGTAGCACCTCAACACTCTTTTTCTAGTTTCAATTGATATAATTTGATTGGCCAGTATGTTTTTCATCTTGCAAAAGGCTACATTTGCCATGGCTATTCTTGTTCTAATCTCTTAACTAGAGGACTAGAGGATTGTTTTTTCCGATTCTTGTTCTAATCTCTTAACTAGAGGACTAGATGATTGTTTTTTCCGATTCTTGTTCTAATCTCTTAACTAGAGGACTAGAGGATTGTTTTTTCCGATTCTTGTTCTAATCTCTTAACTAGAGGACTAGAGGATTGTTTTTTTCCGATTCTTGTTCTAATCTCTTAACTAGAGGACTAGAGGATTGTTTTTTTCCGATTCTTGTTCTAATCTCTTAACTAGAGGACTAGAGGATTGTTTTTTCCTGTCGCTCGCCATGAACTCAAGCGTAGTCCATACACGTGATTCTACCTATAATGCACTGGACTGATGTTTGCGTATGGGTTAGCTTTCCCTATTACCAGTGTCCCTCGCCATCAGACGAACCCACTCCGACATCTGAGGTACTTGAAATTTACGTCAATACGTTAAGGGCAAAAAGTTAACATTTTAGTCCAACTGATCGATGTAGGGGTTGAACGCGCTAACTCGGCATCAGCACACGGGGTGTTTAAGAACTACCGCTCTTATCCATTCTGCCATGCTGACCTCCGGACTAGAGGACACAATACTGGAGACAAGAGGAAGGGGTAAACCAGGACAACATTCATGAGGCAGACTCGTTCGGATTTATCATTGTAAACTTACAGGTCAAGGCTGACCCATAGCAAATACGTTAAACTTTCATATATACTGGGTCACGACATATACAGTGGGGTGGCCAGTTTCTTTCCTCGTCGTCTTTTCTCCCCATACAGTTGGCAGACAATTATCTACTGCAGAAAATATTGGCATTAACGAGAGCGGTACAAGACAGACAACCATGGAATGGAATGTTCAAGAAGGTTCACGACCCGCCCAAGTGCTAACATACTTGATGATGGTGATGATGATGATGGTTGAATTATAATTAATAATTCCTTGAGTAGCATGAGCCTTGAGAAACATCGTTCCCATAACAACCGTTCGGATAACTTCTCGGTCATAAGCAAGATGTCCCGCATCCGATACACTCATCTGGAGATCATATGCCACATAATGCACCCATCTTCTCTTTGACCTCCCTCTTCCTCTTTTTCCAGGCATATCTCATCTCATCTCATCATGTTCCTCTTGTACCTTGCGGTGTCGAGGTGAAGTATAAACTTCTTGAGAGTGCCCGGTTATGGGCTTCGTATATCGACATTCCCATGGATTCTGTTATTCCCTCAGTCCAACGTTTACGTGGTCGGCCTCTTCCTCTGTTTCCATCTGGTCTGTACATCATTGCTTGTTGTGGCATGCTGTTGACTGGTAGCCTACTTGCATGGCCAAACCATTTGACTTGCTGCTTTCTAATAAAATCTAGAGCAGCTTTAACCCCTACTTTAGTCCTGATTTCTTCATTTCTGATCTTATCTCTTCTTGATACGTTGAGTATTCTTCTCAGAAACCTCATTTCTGTTGTTGTGATTTTTCTTTTCTCTTTTTCTGTCATTGTCCAGGTTTGGCATTGGTAGCAGAGAGTTGGTAGGAAGATTGTGTTGTAAAGTGCTTTCTTAGTAGTTATTGATACATGTTTGTTCTTTAGTATTGGTGCCATTTGTCCAATGAGTTGATTTGCCTTATTGCACCTATTTTCGATCTCGTCTTCTGATCTGCCATTTGATGATATTATACTTCCTAGGTACTTGAAGCTCTTTACTTGTTTCAAGGGATGTTCGTTTAGGTGAATTGTTGCTGTTTGTTCTTCTTTAGTTATAGTCATTACCTCTGTTTTGCTTGTGCTAATTTTCATGTTATGTTCCCTACACATTTCGTTTAGACTATTCATGTGGTCTTGTAATTCAGCTTCTGATTTTGCTATTAGTGCTTGGTCGTCCGCAAACAGGAGTTCTCTAATGGTTAGATTTGCAGATGGTTCTTCTTCTGTGTTCTCGTCATGCGGTATTCTTGCTGTCTCTGCTTGGCTGGTTTCTTTACATATGTTGTCTATATATGTTATGAACAAGAGAGGGGACAGGACACAACCTTGTCGTACTCCAGATCTTATGGTGAAGGGTTCTGAGTGTTCTCCAGTTGCTCTCACTATGCATTCACTGTTGTTGTATAAACTTCTGCATAGGTTTGTTAGATGTGTACTCACTCCATATTGTTTAAGGATTTCCCACAGCTTGTTTCTATCTACCCTATCAAATGCCTTTTCTTGGTCGACAAAGGCTAAGTAGAGTGTTTCATTGAATTCAATTGATTTTTCTATAAGTTGTCTAAGAGCAAAAATGGCGTCTGTGCATCCTTTGTTTTTCCTAAATCCAAGCTGCGTTTCGCTTAGCTGGGGTTCTAAAGTAGTTCGTAATCTTTTTTCAAGAATTTTGCAAAATATTTTCCCAGTATGACTCAACAGTGAAATGCCTCTGTATTGTGTGCAATCTCTTTTGCTGCCTTTGTTTTTCCAAATTGGGATAATTATGGCATTTCCCCAGTCTCGTGGTGTCTGTTGTTCTACCCAAACATGGTTGAATAGTCTATGTAGCCAAGCTGTTCCTACTTCCCTTGCTGCTTTAATTAGTTCATTTGGTACTTCTTGGTTTTTCTACGAGCAGTATGAAGATCCCCTGCCGGCATATACCCCTCCATTATTGTTCTCTTCAAAGTGTCACGACGTTTCAAGTTACCACATTATCAGTTTTTTTTTTCTTATTTTCTTTTCGTCTTTAGTAGCCAACCTTCTTCAGTATTCAGCTCTTCTTGTATGGATGCATTTGTTCTTTTCTGTATCCAAAATATTCTTAGAACTTATCTATATCATTTATTTTCAAAGGCATTTATGCACTGTTCGAGTGTTTAGTAAGTGTCTAGGTATCAAATGCGTTTGTTGCAATGGGAAAGATGCATGCTCTTTAAAATGTAATTTGTGTAGTTCTATTTGTCCTACTCTACAATTAATTCAGTTGTTTTAGATGTTGAAGACCAATGGGTATTCGTCTTGTAATTTCTTTCCTTGTGTCACCATTGTTTGTAATTAATCATCTAAAAATATTAGAACTTTTCCATCACATCCAATTTTTTTCTCATTAACAAATATTTATTTCTCCACAATAGGTTTATTTGTATAAATTATCTTTGTTTTTGCTATGTTGAGATATACGTTGTGATTTTCGCTATTCTTTTCGACTAAGGTTACTAGGCTTTCTACTCTATTTTTGATGTTGATAGTAATACTGTATCATCGAATCGCTGGTATTTCAGGACCACCAATATGTAGGCCATCCTATAAATCCCTGGTTATATCATCTCTGACATTTCTCATGATATTTTCGGCGTACATGTTAAACAAATAGGGGGACAGCACACAGCCCTGGCGGACTCCTTGCTTGATGTCAAACCAAGCTGATGTCTCGCTATCTATTCTACCTCTGCTTGTTGGGTTAGATAGAGCATTTTTATGAGTTGTACTACAAGTTATTGAAAGCCCATATCAATCATGATTTCCCAAAGTTTCTTGTGTTGTACACAGATAATTGCCTTTGGATAATTCACAAAACATGAGAATTGTTTTGACTCAAAACAATGTTTTCCCGTAGTGAATTTGAATAACGAAGACACAAACAATAGATTGCACGATTTATTGCCTGGCATATTTCGCTGCATCTCGTCAGGTACATACTGCAGAAATCACACAACTTACGTGAAATTAACTAGATAAATCCTTCAAGTTGAAATATACACAATTTCGCACAGTAATGTCGATTATCTACCACGGTAATTTTAAGCTGACTAACATGTCTTTCTGTTTACACAATTCTGGCTTGCGTTGATAGATCATAATTGCTTCTGCAAATTTTAACAAGCGAGTATTTTGTGTTCTAAACAACACGCGAAATGCAGTGTCTCTGGACACAACATGGCGACTGGCGACAATCGGCAGGCACATTGTCGCCAGTCGCCATGTTGTGTTAAAATTTGCAGAAGCAATTATGATCTATCAACGCAAGCCAGAATTGTGCAAACAAAAAGACATGTTAGTCAGCTTAAAATTACCGTGGTAGACAATCGACATTACTGTGCGAAATTGTGTATATTTCAACTTGAAGGATTTATCTAGTTAATTTCACGTAAGTTGTGTGATTTCTGCAGTATGTACCTGACGAGATGCAGCGAAATATGCCAGGCAATAAATCGTGCAATCTATTGTTTGTGTCTTCGTTATTCAAATTGTTTTGACATCAAATTTTATGCGCTACTCTATTAATAAACGCATGTTGAGTATAATCACTTAACCTATTTCAGGTGTTCTGTGGGTCTATAGTTGTATTTACACTATATGTCCTTCATTGCATACAAATACATATATAAATAATTAGGCAGAAAATTAAAAGGGAACATAGGTTTATGATAGAATGCATTTCTATGTTTCCCCCTCTGTATACATCTGAATAGATAAACAATTATATAGAATATTTCAGGATAATATAAATATATCATAACATACGCGACAATATGTCGTTCCTGTGTGCCTGCTTCGCCTTGTTTCAACAACACGTCACATGACCATGTACATATATGCAGTTTTCCCTACTGCCACGCGTCAACTTCAGAATTCACTCCCCTTAATAAACAGTGTGGGCTAGATCCGCAGTTATTCCATTATGATGGTTTCTCAGCTCGGATCTCATCACATCCACTTTTCCTCCGAAGTCGGAGAGTGTCTGCCTGTACGGCGAGGAACCACCAGTCTGCACACCAATAAGCCAGACATGGGACAACGGATACTCACGCAAACCTCAGGTCCTGTATGACATCACACTGATGTTGGACAACAGGATGCCTTCATCCGACAACAGGACTTCGCGTTGGAGCTCAAGCCAACGAACACAAGCAAGCATCACATCCACTTGATTTACCATTCTTCAGGTTCTTTATAGCCCATGCAATTTCATCTAATGAGGGTTCAGGTTCTGTCTCTGCTGTCATTGGCTCATGTATCCCATTCATATCCTCACTGTCACTCATACCATACATTCGACTGTAGTGCTACTGCCATCTTTCTAGAATTTGTCTAGGTTCTGTTCTATTTCCCATCTTGTCACCGATAACATTCAGTTGAGGTTGAACATATCTTGTCAATAACTTAATTTCTTTGAACATTTCGTAGTCTCTACCAGTCTTATGATATTGTTCTATTCTGGTACAGCAATCTTGTAATTGTTGGTTTTTGACCTCTCGTATATTCTTTCCTATTTCTCGAGTTAAAGATTTATACTTGTCGGAGGTATGGTTCTTGGGATAACCCCAAAGAGATAAATGATGCTAAGTTCCTCTTTCTCAATGTGATCCTGCCCGTTATAATTAATTTAGCTGTTACTGGCTCAGTCTTGAGACCATAAATAGAGTTTCGGAGAACCAAGGAATACCTCCAGGAAACCAATTAAAAGTTTTCTCTGAATACACAAAATATCCTTTTGGTGGTACCTTGCCTCTCCTCTGCCAACTAAATAATTATTAATCTAGGGTTGTTAATTAAAACAATTTTACTACGACAAGAAGACCCCCAAAAGAGAAAATGACCCTTATCTATCATAATTTATTTCACATAAATTGTGTCATTAATCAGAAGTGTCATAAAAATGTAACAATGAATTTATTACAAAAACAAGATCATGTATATGTACATCTCTAACTACATATCTATTTCCTGGCTGTCCCCACTATGAAATTCATCGCCATCAGCGCTGTATCAGTCTTCAATCACTTATTGGGCCTCTTCTTCTGGCCTAGGTCTACTCTGAGGATACAAAACTGTATACACTGATTGGTCCACCATCACGTTCTTGGATCTCTGCTGCAATCAGTCAGTGCAAATATATAAAGGCAACACGGTGTGGGCTTTGCAGTGAAGAATTCGCTATTGGGAATGATTAAAATTCCAGCATGAGGAAATAAAATACTATTGTCCCTGCGCTTGGCAATCTATTGTGATTTTGCCACTATTATTACTGCATATGCACTGGCACACGAATCCTCTGATGATGTGAAGGATTCGTTCTATGAGGAGTTAGACTCCGTGATCAAGGCAGTTCCAAAATCTGACTGCATTTATATGCTCGGTGATTTCAATGCTCATGTGGGCAAGGAATCGAATTCATGGCCAGTGTGCCTTGGAAAATACAACATCGGTCGCATGAATGAAAATGGGCAAAGGCTGCTGGAGCATTGCACTATATACGACCTGTGTATTACAAATTCCTTTGTTAAAACAAAAGAGATGCATAAGGTCACATGGAAACATCCAAGATCCGGCCATGGGCACCAGCTGGACTTCATCATCACACGGATACAACATCTGAACCACATATCATTGACTCGAATTTACCACAGTGCAGACTGTGATACGGATCACTCTTTGGTCGTTGCAAGGGTTAGACTGAGACCACAGAGAATCTACACAGCTAAACACAAATCTAGCCCCAGGAGTAATATTATTAACACTCACGATCCTAAACAGTGCTTTCAGTTTCAACAGCAACTTGAAGACGCTTTCACTGATACACCAGAAAAGTATACGGTAAGTGAAAATTGGGGTCAACTTAAGGAAACTCTTTATAAAACTGCCGTAGGGGTTCACAGTACTCTGGATCATAAGAGGCAGGACTGGTTTGCGGCAAATAGCCAGACTCTGCAACCCTTGCTTGATAAGAAGAAGATATATCTTTTAAGAAACAAGGAAAGACCAACGCGTAACACTCTGAGTGAGCTAAAGCAAGCTAGGAAAGTTATGCAAAAGGCTGTCAGGCAGTGTGCAAACGATTATTGGATCAAGTTATGTGAGTCTATTTATTACATGCGGTTTATTACATGCTTAGTCTTCGTAGACTTAAATGGATAGGACATCTTAGGAGGATCGATGATGGTAGAATACCAAAGGACATCATTTTTGATGAATTACAGATGGGTAAGAGATCTCAGGGTCGGCCTCTACTAAGATACAAAAATATGTGTAAGCGGGACATGATTGATACAGGCATTGATAATGCACATTGGGAGCAAGTCGCCGCTGAACGTGTTGCATGGAGGGCAAACATCAGAAATGGAATAAAGACTACTGAGTGAGTGAGTGGCGCAACACTGTGAGCTGTGAGTTTCGTGTGAAGTGGTTTTGAATCTGCCCAAGTTTTTTTTTTTTTTTTCTGGAACGTGACTGCATGATCAGAGCGATGGCAGGTGGCTATGTCCCACAGTTGACCGGTTTTTGCCTTATGCAGAAATGCGTGGCTGCTGGGCTTCTGGTTGACTGCCACTGCCGTCGGTGATGAACTGTATTTTCGTGGACTGTGTGGGTGAACATCTAGGAAACATCCAGATAGGAAAATGACTACCGATTCCATCAGAGATGAATTGGGTGTTTCGTGGGGGACTGGTGTGTTGACATTCTGGCGGTGGCATTATGCACAGTGTATCTGTGCGGGCTGTTGTTTGTCGAGACTCCTGTCTTTTCCACTTTTCACATTGGGCAGTGGGGAGCGTTTTGTGTGATATTCACTGGCACAGGAACGGAGCATAATGGGAACGACTGTGACTAATTAACTAACTAACTAAAGACAAAGGAGAAAATTATTGCAGATAAGTCACACACCGAGCGTGTGAGACGTAAGATGATGCATGATGGTGGAAACGACCACGTGTTCACATGCACCGACTGTGAACGAACATTTACAGCGTGAATTGGCCTTATCAGTCACATTCGCTACCGCCATAGGTAAAAGTTATTATGCCTTTTTAAAGCACAGACTATCGTCTGTCAAGACGGCAAGGTGCCAATGATATATATATATATATATATATATATATATATATATATATATATATATATATATATATATATATATATATATATATATATAGAGAGAGAGAGAGAGAGAGAGAGAGAGAGAGAGAGAGAGAGAGATGATAATGTCTCGAGAGTCCTGTGTTTTTCCAGGATACGGTTTTCTATTTTTCTATTTGGCTCAAGGTTTCTCCATCTAGATATACATAGACTGAGTTATCTAGGATACCTGTCCTCTATGGTAGAGAAATCTGCAGGAAGTGCTTGGACTAGTATTTGGTCTCACTATATCAGCTGCCTTGGTCAGTCCAGCTGCTACATTCTGTCAAGCTGTTACATTAAGTCAAGTTGTTACATTCAGTCAAGCTGTTACTTTCACACACTCGGGTCTGGATTTAGCTGTACCTAGCCCCTACCTGAAATGTCAGCATCAATCATAAATCTAATGATATCATCACTATGAACTTCAGAAATGAAATGCTATACATTTTCAAGAAACCCACGAAGAAACATACATACAAGAATTGTGATCATAGGAAAATAAACAATGGAAGATAAAGTGTCTTGGTGCTCTCAAATAGTTATCCACAAAATAATTGGTTGTTCTCCATCCAATCCGTCATTATATGGCGCTCAAGGTTTAGACTAGCAGATACGCAGTGATTGTGGGCGTGGGTTCAAATCCCACTTCTGACACCATTATACCTGTCAGAATCCTCACTATTTCCTCCTTCTAGCTCACTGGACTTGGACAGGCAAATTACAACATCTACGACACATATACTACTAACACATGAATGCAATCGGAAACTCGCAGGAGCTATCTCCTGAACAACATTTATTACAATATATATTACAGGCTGACAACATGGTCGCACTTCACGCTCAAACAATCGTTCACCACCAACAGCCATGCGCTAGCTCACATGGGCGATATTTACACTGTCGCCCGTTTGATCATTCGCAATCACAGCCTCACATCATCTCGCACATATCACAGTTAGTAGATTCCTCGAATATCAATACACAACGTTCATCTCCATCTATCCGTCACAAACACTATCGTTCTATCGTTCTATCGCTCTCTAGATCTCCACAAGTCCGTCTCTATTCGCTGTCTCACACGCACTGACTCTCTCCTCCTTGACCTTCCCACATCACGTGGGTCTGTCCAGGGACTTCTCGCCTGACCTCCCGTCAGCCAAGCCGTGGTGTCTCTTACTGCCTTTGACCTCAGCTATGCTTACACTGACTCTCGCTTACATACCGGCAATGACACTATTACTTACATCCAAGACCCTGACACTCTCCCCCCGCACAACCAATGTGGCACTTTCTCTCAGAAATGTGACACATTCTGTCGTTGTTCTTGATACATATTTTCAACCTTGTCAGGGGATTGTATGATCCTAAGTATACGCGTGCGTATCTTCTTACTCTGGTGTTTTCCGAGATCAACTATCACTATTGTTCTCTCTTTTTCAGTATTGAGGTTTCTCTCAAGGTTTTGTCGTGGTGTGACAAATGTTTTGGTTGGGTCTACTTGTCACACCTCGTTATATTGTTCAACCCCCAATCCGTGACATTACATTCTGTTCATGTTTCCCAATCGATTGTCTGTGCATTATCATCTCATAGTTATTGTGGCTATGCTGGTTTAAGGATTCTCCATTGGTTTACGCCTCGAATAAGGCTACAACTTCCTCTTACAGTATTCTTAAATTGTCTCTCTATTCAGACGTGGTTCCCCTCGTCTCCACTTAATGCACACTACTCGATTCTTTATGAGCACGCTATGTCAATGTTGTGGTCATGGTTCAAATATACTCATGTATGTCATAGTCCCCCTTACCTCATCTTCTGTCAGACTCACAGTTGTTTCCCTTTTTGGGTACACCTCGTTTACTGTTATGGAGAGTTCTTATTAATCTCTTTGGTTGGCATCACCTTGTTGGTATGTTCCTTCTTGTTACAATATTATGATGTTAATTTTGTACCACTATTGCTAAGCGATATTCGTCGGGCTATCCACCATACGCGAAAGCTAGTTTGGTAACACTCGCGTATTGGGATTGCCAGGCGTTGATTCTCAGCATTACAACTTATACCTTTCACACTGTACTTACGCTTATATGTACATATCACATTTTAACAATACTAACTATTATAATAATAAAATTAGACATTGGATGTCATGCAGTTAATACATTTAAAATAAAATATTCATCGTCGCTGCCTTTATGCACTTATAGGATACTGTTCTTTTCCTGCGAAAGTTATGCACACGTAATTAAATTACCAGTGTTCAATGTTCATTACGGTGCTGGAATGTTTGGCATTTCTTCTTTCTGAACCGATTATTGACGTCTTCCGTATATCCTAATATTGTCTTTCCTTCTGTATAGTGATTAAGACTTTTCACCCAGTTAGGACAATTTGTAAGTCCGTTCTGTAAAATTGCTGGAATTCACACATATAAAAAAAATGGTGCGTCTGTCTGTGACTGTCTTTGCCATAGTTTGCAGGTTGGCATCTGGTTCATTAAACTGTTCACTGGAAATGAGTGTCTGTACTTGTAAAGTTCCTGTCGTTGTTAGTCGATTTCAAAAGGTGGATTCTGTAGATACTCGTTTGAAACAAAGTCAATATGGGTATATCTTACTGTTTGATACCTGAAATCACATGTTGAGTCTATACAATGGAGTGTGCTAGTATCATAGCGCTGGAGTCGTACAGCAGACAAGGCAACTCTGGAGTTCCTCGATCTAAGGATATAAAGTGGGTCACGGTTAAAATCAATTTTCCGAAGGGTGGGGATTTTCAAATTTCATGTTGAGATCATTTTGAGTGCTATCTCCAAACCTGCACTCGTACATGTGTGTATACATTCCATAGTTCAAATAATAATAATACACCATGTATAGTTTTGAAATGTAATCGTGCATGTTTGTATGATTTTCTGCAATTTGTGTATATTTTCCAAAATATGTAGGGTAATTTGTTGCTGATTTTTGTCAGTAATTCCACCGACTGATGATTTACATTGTTCAGCATAAGTATGTGTCTGAGTTGATTTGACATAGTGTTTATCAGTGGTAACAACAAACTTTGGTTCACCAGTAATGATATAAGTAACAAAGTTAGCTGGTTTGTCATGCGTAATATCATCTGTGTTGCGTCATGATGATGTGTGAATAAAATTTTTTGTGAAGACATTTGTCTTGTATTTACAATGAGTAGTGCGAGTATAACTATACATTGTGTGCACTTGGGCATGTGTGTAGTTAAAAGGGAGTACAGAAGGTATAGTATGTAACATGATGATTTGTGATCTTTTCCCGCCCTTGTGACATGCTTGTTATCAGCACCTTTTTTTTGGTGATGATACACACCAGTTTCTGTTTTTTCTTGTTGTGAGATGGTAATCAAGTTGGTATGGTTTGGTACTTAGGTCTGTTCATCATGTTGTTGTATGATGAGTGATGTAGTTAAGGCAGTGTTTGTTGTGGTGTTAACTTTCTGCCCTGTGTGAGTTTTGGACTCTGTGTAGTCTGTCACCTTTAATACATTTCCAATTAATAAATCACAGCATGGATTGTCTAATAAAGCACAAGTTACTCTGCCTGATAGGAAAGGTGATTTTATATTGGCCCATGCCATAGGATATTTCTCTATTGTCCCTGAAACAGTTCTGCAATAGATGTACTCATCTAGGTAGTCTTTAGGATCAGCTAGGGTCTTCCGAAGACCGATAAGACAGGACCCTGTGTTGCGTACACATGTGCATACTGTGTCATTAATGTATCCCTCATGGAATGTTAGTTTTCCTACCGACAGTCTGGAGGTTTTGTTCATTTCCTCACTTTCTTGTTGAGTATTACCCTCTTTTAATAAGGAATGAGGCTGAGTGATGTTAACAACATTATTGAAATATGGTACAAAGTCTGATGGGTAAAACTCAGTCTGTTCTGAATTTGCAGTGTTTGGTCTTGTTTTCGTTTCTGTGATGTTTACTTTTTCTAAGTTCTTTGCTGAACTGTCTGTTGTAATGTTTATGGCTGCATTTGCTTTTGCTTTCTGTATTCTTTTTACTCCTTCACATTCAAAACGTCTGTGGCCATACGCAAGGCAAAAATAACATTTTGTTCTATATTTCCTTTGGTTTACCTTCCCCAGTTTTTGTGCTATAATAGTATTCAGGTATTCTTGATAAGTGGGATTCTTATCGCATATTCCATTTTCTGTATGTGGAGTGTTACAATGTTTGCACAGTACTGGTTTTGTTTTCTGTGGTTTGTTTTGACAATCTGTGGCTGCAGATGCCGTTGCTTTCACAGTACTCTTCTGTTGAGTGTTCTTAACCAGGTTCATACTTTGGTTGTAATATTCGAGGCATTTTTCTAGTAAATTTTTGATAGGCTCTTTGTTATTTTCTTCTAAATATTTTGCGCATTCGGCTGGGAGTGTTGCTTTTAGTTTTTCCACTAACAAGAAATTTATTGCTTCTTGATTGTTGTCTGTATGTTTAATTTCAAATGTTAGCTTTATGAGAAATTCTTCTTATATTCCCTTATATACTGGGTGAATGACTTGTCTGTGGCTGGTTTCAAATTTTGTACCTCTACTTTTAGAGTCTCGAAAGAGGTTAGATAGTGTTTTAATATTTTTGTTTTATAATATTCATAGTCTGTACTTGACACATCTAGTATGATCTCCGATAGTTTTCTACTTTTTATTGGTACGTGTCCTGTGTACCATACCCTCCAATAATCTTTTGGGATTTTGTAGTCTTGCATTTTCTTTTCAAATTTCTGTGTCCAATGACGTAGTAGGTCATGTTTTCTATTACAATTTGCTTTGTCTTGTGCCCGTGTACTCTTGAAAAAGTCTTGCAACTTTCTGTAATGATTTGTGCCCCAGAAGTGTGATTGATCTGGGCTGTGTTCATCATCTGAACTCATTTTCTGTTAATTAATATTTACCTCCGCCAATGATGACATTTACACAAGAAAATCAAAGAATGCAGATTTGGGTAATTAGCAATCAAAATTAATCAACTTATCTTTATCTGCTGACTACTCGAACGCTTGATGTACAGGAACGTGATTCTCGTGCTGGTTACCGTTGACCTGTTCTGGTTACGTCGGTCGTTTTGTAGAATTAAAACCTGCTGTGGAAAGAAATGATGTTATTTTCGTTCTGATTTTGTTAACAACTCTCCGGTTTTTACAAAATTATGCAATTGATCTTCTTCTTTACATAAGTAGCATTCTTTTAATGCGTTTTACATGGGAATGTGGTTCATGTGTACTTCTGACACCATTATACCTGTCAGAGTCCTCACTATTTCCTCCTTCTAGCTCACTGGACTTGGACAGGCAAATTACAACATCTACGACACATATACTACTAACACATGAATGCAATCGGAAACTCGCAGGAGCTATCTCCTGAACAACATTTATTACAATATATATTACAGGCTGACAACATGGTCGCACTTCACGCTCAAACAATCGTTCACCACCAACAGCCACGCGCTAGCTCACATGGGCGATATTTACACTGTTGCCCGTATGATCATTCGCAATCACAGCCTCACATCATCTCGCACATATCACAGTTAGTACATTCCTCGAATATCAATACACAACGTTCATCTCCATCTATCCGTCACAAACACTATCGTTCTATCGCTCTCTAGATCTCCACACGTCCGTCTCTATTCGCTGTCTCACACGCACTGACTCTCTCCTCCTTGACCTTCCCACATCACGTGGGTCTGTCCAGGGACTTCTCGCCTGACCTCCCGTCAGCCAAGCCGTGGTGTCTCTTACTGCCCTTGACCTCAGCTATGCTTACACTGACTCTCGTTTACATACCGGCAATGACACTATTACTTACATCCAAGACCCTGACAGCGCTCAAGGTTTAGACTAGCAGATACGCAGTGTCATCTTCTCTTATGCCTGTCCTCCAGGGTCTACAGTTGAGTAATACCTTGATTGAGTTGGAATTTGAAAACTATGTTCTCCTTTCTCTTCTGTATATAATTAGTTTCTCTATATCTCCTTCTCTTACAAAAAAAAGATGTCTCATACATTAAGAGTTTTAAAATCATTCATCATTGCAATGAGAATTTGGTTATAAGCAATGTAAGTACTTTATGGTAACCTCGATTGTATACCTTCGAGTGAATTCTTTTCTAATCAAAAGTTTCAAGGCGAGTGTATTCCCTCCTCTTCACCGTGTCTGGAATATGCTTTGACCTATTTATCATCATCATCATCATTGTTATTACTATCAACATCATCATTCTCATCATTCTCATCATTATCATTATATCATTATCACCATCAGCATCATCTTCATTGCAATCATCATCTTTCAGTACACACACAACTATATGTTTAAAACCTGAGTTATATGTAATACAGAGTGGTGTCATTCAAGACACAGATCCCTATGATTGTTACATAAGTGATATGTAATACAGAGTGGTGTCATCATGCGTCGGAGTACACTAAATTATTAATTAGTGTATGGGTTATGCCAAACATGTTCTCTTCTAATAGAAAGGACTTTACACATAAAAGTTGCCTTCTATTATGAGATTGATTAATAACTTATACGCCTTCTTGGCATGCCACTTCCCTTCACTCATTGACACTCATTCATCAAAAATCATTTTCATACTTGCATGTAAGATACGTAATTCTACTTATGTGATTTCCCAATGATAACTTTATACGTTTAACATTATTGGCATCACTATGAAATCTCAATCATTCCACAATCATTAATCAGACACAATCATATCAGTATGGATGACAATTACGCATATGTATGTGCTTTACAAAGGATAAATTCACAGATATAACAACAATGGCATTACAATGGCATCTCAATCATTCCACCATCATTCGTTAGAAATCACACATGCATCACCACAGGCATGCACTCATCAATTACATAGATTGCTCCTTCATCAGAAATCATAATCATATTGGCATGTATGATAATTAGTCATCCTGATGTGATTTACACATAGTAAATTCATATATGCAACACCAATGAATTCACAATGGGACCTCACTCAATCCACAGTCATTCATCAGGAATTATAATCATAGTTGCATGGGTGATGACAAGGCATTATTATGCGCCTCACAAAGGATAAAGCCACATGTTTAAAAATACATTTGACTCACCACATGCGTTATTTCATCCAACACCCAAAATTATGATACATAAAGAAATCTATTTACCTGTCATGTGCTCATTTACCTTTCTATTACACATTACACTAATTTCTCTTACCAGTGTTGGCACATGTAAAATAGTTTTTTCTAAGTATTCTTAGCTTCCTAAATCTTAAGGTAATTACTCCTAAATTACTGTTGGTTTAGTTCAACTCCTTAAGAAATTAAATTGTATAACCTAGGTCTAAAGCTTGCACATTAAATACGTTGTTTAATTAGAAGAAACCTTCCTTGTGTTTTAACCTCGTGTACCATTTATGCATGTACTACGATATCTGAATAAAGTACTCAGACACTCCTAATTATTTTCTTAAGGACTAACCACCTGATGACGACATATCCTCTTACCAACTCCTTCTTAGGTCTGCTCACTGTCTCAGAGAGTCAGCTGGTGAAGTTAGAGCGCATACAGAACGAAGCTATGCGGGTCACTCTGGGATGCAGTAGAGACATCCCCCCACCCCCTAGTGTGTATGCGTTACATCCTTGGTCTGCCGACTGTTGCTGGTAGGCTCAAGGTGATACAGACAAAGGCATACCTCAGAGTAGCTGCAGACACAGACCACCCACTGCATGAGGCGCTGGACGCAGTTAAGAGGCAGCGACTGATAAGAGGGAAATTATGGATGGCTCAGGCGGAGAACACCATCAGAAAGGTGTGCCCCTTGGAGAACATTAGGCGTGGAGAGGAGTGGGTCAGAATGCCAGCGGAGCAATCAGACTTGTGCAGAGTTATAATCACATTAAGCCGGGAGTGCAGGGAGTGGCCAGCAGGGGCCATGGAAGTGGAAATCCAGCAACTAATTCAGGACAATGCTCACTCGGGTCATGTGATTATCTACACAGATGGTTCGGTGTCAAGAGGTGAGAGACGTGGCTGGGGGTTCATAGCCAAAGCTAATGGTCGACGTTTGGGGCAGGAGAGCCTGACATATGATACCACAACATCCAGCTTAAGAATGGAGGTGGAGGCAGTCACTGCGGCTCTCCGCTGGATGGAGAATACGAGACACACACACACACACACATCGTCATTGTAACTGACTCAGAAAGCATGCTGACGAGGGTGAGGACAGGCAGGCTTCGTGCGGAGTGGCTCGCTTCGCTTCGGAGGTCACGGGTGACAAGCATCGCCTGGATTTTTTTCTCCGGGGCATGCCGGTGTGCTGGGGAATGAACATGCGGAGAGATTGGCTGGCTCGGCAAAACCTGGTGGAGTATTGATTCATGACAAGGCCGACGTGGTTGCGGCCTTGTGGGAGCACGTGCACACCTCGGAGGAGCAAATGGATTACCATAGTCTGGCAAGAATGAGACAGCGAGGAGTGACGAGGGGATCTGGTCGATGCTCAACGCTCAGAGGAAAGGCGAGACGGACATATAATCAGATTGCTACTGGTACTGTTAGTGTTGGAACGCTTCGCTGACTGCTGAGGATGGGGATTGAGCACTTATGTGAATGCCCCAAATGCTGTAATGTCGATTCCTAAATCAATCAATCAATCAATCAATTCTTGGGAAAGGCTCACTTATTAACGTAATATAAAATATAGCATTGTGCTTATCTTCATGTTGATTGAATGGCTTCAAAACACTTTGGCGACATGTTTTAATATCTCACTTGGATTAGGTTTACCAAATGCGATGTCCTTGTACGCTGATGCTTTCCTCATTTGTTATACTCATGACATGAATCAGGTTATGAATTTGATTCTGAGATGCGATCATTCCTTCATATACATCTGATCTTCTGTCCCGTGGGTGGGTTGATGTAAACAGAATGTTTTTCCACCGGCATGTTGTATTTATTTCAGTTCCGTCCTGCCTCGCTTATGACCTCACAGCCAATCCAAAGTCTTCTTAAAATCTCGCTTCGGCCCAATGTCGCTGTTGGCTGGCATGTCGTAGAATGGGGTTGTAGTGGGGGAAATATTAATCAAGCTTTTGACGGTTTCGAGAATTATATCACAATACTTCATCCTGATGTTTTCGGATTCACCTCCTTTCTGTTTCAGTGCCCTTCATTGTTTTATTAATTGTAACGTGTCTGATGTAATTCATGGCTTAAGTTGCTTTTTCTTGATCGGAATTAAATCTTTGGCAGCAGTTATCAAGATATCTCTAGCTTGTACTGCCAGTTCATCAGGCGTCATTTCCTCTTGTACAGACATCAAGACCCCAAAAAGATTCATAATTTCTACGTTGTATGCATCTGGTATTTTTGTGAGATCAAAACGAAGTGGCCTTGATCCTCGGGTAAGCTTTTTTGAGTTTTAATTGCAGATATTCTTCTAATAACTGATGATCTGTATCATAGTCTGCACTTCGTGCGGTTTTTGCAGATATTATGTTTGATCTCCACCTTCTTTGTATTAAAATATAATCTATCTGATGTTTGGTAATACTGTCCGGGGACTTCCATGTGAAGAGTCTTCTTGGGTATTGTTTTAAAAAGTGTCTTGCTATCGTTAACTCATTTTCTGTGCAAAATTCAATTAATTTGTCACCGGCATTATTTCTAATTTCCAATCCAAATTTTCCTAAAACGTGTCTCTCATTTTCAGCTCTTCCTGTACCTACTTTTGCATTAAAATCTCCCATTATTATTGCTACATCATTATGACCAATCATATTTAACGTGTCTTGCAGTGTGGTGTAAAATCTTCAATGTCGACCTTCTCTGCTGTTGAAGAAGGTGCATATATCTTATGAGAGTTGTGATTTTTGGACGGCTTTTAAGTCTAATAGTGAGAATTTTTTCACTAGCTGGGCTATATCCCATTAAAGCTTTTGCAGTTGTTTTATCCAAACAAAATTCCACTCCGATCTGGCCTCCGATGTCTCTACCAGAATAAATGAAAAGACTTCCATTTTCAGTTGAAAATGTCCCTTGCCTCCCCAACAATGTTCACTAATTCTTAAAATTTGAATATTTAATCTCTCAATCTCATCACATGCTACTTTAAGCTTCCCCTCATACAGACTTCTCACATTCCACTTTCCTAATCTCACTCTGTTTCTTAGTCTGACACAGGGGATTTCCTTGGTAAAACAGTCAGGATTAACTCCATCATCACGATTACTAGTACTAGTCCCTGTATCACAGTCTTCCCCAGTGTTATCTGATCTGCTTGGCCTGAAGTATATATACAACAGAATTATTTCCCCAAATCCACGCCGCCCAGCAAACCCTCTCTTATACACTCTGTTAAGGAAAGCAATCTATCAACACACTCCCTCATCTGCCTCGCAGAAAAGACCTACCCAACAAACCTGCCCAGCAAACTCTGCCAAACAAATCTGCTCCTATATACAGATATTAATGAAAGCAATCTACCAACACAACCTGAGCCACCCAACAAACCCGCCCAACAAACCCGCTTTTATACATTGATGATAATGAAAGCAATTGATCAACAAAACTACTGCGCAATAAAAGACAGTATAACAAGTAGGGAACACAACATATAAAATCCGGTCTCTTTCCAACCAATGAAGATCGTCCTACCTGCATGTACTCAATCAATGTATTCATACAGAAACAGCAATGTTGACATATGACAGACATCAAGAGAAACTGATCTTAGATAGCACACGATGTGGACTTCGCTTGTCTCCACAGCTGGGGAACAACATTGCGACACAGTAACAAGCACATCGCAGAACACTGGAAATCTGTAGGAAGGTCAAAGTAAATGTGATTGAAACCACGATTTAAAAACTACCGTAAGCCAATGGTGTTTCTGTCTTAGCTTCCCAAAAGAAGCTGTCGGAGACTCTTCTACTTTTGAGTTCTGCGCCAACAGTTGCGAAAGGGTGGTCACGTGTTTTTCCATGATCACAATAAAGTGCAGCTTGAAAACGTAACTTGGAAAATCGCCTGGCAAGACACCCATTAGGCTGATAACAGTCATTATAGAAACATCTTGTAAGGTGAGACTGTCATGATACTGTCCTGCTGTCACCGTGAGTACGCATTTAACCATTATACACTGATATAACTCTATATGAATGGTGCTTGTAATATTCTCATAATTATACTTGTCCTGGCTATGTAGCTCTTTCCTGCCAAAGCGATATTCAGTTATTACATGCTCAATGCTGGAGATCACAGCCTTGCCTCATGCCAGTATAATCGTGTTCTGCCCTTCAAAGACTGATCAATGAACTAACTGAACTCATTGATCCTATGTCCGGTTAAAGCCGCTAAGATAACCAACATCCCGTCCAACGCTGACGCCATCATTGTAGGGTTATTATCAGTGCTAATCAATCCATCTGGAATCTAATTTTATGATAATATTAGATCCAGGAGTTACTCAACACCGCCGCCAATTGATGGGTTAACAGGTTATTTGCATATCCTGTATAGGACGTCGCAGTCAACCCCAGCATTAGCTATTCGTGATCTCATGGCAAGTGTATGTTCAGTAGCTTGCAACGCGTTTTGAACAATCGGCACCCAACACAATTTCGAAAACATCAACGCCAAATCGCCGGCAACTGTGTTTCGAACAGCGTCTGTAACAGCTTCAACACGGAGCGGGTAATTGATGGGTACTATATTCAATACCAAATCGACCAGCCTTGCTTCCCAGATCACTTCCTAATGCCACTTTAGGTTGAGTCTGCCTGGCAGCCAAGGTCTATCTGTTAGTAAAAAAACAACCCAAAAAAGACACGCAGTTGCTATTTGTCACATAAGAAAAGTTGTACAGACTCATTTGACACCATTGCGATGGAATCACTGCCGAATCAGATTACACTGGTGATAAGGGAAGCCACTTCTGAAGTTGACACGTGGCAGAAGGGAAACGCGTATATATGTTCACTGTAATGTGACGTGTCAGTTGAAACGAGGCAAAGCAAGCAAGCAAGAAAGACATCTACTTATGTATGTGATCATACATTTATGTATTTGTTTAATATTGCATATAATTATGTTTATATGTAGATGTATGCAATGAGGGACATGCAATAATGTATGTTTTCATAAACGTGTTCGCATTTTATATTGCATACACATTTGTATATCTATATGTTTGCAATGATGGACACGTAGTATGCATATAATCCTAGCACTATAAATCACAGGAATCAACTATTAACATTGCCAGACAGTACTGGTAGAGTGCCTAGTGCTAACTAAGCAATCTATAGTGAATAGCATTACGTGTGGTTCATATATTTAGTGATACCGATAAGCCGTGGAGAGAAAGACAAGATGTGCCACATGAAAGGAGAACATGGGAGGAACAATACCACATAATAAGGGTTAGGAGAGAACAAAGAAAATCAAAGAATCTGAGAACGAACGAACGAACGAACGAACGAACAGACTTTATTTTCAAAGGGTAACAAATTGGGCACGCAGGCCCGTCTTACATTCGGCCCTTCCAATCACTCATCTTTCTTTCATGAACAGTGCATAGGAAAAAAACATTGTCACATGAATTTTGTAAACATAAACAATGCATATGACTATGTTATAAGACACATCCACCACCCACCCACACATCCCCCATTCACTCCAACTCCCCCACCCAACCACACACACATACAATACATTCCCCCACCCATCCACCACATCCCTATACATCTCCCCACCACACACACCTCTCATCCACCACACATCCCATCCACCCACACCCCAAGCACACATACATTCAATAACCCACACATCCCCCACCTACACACATCTCCCCACCCACTCACATATCCTTTACCCGTCCCATTTCCCACCAACAATCACTCATCCAATATCCTCCTCCACCCACACACCTCCAACCACCCAACCAAACACACATTCCTCAGCCACACACACATCTCCCCGTCAACTCACATATTCCGCACCTACCCACACACAAATCCCGCACTCACCCACATAATCTCCCATCTCCCCCAGCCCACTCACTTATCCCGAGCCCACACCTACAAACATCCCCCACCATCTCCTAACCTGCACACACTCACCCTCACACTCAGAAGATTAAATGAGCAAGTAGCAAGGATAGGAAGACATCGAGTAAATTCAAGAAATGCACAGTTCAGAGAGGACATTGGATTGTAACAAACACATGCATATGATGACAGGATATGAGTTCAAGAACAAGTAATAGCAGTGCACTACAAGTTATTGAAAGCCCATATCAATCATGATTTCCCAAAGTTTCTTGTGTTGTGGGCACTATCAAAGGAGAAGTAAGGTGCCTCCTTCCCTCCGCTAGCCTACGGGACATCTTTGGGCAAGGTGGAGTAACTGTTTAGCCTCCCGATCAGGGATACGTGAAGCCATGGGTTCAGGTGGTGGATGAAGTTGAAGAGCAGCCGACAGATAGTTGTAGTTATTGTCTTTAGCTTCACGACTGTAGGCAGAGGATCTCTTTTTTGTGGAGACAATGGCTACGGTCATTGACCACTAAGGTCACTGTTAAGAACGAAGCAATGGCAAACTACCTTCTTTATAGATGCCAAGAAAATTATGTTGTGCGGTCTCATCGAAAATTAAAGAAACAAGGTAAATGGGTTCTCCGTATGAGGGGATAGTCCGGTAGGGATAGTCTTGTGCACCAGAAGACTCCAGACAGTTAGCAGGCTACTAAGTGGCAGAGATTACTATCATTGCAAGTAGGAACTTGGAATGTTAGAGCAATGAGTGCAGATGGAAAATTAGAAAACATCAAACAAGAAATGATAAAAGAGAAGATTAATATATTACTAATGCGCGAAACGAGATGGAAAGGGGCAGGGATCAAGACAAGGGAGGATTGTGAGATTATTTATTCTGGGGGGGGGGGGGGCGGGGAATAACGGCAAAGGGGTGTAGCCATTATATTGGAACGGCAAACATCGAATTCTGTTAAAGGATATTGGCCCGTATTTATTAGTACACTTAAATGGAAGAATTTTTAAAATAAATGTCATACAAGTGTACGCTCCAACATGTGAATGTGGTGAAGAAAGCATAGAGGAAGTTTATAATGACATGGAGTCTGCTTTGAAAAACTGTTTTTAAAAAAAATCAGACATAAATATAATAATGGGCGATTTAAACGCAAATGTAGGAAACCAAGGCGATGGATGCAGTGTAGGCAGCCATGGTTTAGTTAGTGTAGTTTAGTTTAGTTTAGTCAACGCATCACATCACCTAACACGGGTTAAAAAAAATAGGCAAATGAAAAATAAATGGTTGAAGGAAACATCTGGTTTAAACAACATCCTAGAAGATTATGGACATGGAGGAGTTCAGATAGCAGGATTAAAAACCAGATAGATTACATCCTGATCAGCAGAAGGTTTCGAAATGCGTTAACAATTGTAAAAACAGTCCCCAATGCAGGCTGTTACAGTGATCACTGATTAATTACAGACACATTGAGGATAATGTTAAAGAAAGTTAAGTATGAAATAGGAAACCCTAAATATGATTTGTGCGAATTTAAAACTGAAAAAGAAATACAAGATAATTTTAACATAGAATAAAGAACAGATTTGATATATTGTCTGATCTAGAGATCATATTTAAAGATCTGGGTGATCAATGAGAACTGTTTAAGAATTAAATCAAATTACCTGCAGAAACAACTATTCCAAAATTAAAGAATGTGGGTCGTAATAAATTCATGACTGAAGAAATTGTACGACTAATGGAAACAAGAGGACACAACAAAAATAATCCTGCCAAATATGAAGACATTCACAGACAAGTAAGAACATTATATAAGGAGGAAAAAAGAAGCATTGCTTGAGAACAAATGCATAGAAATTGAAAACCAACGCAACAGTAAACATACAAAATCAATGCAAAAAATAATTAAGGAACTTACTAATAAAAGAACACGTACCTCAGCACTCTGTCTAAAAGTAGAAGATGGCAAAATCAAAATAGAAAAAAAGATCAGATTCTACATATATGGTCAGGTTATGTGAAGAACCTTCATGATGATAACAGAGATGAACAGTATGATATTTGAATTAATAATGAAGGACAGCCAACTTTGAAGATGGAGGTTCGGAATGTTCTTAAACATATGAAAACTGGCAAACCCCCGGTTCAGGTAACATCACAACAGCAATGATTAATGCTTTTGAAGAATATGGAATAGATCATATCACTAGACTGCTGAACACAATATATTATACCGGAGATATACCTTCTCACAGAAACACGGAGCTGATCCACGACTCTGGTGATCGAGTGAGATGGCAGAACATGACCGCCCACGCTTACCGGTATGGCACATGATGGATGGATACCTTCTGAATTATGTAATTCTGTATTTTTTGCAATCTCAAAGAAATCATTATAATAATAATATAATTATGCTAAGAATTATCATGCAAAGCGTGAGGAAGAAAATACAACCTGCAATAGGAGAAGAACAATGTGGGTTTGTAGAAGGAAAGGGTACAGTAAATACCGTGTGTATATACCGAGAACAGTAGCTGAACGTTCTATAGAAGTAAACAAAGATCTATATCTTTGCTTTATTGAATACACAAAGGCTTTCGATAAATTGAGACATGTCAACATGATAAGGATGCTTGAAGATCTACGAATTGATGGAAAAGATCTTAGACTTGTAAAAAACATATATTGGAAACAACAAGCTGCCATCAGAATTGATAATGATGAAGGTAAATATCAGCCTATTAAAATAGGTGTTAGACAGGGATGTGTAATGTCTCCAGATCTTTTTTTCCTTTGTACAGTGAAAATATTTTCAGAAATACATAAAATATGGAAGGAATCAACATTGGGGGACGTTACATCAATAATTTTATTATGCAGATGATACAGTCTTGATTGCAGACAATGAAGAGGACCTGCAAAATTTAGTAGATCCGGTTGTTGCACACAGTGAACAACTAGGGTTAGAATTGAATAATAAGAAGACACAGATTATGGTCGTCACTGAGAAGAAGGAAATACCACAATATGATATTCGAGTAAATGGGCATATTCTTAAGCAAGTGAATCGGTACAGTTATCTCGGCACAGTCATAACATCTGATGGGGGATGCCTTGAACAGATTACAACATGAATTGCCATTGTGAAGGTAGCCTTTTGCTAAATTAAAAGCATACTGACCAGTAAGAAGATATCAATTGAAACGAGAAAAAGAGTGTTGAAGTGCTACATAGAACCTGTACTTTTTATGAATGTGAAGCGTGGACAATGAGCAGTCAAGCTGTAAAACTGATGGTTGTGGAAATGTGGTTTCTGAGGAAAATGCAAAGAATACCACGGACAGACAGAAAATCCAATGAACAAGTCTTTCAATAAACAAATCTAAATAGTAAACTGATTAGAGTCATTAGATGTAGACAGTCAAAATTGTTTGGGCGTGTTATGAAAAGAAATGTCTCGGTGACAACTGGCAAGATCGAAGTGAAGAGACTAAAGGGAAGACCGAGAAGTAAATACCTGGATGGTTTGGCTACGTGGCATAGTCGAGACAGGAACACGTAGCAGATCCACGACTCTGGTGATCAAGTGAGATGGCAAAACATGACCACCCACGCTTATCGGCATGGCACATGATGGATGGAATATGGTTTTATAGAAGACAAGGGTAAAGTAATTGCTGTGCATCTGCTGCGACCAGTAATTTAACGTTTTATAGATGTAAACACAGACTTAAATCTTTGCTGTATTGACTGCACAACGGCTTTCGATAGAGTAAAACATGCAGCATGGTAGAGATGCTTGCTTATCTACAAACTCATACGAAAGACGAGGCTTTAAAAAAAAAAAAAAAAAAACATACAATATCATCCTATTAAGAGAGGTGTGAGACAGGGATGTGTAATGTCTCCAGATCTGTTCTCCTATACATTGAAAATATTTTCAGAAATATAGAAGATATAAACAGAATCATCATAGGGGGATGGAACATCAATAACATTGAATATGCAGATTTTAGGCCCTACAGTATTGATTGTAGACAATGAGCAGGATCAGCAAAAGTTAGTAGATGCGGTTGTTTCACACAGTGAACAACTAGGGTTATAATTAAATTGTAAGAAGGTACAGATTATTGTCGTTACCAGGAAGAACGAAATACCACAATGTAATATACAAGCAAATGGGAATATTCTTCAACAAGTGCATCGGTACAACATCTACGAGCAGCATGACGATGGAGGTGATGGCAGTTACACAGGTTTTCATATGGCTGGAATCACAGCATTATACCAACGTGTGTATACTAAGTGATTCAATGAACATGATTCAGAAGGTCGAAGCTGGATCTGTACGTAGACAGTGGACTGAGTCGCTGCGGAAGTCTATTGTCCGTAAAATCACCTTCATCTTCGTCCCGGGACATGCGGGAGACGAGGGAAATGAACGAGCTGACAAACTGGCTGGCTCTGCACCCCCTGTAGATGGCCAGCCCATGGATCGTGCCGATGTTATTAACGTCCTCAAAGATATGGCGAGAACAGAGGAATTTGACGTCAGTGAATCCACATCGCTGTCCAGGATGAAAGACTTGGGAGTAAGAATCGGCACAGCGAAACGCGAGAGGTACATCGGGAAAACAAGGCGCCTCGTCAACCAATACAGAACTGGTACTATTAGCCACCTGACGCTGATGCATATGCTGGGGGGATGATCTGAGCACCTATGGACATGTCAGGAGTGCAATGAAGATACCCCAACTGATAACTGATAACTGAACTGAATAATAATATCTGATGGGAGATGCCTTGAAGAGATTGGAACAAGAATCGCCATGGCGAAAGTAGCCTTTAGCAAGATGAAAAACATACTGACCAGTAAAATCATGTCAATAGAAACAAGAAAACGAATGTTGAGGTGCTACATAGAGCCTGTACTTTTGTATGAATGTGAAGCTTGGACAATGAGCAATCAAGCTACAAAACATCTGAAGGCTGTTGAAATGTGGTTTCTGAGGAGAATGCAAAGAATAACACGGACAGAGAGAAGTAACAGTGACCATATACTACAAGAAACAAATGAAAATCATAAACTGATTAGAGAAATTGGACGGAACAGTCAACATTTGTTAGAGATGTTACGAGAAGAAATATCATGACTCTCCACAGATATCTCTCTCTCTCTCTCTCTCTCTCTCTCTCTCTCTCTCTCTCTCTCTCTCTCTCTCTCTCTCTCTCTCTCTCTCTCTCTCTCTCTCTGGTTTTCTTTTGTGGGTCAACTCTGTTAATGATATTCCTCCGTGCCATCTTCTTAATCCATCCGTAATGATTTCTCTTCATCTGCCTCTGCCTCTCTTCCCTTCGATCTTTCCAGTTGTCACGATGTTCTCCAATACCTCTCTTCTCATCACATTAGGGGAATGCGTTTATGGGTGGCTTGTTGTGTGGGAGGATAAATGTGTGAGGGATGGGGAGGTGTAGGATGTGAGGGTGGATGAAGGGTGTATGTGAGGATGAGGGATGTGTGTATGGCTGGGTAGTTGGGATGTATGTGCGAGTGGGAGGGTAGATGAGAGATGCATGTGTTGATGGATGGGTGGGTGATGTGTGGGTGTGAGTGGTTGATGGATGAGTACGTGAGTGGGTGGCTGTGCTTGAGAGATGAGTGTATGGGTGGGGGATGTGTGTGGATGGGTATATGTGGGTGGTGGGGTGTGTGTGGGTGGTTGGTGCGTGTTTTTGGGTGAGGAATGTGTTGGGGGGTGATTATGTGTGTATGGGTGGGGAGATGTGTGGTGTGTGGGGGGGGGGGGGGGTGGTGAGATGTGTAGTTAAGGGATGTGTGATTGGGGATTGGAGATCGAGGGGGGGGGGGGGGTTGGCGAATGGTGGAGGATGTGTGGGAGGGTGAGTGTGTGTAGGTTGGGGGTGGGTGGGTGATGTGTGTAAGTGGGGGATGTGTGGGTGGGTGCGGATTTTGTGTGTGGTTAGGTGCGGGATATTGAGTTGGCTGGAATATTTGTGTGTGAGTGTTTGATATGTGATTGGGGGATGTGTCTTTGGCTTAGTGGTTGGGGGTGTGTGGGTGGGTGGTGGAGGATATGTGGGTGGGTGAGTGTTGGTAGGATGGGTGGAGGATGTGTGCGTGTGGATGGGGAGATGTGTGAAGGTGGAGGCTGTGTGGGTGGGTATGGATGGGTGGATGCATGCATGTGTGCCTGGGTTTGTGTGTGGGGGATGTGTGTGGATTGATGTGTTGTTGGTGGGAGATGTGTGTGTGTGTGGGTGGGGACATGGTGTATGTGGGGTGGAGAGTGTGTTTGATGTGTGGGTTGGGGGATGTGTGGATGGATGGAGACATGTATGTGCCTGTGGGTATGTGTGTGGTTTGGTGGTGGATGTGTGTGTGTGGGGGGAGGCACGCGGATGGATAGGGGATGGGTGGGTGGGTGGGGGATTTGTCTCATAACATGGTAACATGCATTGTTTATGTTTACAACATTCATTTGACAATATTTTTTCTTATGTGAATGCACTATGCACTGATGAACGAAAGATGCGTGATTGGAAGGACCGAATGTAAGAGTTCCCAATTTGTTACCCTTCGAAAATAAAGTTAATTCGTTCGTTCGTTCATTCACATGACCAACTAAAGCTGTTTGTCTCTTTCTTATTGTTGAATATAATGTTTTAGCTTCATTAGCCTCTTTCAGGCAACCGCTGTTAGTTACTTTGGTAGTCCAAGGAATTCGCAATATTCGCCTAAGGAACCACATCTCTTTTGCTTCCTAGTTCTTTCTAATTTGTTCATTTACATTCTAGGATTCACTGCCATCAATCAATCAATCAGGTGCCGTCTCCGCAATGAAAGTTGGCTGCAAGGGATCTCCAACACTGTCTGTCTCTTGCCTTGATTGTACATTCTGTCAGACTGACGTTCGTCCATCTCTTGATGTTATCATTCCACTTCTTTCGTTGTCTACCTGTTGCTCGCTTACCCTCAACCTTGCCTTCCAGTATGAATTTTTATAAGAGTATCATGTCTTTTAACGTGGCCAAAATATTTCACTTGTCTCCTCTTTATTTCTTTCATCAACTCTCTCTTCATTCCCAGTTTTTCTGGGACCTCTGCATTTGATTGATTTTGTTTCCATACAATACGATATATTCGTCTGTATATCCACATCTCCAGGGCTTCTATGCGACTTTCTAGTTACTTGTTCAATGTCCAGGCTTCGGCGCCATAAAGTCAGTAGTGTTGAATATACGTAGCATTTGACAATTATCATTTTAAATGCGGTATTAATCTCTCTAGATGTTAATACTGATGCCATTCTATCCTCTTTTTGATTTCCATTTCATTTCTGCTATCATCTGTTATTATATGTCCAAGATAAGAGAAACTTGTTACTTGTTCTAGTATATGCCCGTTTACTGTGATGTTCATTGATGACCTTTCCTTTTCACTGCTAATTATCATCGGTTTTTTTTTTTTTTGGGACGTTCTATATCTAAGCCACATTCTGCGCTGTGCCTGTTTACTTCTTCCACTAGGTCTTGCAAATCTTGCTCACTTTCTGCTAGTAACACGGTATCGTCAGCATATCTAAGATTGTTTATGATTCTTCCATTGATTCTGAGGCCAGGCATTTCAACTTGTGTAAAAAATACTTTCTCTGTATAGTTTGAAGAGGCTTGGGACACATCCCTGCCGTACTCCTCTGTTTATCTCTATAGGTGACGAATAGTTATTACCGCATCTAATAGATGCCACTTGTTCCGAGTACAAGTTACTAATAAGTCTGATGTCCTTTCCGTCTATTCCTATATCTTGAAGGCACGTAATTAGTCGTTCATGTTGTACTCTATCAAAAGCTTTCTTGTAGTCTATTAAAACAAACATATATACTTTTTTGAACTTCTATATATTTTTCAATTAACATCCTCAAACAGATAATTGCTTCTCTGGTGCCGCTGTTTTTGCGGAGCCCAAATTATTCTTCAGCTACTTCCTCATCTGTTTTATGTTGAATTCTTTCTTGTGTGACCTTGAGTAGCATCTTAGTTATGTGGCTCATTAAGCTAATAGTTCTATAATCCTTACACACAACAGCTCTTGGCTTCTTCGGTAGTGTGATGAAAATTGATGTTTTTAAGTCCTTGGGGATGTACCCAGTATTATATATATATATATATATATATATATATATATATATATATATATATATATATATATATATATATATATATATATATATATATATATATCTCATTACATAATTTTGTGATAGTTTCAATGCCAAAGCTGGATAAGGATTTTATCATCTGTGTTGTTATCTTGTGAGGACCTGCAGCCTTTCCTTCTTTCATCTTTTTAATAGCCTTTTCTACTTCAGCCGTTAATATTTTTGGTCCATCTTGAGTATTATACAATGTTGGTGTATTGACCCTGTTGTCCCAGAATAAATCGTTTGTTTACTCTGTCCATCTTTTTATTATGTCAGTGTTATTAATTATAATTTCTCCATATTTTCCTTTGATACAACCGCTTCCTGTTATATTATTTTTCTTCTTTATAAATATGTTTATATGTTCATGTAATTCTTTCGAGTTGTGTTTTATTTCCAGATTCTCCATTTCTTTGCAATGTTTCTGCAGCCACTCTTCTTTGGCAGTTCTGCACATATGACGTATTTCGCTATCTATTACTATATACTCTTGAGTGTTCTTTGCTTTCCTTCTTTGAGACATTTTACTCAATATTTCATCGGTTATCCATAATTGTTGGTTTTCTTATTAATTTTCACTGGCAAGGTGGTATTTGCAGTATGAATACTGTTTTTTGTACATTCCCATTTTGTATTAATTTTATCCTCGGAATTTTCACGGCGATATTGTTCCATACTTTCAATAATTAGCCCATTATATCTATTTTTATTGAATTAACATTGCTGTCTTTGGATTATTACATGGTGAGGTCCCAATCTCTTCCACGATGGCCAGCTATGTTCACTATCGTGTCCTGAACACGCCTCATGTGTGCCACACACTCTGCTGTTTCGCTTTCGTAGCCGTTGATCAACTTAGATCCATCCGCCTTCTCCACCGTCCCTGTCTTTGTGTACTAGGGATAGACATTCCCTTAGTAGGATATTACCCCTACTTCACTCATGTAGTTTAACCAGTCAGCCAAGACTGTTGTCCGTGGTGTGGCCACCGCCGTACACAATCGGTATTCGTGGAGCCATACATGAGCTGCCATACAGCAAAACAGATTCTATGTAACAATCTCGCACATTCATTCTTACATTTAATGACAGTGACTTATTGCATAAGATACTCTTCATTTTCTGAAATGCAACTTTAGCTTTCACTATTGTACTCATATTCTCTGTTGTGCATCTTCCATCTGATGGTATAAATGCCCCTAAGTATTACAAATTATTCAATTGGTTAAGAATTTTCCGCTCTATTCCCATTTCACATGTTTGAGTCACCTCTTTCTTTGATATCACTATTGTTACTCTTATCTTGATATTTAAGATGGGTCGTTTCTTTGCACTCTTTGTTACTACAATGTCCAACAATTGTTGTAGACCTGTTGCATTATCCGGTAGCAATACTGTTTCATCTACATAGGGTATATTGTTTATGTTATAACCTCCAGTTAGTATTCATGGTTTCTCTTTGATAGCTCTCATTATTACTTCACTATAGAGGGAGAATAGATTCGGTGAAAAAGACACATCCCTGTCATACCCATAGCTTTATTATCACTAACCTCAACTCAGAATTATAATGAGAAGAACTTTGAGAGAAAATAAAAATGGAAATTGGTGAAGACCGGTTTGGATTTATGGAAGGAAATAGTACACACAATGCAATATATACATTAAGGACACTAATAGAAAGGTCAATAGAGACACAGAAAGACATATATTTGTGCTTCATAGATCAAACTAAGACCTTTGATAAAGTAAAACATGATGAACTGATAACAATGTTGAAATATATTAACATTGATGGAAAAGATCTCAGAGCAATAAAGAATATTTACTAGAATCAAGTAGCAGTAATTAAAATGGGAAATGAAGAGGGCAGTTATGAACAAATAAAGGTAGAGAATATATGTGTGTGTGTGTGTGTCTATATGTATATATATATATTCTTTTATTCATTCATTAGCATGTCCTTTGCTTCGCTCCCATAACAACCTTCCGATCATAAGCAAGATATCCCGCATGCGATACACCCATCTAGAGATCATCTGCCACATCCTGCACCCATCTTTTCTTTGGCCTTCCTCTTTCTCTCTTCTATACCCCTCCATTATTGTTCTCTCCAAACTTTAGTGACGTTTCACGTGACCAAAATATTTCAGTTTTCTTTGTTTCATCGTCTTTAATAGCTAACCGTCTTCAATATTCAGCTCTTGAAGTATGTATGTATTTGTTCTTTTCTTTACCCAAGATATTCTTTTAACTCGTCTATAACATGTATTTTCTAGTTCTAGGATTTATGCGCTGTTCAGCTTGTTTAGTAGGTGCCCAGGTCTCACAGGCGTATATATGCATATACATGTGTGTGTGTGTGTGTGTGTTTGTGTACGTGTTTGCGTGTGTGGGTGTGTGAGTGTGTGGGAAGCCAAAGTATAGAAATTGAAATTTACTGTGAGAACAGAGAGCTGCATACACAAAACTGTTTACGGAGGTATATATACATAGAACAATTTACATATAACTACTTACAGAGGACTTTTTACATAGAACTTCTTTCAGAGGACTATTTACATGGAACTACTTACAGAGAGCTGCTAACAAAGAATAGAGGACTATTTACATGGAACTACTTACATAGAGCTGCTAACAACGAATAGAGGACTATTTACATGACAGAGGACTACTAACACATACCTACTTACATTTGATTACAATGGAACCTCGCTTAACGTGCATAATTCGTTCCAGAATTTTACTCGTAAAGCGAAACACTCGTTAAGCGAAACAGTTTTCCCTTACAAATTAATGCAAAATACGATAATGACTTCAATGCCGAAAAAATACTCAAAATATTTTGTATAACGTTTAGTAAAAGAAAATTATATATACATTGTTAAGAAGCGTGATTCATCTTCCTCTTCTATCGCGGAATGAGAATTCGATTTGTAGAAAAAAAAATTGAAATAATTAATTTACAATTTATAATACACACCTAATTCTTTTTTTACTAGAGAAATTTGTTTTTGCAGAATTTGATGGAAATGCGACACAGCATTATCATTACATAAATTAGTAACTCTCATAGCCACTGCCTTATTAGCGTGATGGTTCTCAATGTACGATGCAACAGTTTCCCAAGCTTTCAGCATTTCTCTTATTGCGCCAGAAGATTGTTGGTTTACTGTTACCTTCTCCTCCTCCTCGGACAAACTCTCCTCCACAACTTCTTGCAGTGAAACACAATGTAATTCCATAAGCTCTTCGGTGGTCAGCTCTTGGCTATGCTCTTCCACAAGTGCATCGATATCTTTGTTATCCACCTTCAGTCCCATGATCTTGGCCAAAGACCCCCCTTGTCTTTCGACCCTCGCTGTTGCAGGCGCACAATCCTGGACTTCCCCTCCCCTCGACACTCGTTATGCGAAACGTCACTCGTTCAGAGAATCATTTTATTTACAATTTATTTTGCTTGTTATGCCAATTACTTGTTATGAGAGGTGCTAGGTAAGCGAGGTTCCATTGTACTTATACAGAACTACTTACGCAGTATTACTTCCATAGAACTACTTACAGATGATTATTTACAAAAAATTACGTTCAGATAGCTACTAATAAGGACTACCTTCAGGGAACACTATAGAAGGAGATTCTTAAGGAGAATAATTTGCAGGGGACAATTTAGAGATACATACGTGCAAAGACATACTCACAGAGAACCACTCAGAGATGACAGCTTTCTGAAACATACTTAGTGAGGACTACTTACATAACAATATTTATATATGGCTACTTGTAGCGATCTATTTATATAGGACTACTTACACAGTGCTATTTACGAAGAACTATTTCGAGTAGCTTCTAATATAGTCATCTACAGAAAACTCCCTGCCGAGAACTGTTTGCATAGAACTACTTAGTCATATCTATTTATCGAAAATTACTTATAGAGAGCTTCTTAAAATGACTTCTGACAGTGACTACTCACAGTGACTATTAACAGCCAATACATATTTTGACTACAGGGAGTGGCTACTTACAGTAATTTCAGGCAGTCACTGCTTACAGTGACAAGATCCAGAGAACTAGTTCAAAAGTACAATTTCAGTAACGGTGTTGACAGCAATGTCCTGTAAAGGATATGCGAACGAAAATAAAAAATGATCACACATTGAAATGAATGCCGTTTTATGTAACGTGTCATGACGTTCGTTTTGTCCAGATTGGCAACTACTGCATTGACATGGCCGTCAGCATGGGGCTACGGTCTTCTCTGCTGCTGGTGTTTCTGTTTCTACCGTCGTTTGGCTCTTCAATGAAGCCTTCCTGGGTTTGTAATTCCATTTTTCTCTAGCCTTCGATTTATTTGTCTGCGTGGCCACTTACCAATAAATTGTATATGTTATGCCTTACTGAGTCTGTCTGTCTGTCTGTCTGTCTGTCTATCTGTCTGTCTGTCTGTCTGTCTGTCTGTCTGTCTGTCTGTCTGTCTGTCTGTCTGTCTGTCTGTCTGTCGTTTTTCTTTCTTTCGTTATACTATTCTGGTATTTCACCTGTTTGCCTGTCTCCCTGCCTTATTGTGCTGAGTGCCAAAGTCTCCTGTGCTTTAACATATTAAGAGAAATGAAGCTAATTGCTTCACTGCACATTAATAGTCGATACCAAAAGATTCATCCCGGACGTCACGGATCACAAGGCGTTCAGCAAACCACTTCCACGGCAGACCTAAGGTGCACTACGTCTCTCAAATGTATTACCTATTTTAATAGATTCAGCTTCAGTTGTCCTTCCTTTCCTTTCTTTTAAAAAGACATCATTTAAATAATCATGTCATCTGGCTTACACTAGATATCCATCATATTAGTTAGCTAGTTAGTTAGTTAATTGACAGATCAGCCTCATTGCACATTGGACCATTCAGTCCATAAGTGCTCGGATCCCCTCCTCAATAAATCCGGCAGCGTGTTGCTGGTAACGACACCAGTTCCGTGTTGGTTTATTAATCTTCTTTGACTTCCCGCATAGTGTTCTTGTTTGACCACATCTCTTTTAATTTGCTGTTCTCGCATCCTGACCATGGTTGTAGATTCACAATAATCACTTGGTTGTTGCTAATGATATACTTCTCGTAAATCCTTCAGAATGTTAGCCTAGTCAATAACTCGTCCGCATTCCACAGTAGCCTTACCCGCAAGCTTGTCAGCCCGCTCATTGCCTTGTACACCCGCATGTCCTGACACAAAAATGGCTAGGTATTTTAAGTTTATTGCATATCATTTAAAGGACGTGGCAGTCAACACCAACATGTTTTTTTCCTGTTGCGATCTCTTGGTAAGGTTACGTTTAGTAGTTTGTCATTGCTTTCCGAACGACCGGCACACATACCATTTTGTAAAACAACCAAAGCAAGGCAGTCTTCTGCCTAATCGTCCGCAGAAGTGTTTCGAACGCGGGTATGCAGGATTACGAATTGTGTCCGTAACATCATTCGCAACGGAGTCGGTAGATATACATCATATAAATAGTCATATCATCTGTCTAGAGGGCACCAGATAGACATTTCCTAATCAATTTGAAACCAGACCGCTTTGAATTGATTTCGGTGGTATGTGGTGTCGACTGTTCATAAAGCAATGGCAAATTACTACAAACAAAACCCTTCGTAAATCACACACAGCCAAATCATGTTGGGGTTGACTGCACAGTTCTGGAAACGGCATGCACGGTATACACCCATAATCTACACTATTGTAGTTCTTTCTTCTTGGAGACAACTATACTCTCTTTTTACAATGTAGTTCTAACCCTGGTTGTTCACTGTGTGCAATATCTGCATCATCTAAATACTGCAGTTCCTGTTCATTGTCTGCAGTCAATATTGTACTATCTGCGTATCTTGTATTAGTGATGTTATGTCCCACCAGGATGACTCATCTCATATCCTTTATATTATCAGACTGATATGCCGAAAGCTCTACGAGAAGTAAGTCGTTTGAGAGAACCAAGTGATGACTGGGAATTTACAACCATGGCCAGGCTGCGCAAGAAGCCAAAGAAGATTAATAAACCAACACTGAACCGGTTTCGTTAGTCGCAACAAGCTGCAGGTTTATTAATGAGGAGATCCGAGCACTTATGGACTGAATGGTTCGATGTGCAATGAGGATGATCTGTCGACTAACTAACTAACTAACTAACTAACTAACTAACTAACTAACTAACTAAACTAAACTAAACTAAATTAACTACCTACCTACCTAACCAACCAACCAACTAACTAACTAACTAACAAACTAACTAACTAAATAACTAACTAACTAACTAACTAACAAACTAATAAATACACTAACAAACTAACACACTAACAAACTAACACATTAACAAACTAACGCATTATCAAACTAACACACTAACAAACTAACTAAGAAACTAACTATGAAACTAACAAAGAAACTAAATATGAAACTAACTAAGAAACTAACTAAGAAACTAAGAAACTAACTAACAAACTAACTAACAAACTAACTAACCAACTAACTAACTAACAAACTAACTAACAAACTAACTAACCAACTAACTAAACACTATCTAACCAACTAACTAGCAGACTAACTAACCAGATAACTAACAAACAAACTAACTAACAAACTAACATACCAACTAACTGTCAAACTAACTAACAAACTAACTAACAAACTAACTAACAAACTAATTAACAAACTAACTAACCAACTGACTGTCAAACTAACTAACAAGCTAACTAACAAACTAACTAACCCACTAACTGTCAAACTAACTAACAAACTAACTAACAAACTAACCAACCAACTAACTAACAAACTAACTAACAAACTAACTAACAAACTAACTAACAAACTAACTAACAAACTAACTAACCAACTAACTAACCAACTAACTGTCAAACTAACTAACAAACTAACTAACAAACTAACTAACAAACTAACTAACAAACTAACTAACAAACTAACTAACCAACTAACTGTCAAACTAACTAACAAACTAACTAACAAACTAACTAACTAACTAACTAACAAACTAACTAACAAACTAACTAACCAACTAACTGTCAAACTAACTAACAAACTAACAAACAAACTAACTAACAAACTAACTAACAAACTAACTAACAAACTAACGAACAAACTAACTAACCAACTAACTGTCAAACTAACTAACAAACTAACTAACAAACTAACTAACAAACTAAATAACAAACTAACTAACAAACTAACTAACAAACTAACTGTCAAACTAACTAACAAATTAACTAACAAACTAACTAACAAACTAACTACCAAACTAACTAACAAACTAACTAACAAATTAACTAACAAACTAACTAACTAACTAACTACCAAACTAACTAACAAACTAACTAACAAACTAACTAACAAACTAACTGTCAAACTAACTAACAAACTAATTAACAAACTAACTAACAAACTAACTAACAAACTAACAAACAAACTAACTAACAAACTAACTAACCAACTAACTGTCAAACTAACTAACAAACTAACTAACAAACTAACTAACAAACTAACTAACAAACTAACTAACAAACTAACAAACAAACTAACTAACAAAGTAACTAACAAACTAACTGACCAACTAATTGTCAAACTAACTAACAAACTAACTAAGAAATTAACTAACAAACTAACTAACAAACTAACTAACTAACTAACTAACAAACTAACAAACAGTTAACTAACAAACTAACTAACAAACTTACTAACAAACTAACTAACAAACTAACTAACCAGCTAACTAACAAACTAACTAAAAAACTAACTAACCAACTAACTGTCAAACTAACTAACAAACTAACTAACAAACTAACTAACAAACTAACTTACAAACTTACTAAAAAACTAACTAACCAACTAACTGTCAAACTAACTAACAGACTAACTAACAAACTAACTAACAAACTAACTAACCAACTATCTGTCAAACTAACTAACAATCTAACTAACAAAATAACTAACAAACTAACTAACAAACTAACTAACAAACTAACTAATCAACTAACTGTCAAACTAACTAACAAACTAACAGACAAACTAACTAACAAACTAACTAACAAACTAACTAACAAACTAACAAACAAACTAACTAACTAACTAACAAACTAACTAACCAACTAACTAACCAACTAACTGTCAAACTAACTAACAAACTAACTAACAAACTAACTAACAAACTAACTAACAAACTAACTAACAAACTAACTAACCAACTAACTGTCAAACTAACTAACAAACTAACTAACAAACTAACTAACAAACTAACTAACAAACTAACTAACAAACTAACTAACCAACTAACTGTCAAACTAACTAACAAACTAACAAACAAACTAACTAACAAACTAACTAACTAACTAACTAACAAACTAACTAACAAACTAACTAACCAACTAACTGTCAAACTAACTAACAAACTAACTAACAAACTAACTAACAAACTAAGTACCAAACTAACTAACAAACTAACTAACAAACTAACTGTCAAACTAACTAACAAATTAACTAACAAACTAACTAACAAACTAACTCCCAAACTAACTAACAAACTAACTAACAAATTAACTAACAAACTAACTAACTAACTAACTACCAAACTAACTAACAAACTAACTAACAAACTAACTAACAAACTAACTGTCAAACTAACTAACAAACTAATTAACAAACTAAATAACTAACTAACTAACACACTAACTAACAAACTAACTAACAAACTAACTAACAAACTAACTAACAAACTAACTAACAAACTAACTAACAAACTAACTAACAAACTAACTAACCAACTAACTGTCAGACTAACTAACAAACTAACTAACAAACTAACTGACAAACTAACTAATCAACTAACTGTCAAACTAACTAACAAACTAAATAACAAACTAACTAACAAACTAACTAACAAACTAACTAACCAACTAACTGTCAAACTAACTAACAAACTAACTAACAAACTAACTAACAAACTAACTAACAAACTAACTAACAAACTAACTAACAAACTAACTAATAAACTAAGTAACAAAGTAACTAACAAACTAACTGACCAACTAACTGTCAAACTAACTAACAAACTAACTAACAAATTAACTAACAAACTAACTAACAAACTAACTAACAAACTAACTAACCAACTAACTGTCAAACTAACTAACAAACTAACTAACAAACTAACTAACAAACTAACTAACAAACTAACTAACAAACTAACTAACAAACTAAATAACAAAGTAACTAACAAACTAACTGACCAACTAACTGTCAAACTAACTAACAAACTAACTAACAAATTAACTAACAAACTAACTAACAAACTAACTAACTAACTAACTAACAAACTAACAAACAATTAACTAACAAACTAACTAACAAACTTACTAACAAACTAACTAACAAACTAACTAACTAGCTAACTAACAAACTAACTAACAAACTAACTAACCAACTAACTGTCAAACTAACTAACAAACTAACAAACAAACTAACTAACAAACTAACTTACAAACTTACTAAAAACTAACTAACCAACTAACTGTCAAACTAACTAACAAACTAACTAACAAACTAACTAACAAAATAACTAACAAACTAACTAACAAACTAACTAACCAACTATCTGTCAAACTAACTAACAAACTAACTAACAAACTAACTAACAAACTAACTAACAAACTAAGTAACCAACTAACTGTCAAACTAACTAACAAACTAACAAACAAACTAACTAACAAACTAACTAACAAACTAACTAACAAACTAACTAACAAACTAATTAACAAACTAACTAACAAACTAACTAACCAACTAACTAACCAACTAACTGTCAAACTAACTAACAAACTAACTAACAAACTAACTAACAAACTAACTAACACACTAGCTAACAAACTAACTAACCAACTAACTGTCAAACTAACTAACAAACTAACTAACAAACTAACTAACAAATTAACTAACAAACTAACTAACTAACTAACTAACCAACTAACTGTCAAACTAACTAACAAACTAACAAATAAACTAACTAACAAACTAACTAACTAACTAACTAACAAACTAACTAACAAACTAATTAACCAAATAACTGTCAAACTAACTAATAAACTAACTAACAAACTAACTAACAAACTAAATAACAAACTAACTAACAAACTAACTAACAAACTAACTGTCAAACTAACTAACAAATTAACTAACAAACTAACTACCAAACTAACTACCAAACTAACTAACAAACTAACTAACAAATTAACTAACAAACTAACTAACTAACTAACTACCAAACTAACTAACAAACTAACTAACAAACTAACTAACAAACTACCTAAAAAACTAATTAACAAACTAACTAACAAACTAACTAACAAACTAACTAACAAACTAACTAACAAACTAACTAACAAACTAACTAACAAACTAACTAACAAACTAACTAACAAACTAACTAACCAACGAACTGTCAAACTAACTAACAAACTAACTAACAAACTAACTAACAAACTAACTAACAAACTAACTAACCAACTAACTGTCAAACTAACTAACAAACTAACTAACAAACTAACTAACAAACTAACTAACAAACTAACTAACAAACTAACTAACAAACTAACTAACAAAGTAACTAACAAACTAACTGACCAACTAACTGTCAAACTAACTAACAAACTAACTAACAAATTAACTAACAAACTAACTAACAAACTATCTAACTAACTAACAAACTAACAAACAATTAACTAACAAACTAACTAACAAACTTACTAACAAACTAACTAACAAACTAACTAACCAGCTAACTAACAAACTAACTAGCAAACTAACTAACCAACTAACTGTCAAACTAACTAACAAACTAACTAACAAACTAACTAACAAACTAACTTACAAACTTACTAAAAAACTAACTAACCAACTAACTGTCAAACTAACTAACAAACTAACTAACTAACTAACTAAGAAACTAACTAACAAATTAACTAACAAACTAACTAACAAACTAACTAACCAACTGTCTGTCAAACTAACTAACAAACTAACTAACAAACTAACTAACAAACTAACTAACCAACTAACTGTCAAACTAACTAACAAACTAACAAACAAACTAACTAACAAACTAACTAACAAACTAACTAACGAACTAACTAACAAACTAACTAACCAACTAACTGTCAAACTAACTAACAAACTACCTAACAAACTAACTAACAAACTAACTAACAAACTAACTAACAAACTAACTGTCAAACTAACTAACAAATTAACTAACAAACTAACTAACAAACTAACTAACAAACTAACTAACAAACTAACTAACAAATTAACTAACAAACTAACTAACAAACTAACTAACTTACTAACTAACTAACTAACTAACTAACTAAGCAACTAACTGTCAAACTAACTAACAGACTAACTAACAAACTAACAAACAAACTAACTAACTTACTAACAAACTAACTAACAAACTAACTAACCAACTAACTGTCAAACTAACTAACAAAATAACTAGCAAACTAACTAACTAACTAACTAACTAACTAACAAACTAACTAACAAACTAACTAACAAACTAACTGACCAACTAACTGTCAAACTAACTAACAAACTAACTAACAAATAAACAAACAAACTAACTAACAAACAAACTAACTAACTAACTAACAAACTAACAAAGAATTAACTAACAAACTAACTAACAAACTTACTAACAAACTAACTAACAAACTAACTAACCAGCTAACTAACAAACTAACTAACAAACTAACTAACCAACTAACTGTCAAACTAACTAACAAACTAACTAACAAACTAACTAACAAACTACATTACAAACTAACTAACAAACTAACTAACAAACTAACTAACCAACTAACTGTCAAACTAACTAACAAACTAACTAACAAACTAACTAACAAACTAACTAACAAACTAACTGTCAAACTAACTAACAAACTAACTAACCAACTAACTGTCAAACTAAGTAACAAACTAACTAAGAAACTAACTAAGAAACTAACTAATAAACTAACTAACAAACTAACTAACAAACTAACTGTCAAACTAACACACTAACTAACCAACTAACTGTCAAACTAACTAACAAACTAACTAACAAACTAATTAACAAACTAACTAACAAACTAACTAACCAACTAACTGTCAAACTAACTAACAAACTAACTAACAAACTAACTAACAAACTAACTAACAAACTAACTAACAAACTACCTAACTAACTAACTAACCAACTAACTGTCAAACTAACTCACAAACTAACTAACCAACTAACTGTCAAACTAACTAACTAACTAACTAACTAACAAACCAACCAACTAACTGTCAAACTAACTAACAAACTAACTAACAAACTAACTAACAAACTAACTAACAAACTAACTAACAAACTAACTAACAAACTAACTAACCAACTAACTGTCAAACTAACTAACAAACTAACTAACAAACTAACTAACAAACTAACTAACAAACTAACTAACCAACTATCTGTCAAACTAACTAACAAACTAACTAACAAACTAACTAACAAACTAACTAACAAACTAACTAACCAACTAACTGTCAAACTAACTAACAAACTAACAAACAAACTAACTAACAAACTAACTAACAAACTAACTAACAAACTAACTAACAAACTAATTAACAAACTAACTAACAAACTAACTAACCAACTAACTAACCAACTAACTGTCAAACTAACTAACAAACTAACTAACAAACTAACTAACAAACTAACTAACACACTAGCTAACAAACTAACTAACCAACTAACTGTCAAACTAACTAACAAACTAACTAACAAACTAACTAACAAATTAACTAACAAACTAACTAACTAACTAACTAACCAACTAACTGTCAAACTAACTAACAAACTAACAAATAAACTAACTAACAAACTAACTAACTAACTAACTAACAAACTAACTAACAAACTAATTAACCAACTAACTGTCAAACTAACTAATAAACTAACTAACAAACTAACTAACAAACTAAATAACAAACTAACTAACAAACTAACTAACAAACTAACTGTCAAACTAACTAACAAATTAACTAACAAACTAACTAACAAACTAACTACCAAACTAACTAACAAACTAACTAACAAATTAACTAACAAACTAACTAACTAACTAACTAACTACCAAACTAACTAACAAACTAACTAACAAACTAACTAACAAACTAACTAACAAACTAATTAACAAACTAACTAACAAACTAACTAACAAACTAACTAACAAACTAACTAACAAACTAACTAACAAACTAACTAACAAACTAACTAACAAACTAACTAACAAACTAACTAACCAACGAACTGTCAAACTAACTAACAAACTAACTAACAAACTAACTAACGAACTAACTAACAAACTAACTAACCAACTAACTGTCAAACTAACTAACAAACTAACTAACAAACTAACTAACAAACTAACTAACAAACTAACTAACAAACTAACTAACAAACTAACTAACAAACTAACTAACAAACTAACTAACAAAGTAACTAACAAACTAACTGACCAACTAACTTTCAAACTAACTAACAAACTAACTAACAAATTAACTAACAAACTAACTAACAAACTATCTAACTAACTAACAAACTAACAAACAATTAACTAACAAACTAACTAACAAACTTACTAACAAACTAACTAACAAACTAACTAATCAGCTAACTAACAAACTAACTAGCAAACTAACTAACCAACTAACTGTCAAACTAACTAACAAACTAACTAACAAACTAACTAACAAACTAACTTACAAACTTACTAAAAAACTAACTAACCAACTAACTGTCAAACTAACTAACAAACTAACTAACAAACTAACTAACAAACTAACTAACAAATTAACTAACAAACTAACTAACAAACTAACTAACCAACTGTCTGTCAAACTAACTAACAAACTAACTAACAAACTAACTAACAAACTAACTAACCAACTAACTGTCAAACTAACTAACAAACTAACAAACAAACTAACTAACAAACTAACTAACAAACTAACTAACGAACTAACTAACAAACTAACTAACCAACTAACTGTCAAACTAACTAACAAACTACCTAACAAACTAACTAACAAACTAACTAACAAACTAACTAACAAACTAACTGTCAAACTAACTAACAAATTAACTAACAAACTAACTAACAAACTAACTAACAAACTAACTAACAAACTAACTAACAAATTAACTAACAAACTAACTAACAAACTAACTAACTTACTAACTAACTAACTAACAAACTAACTAACCAACTAACTGTCAAACTAACTAACAGACTAACTAACAAACTAACAAACAAACTAACTAACTTACTAACAAACTAACTAACAAACTAACTAACCAACTAACTGTCAAACTAACTAACAAAATAACTAGCAAACTAACTAACTAACTAACAAACTAACTAACAAATTAACTAACAAACTAACTAACAAACTAACTGACCAACTAACTGTCAAACTAACTAACAAACTAACTAACAAATAAACTAACAAACTAACTAACAAACAAACTAACTAACTAACTAACAAACTAACAAACAATTAACTAACAAACTAACTAACAAACTTACTAACAAACTAACTAACAAACTAACTAACCAGCTAACTAACAAACTAACAAACAAACTAACTAACCAACTAACTGTCAAACTAACTAACAAACTAACTAACAAACTAACTAACAAACTAACTTACAAACTAACTAACAAACTAACTAACAAACTAACTAACCAACTAACTGTCAAACTAACTAACAAACTAACTAACAAACTAACTAACAAACTAACTAACAAACTAACTGTCAAACTAACTAACAAACTAACTAACCAACTAACTGTCAAACTAAGTAACAAACTAACTAAGAAACTAACTAAGAAACTAACTAATAAACTAACTAACAAACTAACTAACCAACTAACTGTCAAACTAACACACTAACTAACCAACTAACTGTCAAACTAACTAACAAACTAACTAACAAACTAACTAACAAACTAACTAACAAACTAACTAACCAACTACCTGTCAAACTAACTAACAAACTAACTAACAAACTAACTAACAAACTAACTAACAAACTAACTAACAAACTAACTAACTAACTAACTAACCAACTAACTGTCAAACTAACTCACAAACTAACTAACCAACTAACTGTCAAACTAACTAACTAACTAACTAACTAACTAACCAACCAACTAACTGTCAAACTAACTAACAAACTAACTAACAAACTAACTAACAAACTAACTAACAAACTAACAAACAAACTAACTAACAAACTAACTAACAAACTAACTAACAAACTAACTAACAAACTAATTAACAAACTAACTAACAAACTAACTAACCAACTAACTAACCAACTAACTGTCAAACTAACTAACAAACTAACTAACAAACTAACTAACAAACTAACTAACACACTAGCTAACAAACTAACTAACCAACTAACTGTCAAACTAACTAACAAACTAACTAACAAACTAACTAACAAACTAACTAACTAACAAACTAACTAACAAAGTAACTAACAAATTAACTGACCAACTAACTGTCAAACTAACTAACAAACTAACTAACAAATTAACTAACAAACTTACTAACAAACTAACTAACTAACTAACAAACTAACAAACAATTAACTAACAAACTAACTAACAAACTTACTAACAAACTAACTGACAAACTAACTAACCAGCTAACTAACAAACTAACTAACAAACTAACTAACCAACTAACTGTCAAACTAACTAACAAACTAACTAACAAACTAACTAACAAACTAACTTACAAACTTACTAAAAAACTAACTAACCAACTAACTGTCAAACTAACTAACAAACTACCTAACAAACTAACTAACAAACTAACTAACAAACTAACTAACAAACTAACTAACAAACTAACTAACCAACTGTCTGTCAAACTAACTAACAAACTACCTAACAAAATAACTAACAAACTAACTAACAAACTAACTAACCAACTAACTGTCAAACTAACTAACAAACTAACAAACAAACTAACTAACCAACTAACTAACAAACTAACTGATTAACTAACAAACTAACATACCAACTAACTGTCAAACTAATTAACAAACTAACTAACAAACTAACTAACAAACTAACTAACCAACTGACTGTCAAACTAACTAACAAGCTAACTAACAAACTAACTAACAAACTAACTGTCAAACTAACTAACAAATTAACTAACAAACTAACTAACAAACTAACTAACAAACTAACTAACCAACTAACTGTCAAACTAACTAACAAACTAACTAACAAACTAACTAACAAACTAACTAACAAACTAACTAACAAACTAACTAACAAACTAAATAACAAAGTAACTAACAAACTAACTGACCAACTAACTGTCAAACTAACTAACAAACTAACTAACAAATTAACTAACAAACTAACTAACAAACTAACTAACTAACTAACTAACAAACTAACAAACAATTAACTAACAAACTAACTAACAAACTTACTAACAAACTAACTAACAAACTAACTAACTAGCTAACTAACAAACTAACTAACAAACTAACTAACCAACTAACTGTCAAACTAACTAACAAACTAACAAACAAACTAACTAACAAACTAACTTACAAACTTACTAAAAAACTAACTAACCAACTAACTGTCAAACTAACTAACAAACTAACTAACAAACTAACTAACAAAATAACTAACAAACTAACTAACAAACTAACTAACCAACTATCTGTCAAACTAACTAACAAACTAACTAACAAACTAACTAACAAACTAACTAACAAACTAAGTAACCAACTAACTGTCAAACTAACTAACAAACTAACAAACAAACTAACTAACAAACTAACTAACAAACTAACTAACAAACTAACTAACAAACTAATTAACAAACTAACTAACAAACTAACTAACCAACTAACTAACCAACTAACTGTCAAACTAACTAACAAACTAACTAACAAACTAACTAACAAACTAACTAACACACTAGCTAACAAACTAACTAACCAACTAACTGTCAAACTAACTAACAAACTAACTAACAAACTAACTAACAAATTAACTAACAAACTAACTAACTAACTAACTAACCAACTAACTGTCAAACTAACTAACAAACTAACAAATAAACTAACTAACAAACTAACTAACTAACTAACTAACAAACTAACTAACAAACTAATTAACCAAATAACTGTCAAACTAACTAATAAACTAACTAACAAACTAACTAACAAACTAAATAACAAACTAACTAACAAACTAACTAACAAACTAACTGTCAAACTAACTAACAAATTAACTAACAAACTAACTACCAAACTAACTACCAAACTAACTAACAAACTAACTAACAAATTAACTAACAAACTAACTAACTAACTAACTACCAAACTAACTAACAAACTAACTAACAAACTAACTAACAAACTACCTAAAAAACTAATTAACAAACTAACTAACAAACTAACTAACAAACTAACTAACAAACTAACTAACAAACTAACTAACAAACTAACTAACAAACTAACTAACAAACTAACTAACAAACTAACTAACCAACGAACTGTCAAACTAACTAACAAACTAACTAACAAACTAACTAACAAACTAACTAACAAACTAACTAACCAACTAACTGTCAAACTAACTAACAAACTAACTAACAAACTAACTAACAAACTAACTAACAAACTAACTAACAAACTAACTAACAAACTAACTAACAAAGTAACTAACAAACTAACTGACCAACTAACTGTCAAACTAACTAACAAACTAACTAACAAATTAACTAACAAACTAACTAACAAACTATCTAACTAACTAACAAACTAACAAACAATTAACTAACAAACTAACTAACAAACTTACTAACAAACTAACTAACAAACTAACTAACCAGCTAACTAACAAACTAACTAGCAAACTAACTAACCAACTAACTGTCAAACTAACTAACAAACTAACTAACAAACTAACTAACAAACTAACTTACAAACTTACTAAAAAACTAACTAACCAACTAACTGTCAAACTAACTAACAAACTAACTAACTAACTAACTAAGAAACTAACTAACAAATTAACTAACAAACTAACTAACAAACTAACTAACCAACTGTCTGTCAAACTAACTAACAAACTAACTAACAAACTAACTAACAAACTAACTAACCAACTAACTGTCAAACTAACTAACAAACTAACAAACAAACTAACTAACAAACTAACTAACAAACTAACTAACGAACTAACTAACAAACTAACTAACCAACTAACTGTCAAACTAACTAACAAACTACCTAACAAACTAACTAACAAACTAACTAACAAACTAACTAACAAACTAACTGTCAAACTAACTAACAAATTAACTAACAAACTAACTAACAAACTAACTAACAAACTAACTAACAAACTAACTAACAAATTAACTAACAAACTAACTAACAAACTAACTAACTTACTAACTAACTAACTAACTAACTAACTAAGCAACTAACTGTCAAACTAACTAACAGACTAACTAACAAACTAACAAACAAACTAACTAACTTACTAACAAACTAACTAACAAACTAACTAACCAACTAACTGTCAAACTAACTAACAAAATAACTAGCAAACTAACTAACTAACTAACTAACTAACAAACTAACTAACAAACTAACTAACAAACTAACTGACCAACTAACTGTCAAACTAACTAACAAACTAACTAACAAATAAACAAACAAACTAACTAACAAACAAACTAACTAACTAACTAACAAACTAACAAACAATTAACTAACAAACTAACTAACAAACTTACTAACAAACTAACTAACAAACTAACTAACCAGCTAACTAACAAACTAACTAACAAACTAACTAACCAACTAACTGTCAAACTAACTAACAAACTAACTAACAAACTAACTAACAAACTACCTTACAAACTAACTAACAAACTAACTAACAAACTAACTAACCAACTAACTGTCAAACTAACTAACAAACTAACTAACAAACTAACTAACAAACTAACTAACAAACTAACTGTCAAACTAACTAACAAACTAACTAACCAACTAACTGTCAAACTAAGTAACAAACTAACTAAGAAACTAACTAAGAAACTAACTAATAAACTAACTAACAAACTAACTAACAAACTAACTGTCAAACTAACACACTAACTAACCAACTAACTGTCAAACTAACTAACAAACTAACTAACAAACTAATTAACAAACTAACTAACAAACTAACTAACCAACTAACTGTCAAACTAACTAACAAACTAACTAACAAACTAACTAACAAACTAACTAACAAACTAACTAACAAACTACCTAACTAACTAACTAACCAACTAACTGTCAAACTAACTCACAAACTAACTAACCAACTAACTGTCAAACTAACTAACTAACTAACTAACTAACAAACCAACCAACTAACTGTCAAACTAACTAACAAACTAACTAACAAACTAACTAACAAACTAACTAACAAACTAACTAACAAACTAACTAACAAACTAACTAACCAACTAACTGTCAAACTAACTAACAAACTAACTAACAAACTAACTAACAAACTAACTAACAAACTAACTAACCAACTATCTGTCAAACTAACTAACAAACTACCTAACAAACTAACTAACAAACTAACTAACAAACTAACTAACCAACTAACTGTCAAACTAACTAACAAACTAACAAACAAACTAACTAACAAACTAACTAACAAACTAACTAACAAACTAACTAACAAACTAATTAACAAACTAACTAACAAACTAACTAACCAACTAACTAACCAACTAACTGTCAAACTAACTAACAAACTAACTAACAAACTAACTAACAAACTAACTAACACACTAGCTAACAAACTAACTAACCAACTAACTGTCAAACTAACTAACAAACTAACTAACAAACTAACTAACAAATTAACTAACAAACTAACTAACTAACTAACTAACCAACTAACTGTCAAACTAACTAACAAACTAACAAATAAACTAACTAACAAACTAACTAACTAACTAACTAACAAACTAACTAACAAACTAATTAACCAACTAACTGTCAAACTAACTAATAAACTAACTAACAAACTAACTAACAAACTAAATAACAAACTAACTAACAAACTAACTAACAAACTAACTGTCAAACTAACTAACAAATTAACTAACAAACTAACTAACAAACTAACTACCAAACTAACTAACAAACTAACTAACAAATTAACTAACAAACTAACTAACTAACTAACTAACTACCAAACTAACTAACAAACTAACTAACAAACTAACTAACAAACTAACTAACAAACTAATTAACAAACTAACTAACAAACTAACTAACAAACTAACTAACAAACTAACTAACAAACTAACTAACAAACTAACTAACAAACTAACTAACAAACTAACTAACAAACTAACTAACCAACGAACTGTCAAACTAACTAACAAACTAACTAACAAACTAACTAACGAACTAACTAACAAACTAACTAACCAACTAACTGTCAAACTAACTAACAAACTAACTAACAAACTAACTAACAAACTAACTAACAAACTAACTAACAAACTAACTAACAAACTAACTAACAAACTAACTAACAAACTAACTAACAAAGTAACTAACAAACTAACTGACCAACTAACTTTCAAACTAACTAACAAACTAACTAACAAATTAACTAACAAACTAACTAACAAACTATCTAACTAACTAACAAACTAACAAACAATTAACTAACAAACTAACTAACAAACTTACTAACAAACTAACTAACAAACTAACTAATCAGCTAACTAACAAACTAACTAGCAAACTAACTAACCAACTAACTGTCAAACTAACTAACAAACTAACTAACAAACTAACTAACAAACTAACTTACAAACTTACTAAAAAACTAACTAACCAACTAACTGTCAAACTAACTAACAAACTAACTAACAAACTAACTAACAAACTAACTAACAAATTAACTAACAAACTAACTAACAAACTAACTAACCAACTGTCTGTCAAACTAACTAACAAACTAACTAACAAACTAACTAACAAACTAACTAACCAACTAACTGTCAAACTAACTAACAAACTAACAAACAAACTAACTAACAAACTAACTAACAAACTAACTAACGAACTAACTAACAAACTAACTAACCAACTAACTGTCAAACTAACTAACAAACTACCTAACAAACTAACTAACAAACTAACTAACAAACTAACTAACAAACTAACTGTCAAACTAACTAACAAATTAACTAACAAACTAACTAACAAACTAACTAACAAACTAACTAACAAACTAACTAACAAATTAACTAACAAACTAACTAACAAACTAACTAACTTACTAACTAACTAACTAACAAACTAACTAACCAACTAACTGTCAAACTAACTAACAGACTAACTAACAAACTAACAAACAAACTAACTAAATTACTAACAAACTAACTAACAAACTAACTAACCAACTAACTGTCAAACTAACTAACAAAATAACTAGCAAACTAACTAACTAACTAACAAACTAACTAACAAACTAACTAACAAACTAACTAACAAACTAACTGACCAACTAACTGTCAAACTAACTAACAAACTAACTAACAAATAAACTAACAAACTAACTAACAAACAAACTAACTAACTAACTAACAAACTAACAAACAATTAACTAACAAACTAACTAACAAACTTACTAACAAACTAACTAACAAACTAACTAACCAGCTAACTAACAAACTAACTAACCAACTAACTGTCAAACTAACTAACAAACTAACTAACAAACTAACTAACAAACTAACTTACAAACTAACTAACAAACTAACTAACAAACTAACTAACCAACTAACTGTCAAACTAACTAACAAACTAACTAACAAACTAACTAACAAACTAACTAACAAACTAACTGTCAAACTAACTAACAAACTAACTAACCAACTAACTGTCAAACTAAGTAACAAACTAACTAAGAAACTAACTAAGAAACTAACTAATAAACTAACTAACAAACTAACTAACCAACTAACTGTCAAACTAACACACTAACTAACCAACTAACTGTCAAACTAACTAACAAACTAACTAACAAACTAACTAACAAACTAACTAACAAACTAACTAACCAACTACCTGTCAAACTAACTAACAAACTAACTAACAAACTAACTAACAAACTAACTAACAAACTAACTAACAAACTAACTAACTAACTAACTAACCAACTAACTGTCAAACTAACTCACAAACTAACTAACCAACTAACTGTCAAACTAACTAACTAACTAACTAACTAACTAACCAACCAACTAACTGTCAAACTAACTAACAAACTAACTAACAAACTAACTAACAAACTAACTAACAAACTAACTAACAACCTAACTAACAAACTAACTAACCAACTAACTGTCAAACTAACTAACAAACTAACTAACAAACTAACTAACAAACTAACTAACCAACTAACTGTCAACCTAACTAACAAACTAACTAACAAACTAACTATAAAACTAACTAACAAACTAACTAACCAACTAACTGTCACACTAACTAACAAACTAACTAACAAACTAACTAACAAACTAACTAACAAACTAACTAACAAACTAACTAACTAACAAACTAACTAACAAAGTAACTAACAAACTAACTGACCAACTAACTGTCAAACTAACTAACAAACTAACTAACAAATTAACTAACAAACTTACTAACAAACTAACTAACTAACTAACAAACTAACAAACAATTAACTAAGAAACTAACTAACAAACTTACTAACAAACTAACTAACAAACTAACTAACCAGCTAACTAACAAACTAACTAACAAACTAACTAACCAACTAACTGTCAAACTAACTAACAAACTAACTAACAAACTAACTAACAAACTAACTTACAAACTTACTAAAAAACTAACTAACCAACTAACTGTCAAACTAACTAACAAACTACCTAACAAACTAACTAACAAACTAACTAACAAACTAACTAACAAACTAACTAACAAACTAACTAACCAACTGTCTGTCAAACTAACTAACAAACTACCTAACAAAATAACTAACAAACTAACTAACAAACTAACTAACCAACTAACTGTCAAACTAACTAACAAACTAACAAACAAACTAACTAACCAACTAACTAACCAACTAACTAACAAACTAACTGATTAACTAACAAACTAACATACCAACTAACTGTCAAACTAATTAACAAACTAACTAACAAACTAACTAACAAACTAACTAACCAACTGACTGTCAAACTAACTAACAAGCTAACTAACAAACTAACTAACCAACTAACTGTCAAACTAACTAACAAACTAACTAACAAACTAACCAACCAACTAACTAACAAACTAACTAATAATCTAACTAACAACCTAACTAACAAACTAACTAACAAACTAACTAACCAACTAACTGTCAAACTAACTAACAAACTAACTAACAAACTAACTAACAAACTAACTAACCAACTAACTGTCAAACTAACTAACAAACTAACTAGCAAACTAACTAACAAACTAACTAACAAACTAACTAACAAACTAACTAACCAACTAACTGTCAAACTAACTAACAAACTAACTAACAAACTAACTAACAAACTAACTTACAAACTTACTAACAAACTAACTAACCAACTAACTGTCAAACTAACAACTAACTAACAACTAACTAACAAACTAACTAACAAACTAACTAATAAACTAACTAACAAACTAACTAACAAACTAACTAACAAACTAACTAACCAACTAACTGTCAAACTAACTAACAAACTAACTAACAAACTAACTAACACACTAACTAACTAACTAACCAACTAACTGTCAAACTAACTAACAAACTAACTAACAAACTAACTAACAAACTAACTAACAAACTAACTAATAAACTAACTAACAAACTAACTAACAAACTAACTAACAAACTAACTAACCAACTAACTGTCAAACTAACTAACAAACTAACTAACAAACTAACTACCAAACTAAGTAACAAACTAACTAACAAACTAACTAACAAACTAACTAACAAACAAACTAACAAATTAAATAACTAACTAACTAACAAACTAACTAACAAACTAACTAACAAACTAACTAACCAACTAACTGTCAAACTAACTAACAAACTAACTAACAAACTAACTAACAAACTAACTAACTAACTAACTAACAAACTAACTAACTAACTAACTAATCAACTAACTGTCAAACTAACTAACAAACTAACTAACAAACTAACTAACAAACTAACTAACCAACTAACTAACCAACTAACTAACAAACTAACTAATTAACTAACAAACTAACATACCAACTAACTGTCAAACTAATTAACAAACTAACTAACAAACTAACTAACAAACTAACTAACCAACTGACTGTCAAACTAACTAACAAGCTAACTAACAAACTAACTAACCAACTAACTGTCAAACTAACTAACAAACTAACTAACAAACTAACCAACCAACTAACTAACAAACTAACTAATAAACTAACTAACAACCTAACTAACAAACTAACTAACAAACTAACTAACCAACTAACTGTCAAACTAACTAACAAACTAACTAACAAACTAACTAACCAACTAACTGTCAAACTAACTAACAAACTAACTAACAAACTAACTGTCAAACTAACTAACAAACTAACTAACAAACTAACTAACAAACTAACTAACAAACTAACTAACCAACTAACTGTCAAACTAACTAACAAACTAACGAACAAACTAACTAACAAACTAACTAACAAACTAACTAACAAACTAACTAACCAACTAACTGTCAAACTAACTAACAAACTAACGAACAAACTAACTAACAAACTAACTAACAAACTAACTAACAAACTAACTAACAAACTAACTAACCAACTAACTGTCAAACTAACTAACAAACTAACTAACAAACTAACTAACAAACTAACTAACAAACTAACTGTCAAACTAACTAACAAACTAACTAACCAACTAACTGTCAAACTAAGTAACAAACTAACTAAGAAACTAACTAAGAAACTAACTAATAAACTAACTAACAAACTAACTAACCAACTAACTGTCAAACTAACACACTAACTAACCAACTAACTGTCAAACTAACTAACAAACTAACTAACAAACTAACTAACAAACTAACTAACAAACTAACTAACCAACTAATTGTCAAACTAACTAACAAACTAACTAACAAACTAACTAACAAACTAACTAACAAACTAACAAACTAACTAACAAACTAACTAACTAACTAACTAACTAACCAACTAACTGTCAAACTAACTCACAAACTAACTAACCAACTAACTGTCAAAATAACTAACTAACTAACAAACTAACCAACCAACTAACTGTCAATCTAACTAACAAACTAACTAACAAACTAACTAACAAACTAACTAACAAACTAACTAACCAACTAACTGTCAAACTAACTAACAAACTAACTAACAAACTAACTAACTAACAAACTAACTAACAAACTAACTAACAAACTAACTAACAAACTAACTAACAAACTAACTAACAAACTAACTAACCAACTAACTGTCAAACTAACTAACAAACTAACTAACAAACTAACTAACTAACAAACTAACTAACAAACTAACTGACTATACACTGTTGATTGCTCATACTATTTTCACTATACAGATAAAAACTGTTGCCAAACTCAGCGTATAGCAGTATGTGAATGATTGAGGATGGTGAGGTATTTTACTTTATTGTTCTGTTGCTGAGTAGTATGTGAATGGTCGAGGGTAGTTAGGTATTTCTTTGTACTATTCTGTTGCTGCCACTCTCCCTGGTTCAGGGGTTAGCAGCTTTCTCCGTAATCCCGAATACTCTGATGGTTAACGTGAGCGCACGAGAATTGGAAGCGGTTCGAGTCACGCCAATGACATGAGAATATGGAGCCGTTCGCTCAGAAAGCAATGGAAACCTACTGAGCGTTATCTTGCCAAACAATCAACAATCAGCTGAAAGATGCTGATGTTGACAGCGATGTCCTGTAAAGGATATGCAAAACGTAACATTCTTTTGCTGACCAGAATGTGAATAGTCCAGGGTGGTGAGTTAATTATCTTTGCTGTTCTGTTGCTGACTAGTATGTGAATGGTCTAGGGTGGTGAAGAATGTCTCCTGTATGCTATGAGACACTGAGACACGTTGTTTAGAAACAATGCATGTTACACAAATTGGCCTTTCTCTATAAAAGATTTCACGTTCTCTGTGAGATGACTTTGAGGTTGGTATTTTTATGTCGGCAGAAAACCCTTCAGTTCTGTAAACAACCTACACGAATACCTGCAATCGTCGATGATTCAATTGTAGGATTCACCATCATCAATCCTGAAGTTGTAGGAAGCGGAGGACCACCATTCAATTGTTCATTAACATTCGAATCACAATCTGACCCGGTAGTGATGCGACTTAATGTCACGTAAGTATTCAGTTACACCATTATCAAGTGGCACGCAGAGCGGAGCAGTTGATCAAATACCTTCCCAACCATCTGGCCTACTTAGTAAGTTTCACCACTGGTCGTCTCCCGCCAAGCTCTTTCAAAACAGGCATAATGTTCTCAACTCTTTCCACCTAATGTCAAGGACACTATTTCAAGCCAGAGGCACACTGGAGACACGATGCATTGCCCGTTTCTGTGTAGACAAATGGTGACTCAGCGGGTGATAAGGTCAGTATCATGCCGACCGCCTTTACTTCCCAAGGCATTCTTAGTGCCTACTTTAGTCAGTTTCAACTTGGGAGTCCAGGTCACATTTTAGACATTCGAATTTTCTCATTTGCTCCCCATAATGTTGCCCTTTTGTGTTGGATTCCATTTGTCTCAACATGTGTTTTCCATTTGAAGCAACAATCAAAGGTGACAAATATATATTTTCGGTTTTCTTCCTGACGAACTATTTTTCCATTCAACAATAGCTTGGTTTGCTGTCGTTCCACCCAGTTTAGCCGTGAAGATGTTCTTGAATTATATAAAGACCTAGGTAGATTTATTTTGGTTTGTTTATAAGTGTTTGAAACAATTTTGTATTTACCCTTATTATGCTACAGGAGTGGTGATTTGCTCAGCTATAGCACTGTGTTCATTAGCAAATGAACATAGTGTTGCTACAAGTGTCTGTGTCTGTCAGTATGTACTTATTGAATCTTTTCATGGACTTTATAAGAAAAGACATTTGTGATAGCATGGGATGTGACTGTTTGAAGTGGAGTATGTGGGGCTTCACTCAAAGGTTGAAGGACGCTGTACAAACATGAGAGCCTGGCATATTATATCACGACTTCCAGCATAAAAGTAATAGTGTAGCTGTGGTGTTCCTATGGAAAGTAGTTCATATCATGCCATGTTCACAACAAACTCGTTACGCTTGGTAGGTAAAATAGAAACTGGTATTTTCCGGGGAGTGGCTGGCATTGCTCGAAAAGACAAAGGATTTTCCGACCACAGCATGCAGGAGGACGAGAAAATGAACACGCATAAGGACATAATGCAGCTTCTCCTTAGGGTGGGTGGGTGGGGGATACATTATGAGATGGTTGATGTGGTTAAGGCTCTCTGCTATCGAGTGGAACGTTCAGCAAAAACAGAGGGGGCTTCTGGAAAGGCGAATTCAGCGGTGTTTGAGCGGAAGGTCTCCAAGACATTTAGCACGCAGAAGACAACATGGGCAGACTTTCAGTCAGGCAGTCATGGGTACCATCAGCTTGGGAACTCTTGTGGCTACTCTAGAAAGTGATGGAGCACGTGTTGGAATGTCTCCAGTGCAGTAATGTACACTGTTGATTTAATATTCATATTCATTCATATTCTTTTCAATTGGTCTATAATCTGTGTAATGCATGTGTTAATGTTTGTCCATCAAGAATAATGATGACCATTCATTTTATCCCGTGGGGTTGAAAGTATAGAGTAGTGAGTTCTAATATCGCTGGTAAGGACTATTTTAGCTCAAAATGTTCTTTGACAATTTGGGCAAAGACTGCATGACGTTCCAGGAGGAGGATCGCCTGCGGTGGTTTTTCTGACTAGGCTTTTTTTCCACAGTTCTTGCAGTTCTGTTTGCTTCAAAGTGACTTGCATTCTCGTGTAATGATGTACGCTACGAATTTCGATTTTTGGCAGCAGTTTCGCATGTGTCGTGATGAATTCCAAAAGCTTTTAGTGAGATCTTCAGAGTGTCTTTACAGCGTTTCCTCTGACCATCTTAGGAGCGTTTACCAAAACGCAGCTCGCTGTTAGAAATTTGTTTAGGGAGCCTGTGATCTAGCATGCGAGTCAAGTGACCAGCCCAGCGAATCTGATTCTTCATTAGTATAGTGTGAGTACTTGGCATGGGCGCTCTTTCTAGGACTTCAGTGTCTGGAATCTTGGCTTGTGACTTAATCTTCAATAGATTCCTAAGGACTGTGTGGAAGTGGTTTAATGTCCTAGCATGTCGCTGCTAAACAGTCCAGGTTTCACAAGCATATAGCAGTGTGGATAATACAACTGCTTTGTAGACTTTTAGCTTTGTTTGCAGGACTTATTCTATTTCTATCCCACACACTCTTGGACAGTCTGCTAAAGGCCGTGCTGACTTGGAGATTCTTGCATTCACTTCGTCATCAATTGTGGCAGCTTGTGACACAGTGCTGCCAAGATAGGTGAATTTGTTCACAACACTTAGGTAATGTATGTACAATCGTATGTTTCTCTTTATGACATCCACATTCCATTTGTATTTCAATGTTTTTGTTCATTGACTGTTGAAGACGAGTGTTTCTTATACTTGTGCATATATCTTCACCGTGTTCCAGTACATTTTGTTCTATTTCTTGTTTTATTTGCTCTTGTGCTTGTTACTACTCTCATTGTCATTGTTCTTCTCCTTAATCTTCTTGCCTTTGATGGATTTCTTGTTATATTATTATTGTTATTATCATATTATTATGATCATTGCTAATCTTTTTTTTTCTTTTCATCTTGTGTTTCTTCTTCTCATCATTCATATTCCCTGTGTTCTTCATGTTATGTTTTTTTCGTTCTTGCTCTTTTTGTTCTTCTTGTCTTGATCTTGTTCTTGTTATTTTATTATTGTACTTGTTCTTTTTGTTATTCGTGTTCTTCTTGTTCGTATTGTTGTTCGTCTTCTTCTTCGTCTACATCTTTCGAAAAATTGCTCCTAAGTTGCACGTTTATTTATCGACACTGTGAAACTTTATGACTTTATCGTTCAACAGGACATGCTGAAAACTAGGAATCAAACAATTGCCGGATTATATTGTCATAAACCTAATGTCAAAATATGATACATTCATTTTCTATCTTTCAGCGATTTGCACATGGGTCGACCGACTTACGATTGTTCAATGAAAGCTCTCTGCGTGCATGGTTTCAAATTGTGTGATCACATGGGACCGCGAGATTTTGATCTCATTCTTCCGCCATACAAGAAATTTACTCTTTCTTTATTGAATTGGGTCGTGTCCGAAAACTATAGCATTTACGTGAGTATTTATTACTTGAAAACTGACAGAATGGTATAAGTACATCTCTAAACTGATCTGTTGGTCACCTGGATGACAAACACACACACAAACACACCAACTGTTTGTTTTAAATAAATAAATAAAACACTCGTAATGTGAGCACTCAACAACCCGCATGTTCGCAATCTAAAATTTGGGTTAAATCTCGGGTATTGACAGGTAAATAAAGTTTAAATCTCATTGTTTCAGATCGCCTTATCTTTGAACATTCCACAACATGTCAACACTTCTATTCTAACATCCAGTCGTGGTTGAGGCACTTCCTGTGGAGCGGAATATATAAATTAATCTATTCAGTTCTATTATTACATTATCACCGTTACCGTTGGTGTGACGGGACAGCCCCGGCAGCATCCGAATGACACAAGTTAAAAAGGAATTAAAGAGCCCACAATATTTTTCTATCATCCTCTAAAAGCATAAACGTCCACCAGAAAATGATAGAAATGCAAGAGGATTGAAAACAAGAGAAAAATACATTTTGACCACGCACGTCCCATCATTTCTGTAATGCTAGGTCTGAGAAAGCTTTGATGTACAGATCAAACGTAAAACCCAGACACCACGGCACCAGTCGGCGGGTGCTATCAAAGGTTGAAAACTCACTGTTTTCAGTACCAGGGAAGAGAAAGACGGCAAAGTGTGAAATCTGGGCTGGGGACGACGTTGATACATCGCGGAGCCAGCCAGTTGAGATTGACGTGTTAGTTTAGAATCCTGTGGTTGGAATAGGGACTGACACCTAACACCTTACGGTTAACATGACCTAACGTGTAAATCAGCCACGGAAGAATGGGAGATAAGAGGGTCAGCCAGACCCGTCTGAAATAACACATGCGGTAAAAGTCCAGACTTTGTGGAGCCGGGACAACGTCTGTAATTGCCACCACAAAGGAGCAATTAGGACCAGATGCTTAACACCTCACTGCAATACGCGGAAAAGTAGGAACACATGGCTGACACATTCTTGCCAGCAACCGGGAAGGCTTGTGTTAACAACCGATTGGTATGTAGTTAAGACGCAACGTCTATTGCATCGCTAGCGAAGCATGTTTTTTTGTTTCAGGCCATGGTGGGGCATCGGTCAATTTGATTGACAAATGAAACTACCGTCCACAGGAAAGGAGGAGGGGTGAAAAGAATTTGGCACTTAATCCATCTGGGTAAATCGTCCTACATGAAAAATAGGTGGAGCTAACAGGAACTTGGACATAGTAATTAGCTAACGTGGAAACTAGCCAGGGATGAATAGAATCAAACTACATGCATGGCCAGCAAGACTTCAGACACATTCACAATAGCATTCTTAGGATACCTACTGGAGAAATATTAACATTTCGTTCTGTTGGACTTCTGTACAAAGTATTATGATGGAATTTCTTAGCTATAACCCTGGTATACCATTATTTTGATTAGTTGTCTGCTAGTCTGAAGGCTTGTGTAGTTTCCTGTTTTTACATATTCTCCCACAACTTTACACTGGTGGATTTTCTTTGTACTTAATGTTCCAGTTCTAGCTTTACAATTTCACTGAGAACTATTTTCTTCTTTCATTCACCACTTGGTTGTCTGATTTGTTGTATGTGATAATTTGGAGAAATCCATTATCCAAGCTACATGAGCGTGTGGCTTATGCATGTATAGGAGATACATGTAGATTCATCCTGTATGATGTTAAACATTGGGGAAAACTGACTACTTAGGAGAAATTCCTGAGAGCTACCAGTCTCTTGATAGCGTCCAATTAACATTGATTATTTGGACCAACACTTTGAGTGCTTACCAAGATTGTGGTGAAAACACTTGGTTTGAGGAATGGCACCAGTTCACCTTGTCTGCATGATGTCTGCATGAGGACAGACATGACTTAGGACATTCAATATCCCAGACAGATTCAGGGAAGGCATTTAATGTTCAACAGTGACTGTGCGACCAGTCCTTCCGACAAGACAGTATGAATGAATCAGAAAGGGAGAGAGTACGTGAGGTGAACTTATATGGGAAACACTCCGTTACATAAATGTATGTGAATATGTATGTTTTGAGCTATAGATGTTCTAAATAGTTTTATGAATATATACATATATATTTATTTATTTAGAAATGATATATGTTTATGTAACATGCCATCGTATATCATCATATATTATGACTTGAATGTATGTTTATATGAATGTATAGACATATGTGTTTGAGATGTGTAGACGTAGATACTACCCATCTCCGTCGTTTCATTCCAGATCTCTTAGGAGCAATGGACAGTCAACAACCCATATCAGGAATTGACTTAGCCTTGTGAAGGGACCACTTTGGACTCCTTCAATCTGACAGTGAACTGCGTCTCACTGGGGGAAGCATGACCTATGTGACCTCTTAAGTTACGTATACCATAATATAATCATCATCATCATATGATCATCAATAGCAATAATAAACACAGTTGTATTTTAAACTCAGTTGTCTGTATAATTCTAAATTTTATAAATGTTTGTGTAGCGTAATCAAGTACACACATTATATAATTTAGTGGGGGTTCGCACACAATGTCCAGAAGGGGGAAGTTATGTCAGGGAGGGACTTTGCCTGTGCAGTCATAAGTACCCAAATTACGTTACATAGCTTAACTCCTCCTTTCTCACTTCTGGTGATACCAAGTACAGCCACATCTATATATATATATATATATATATATATATATATATATATATATATATATATCTCTTCTTCTTCTTCTTCTTCTTCTTCTTCTTCTTCAGCATTCCGAGCCATTGAGGTTCTTTGCTGCAAATACAATCTGTCTCCATTCGTCTCTCTGGTGGACCTTCTCTTGCCAGTCGTTCATTCCAAGTGCTTGTAGGTCTGTATGTATATTATCTCTCCACCGCCTTCTTGGTCTACCTCGGGGTCTACGGTCATTTATTCTATCTTCAACGAGCCACTTCTTGGCTGTTTTCTTGAGTATCAGGGACAGTGTCTTAAATCAGCATAAAAGACATTAGTTCCACGTTTTCTCTCTGGGATCTGGGGTGGTAATTAGTCCCTTCTAACAGAGTTAGGGGATCTTAAACTGCATCCAGAACTAAACACCATTAGAAGAAAATGATGTTGGCTGAGTGGTTGCCCATCTGGGATCTAACCCCAGGTAGTTGGTGACAGTTGGGATACGTTTTTCCGTGTGCTGGAGCAATATGTGCATTTTTTTTCTTTTTTTCTTGTAAAGGGCGATGATACACCGAATAATCAATCTGGGAAGAGCATGATTTTCTTAGAAATGTCGATGAAAAATATGATCCTTGACGAGTTTGAACCCTGTATATGTCTCAAACATAGATGATCATCACATTCATGGTTTGTATTAGTGTCAAGTACACTATTAGAGAGTAAAACATCAATCTCAGTGGGAAAAACAGCTTTTTACAAGATACATATCAAGTACACGCTTTGAATTGCGGTGAGAGAAATAATGAACTAAATAATATTATTTTCAAAGCGTTAAGAACTGGGAACACAAGCATTCTATAATTCTACCCTCTTTAACTCTCTCTCTCTCTCTCTCTCTCTCTCTCTCTCTCTCTCTCTCTCTCTCTCTCTCTCTCTCTCTCTCTCTCTCTCTCTCTCTCTCTCATATAATTTCGCCCATAAGTCAATTATGAGGCTAATCTAAGACAACAACAACAATATCACATATTCATTATAAAATCATGGGAAATGTGTAAACATCATTACATCATTACTCACTAATATTAATTACTGATGAGACCATTGTTATTGGCTATGGCAGTCTTACTGTACTACCAATAGAAGACTGACTGCTATACTAGGGTGCCTCAGTTACACGTTCTACTTTCATGCTGTCGATGTGAGGCTGACAAGATCTTCCTGCATTTATAGGATACTGACCAAGTCTTTCTCTTGTTGTTAACTGCATATATTGATAAAGTCTTTCTCTGGTTGTTAAAGGAATATGTTGACCAATCCTTTATGTGGTTGATAATTACATTTTTGACCAAGTATTTATCTATTGGTTAATTACATATATAGACCAAGTCTGTCTCTGGTGGTTAATTACATATATTGACCAAGCCTTTCTCTGGTGGTTAATTACATATATTGACCAAGTCTTTCTCTGGTGGTTAATTGCATATATTGACCAAGTCTTTCTCTGGTTGTTAATTACATATATTGACCAAGTCTTTCTCTGGTGGTTAATTACATATATTGACCAGGTCTTTCTATCTTGTTGTTGATTATATAATCAAATCAAATCAAATCAACTTTATTTTAAAAGCGTCACAAATTGGACACACAGGACCATCTTACATTCGGCCCTTCCAATCATTCATCTTTCGTTCATCAATAGTGTATTATACATTCACATTCATTCATTCATTCATTCAGTAGCATGTACTTTGTAGAACCTCGCTCCCATAACAACCTTCCGGAAAACCTCTCGATCATAAGCAAAATGTCCCGCGTCTGATACACCCATCTGGAGATCATCCGCCACAACCTGCATCCATCTTCTTTTTGGCTTTCCTTTTCCTCTCTTCCCAGGCATATCAATCAATCAATCATGTGCCATGCCGGAAAGCGTGGGCGGTCATGATTCGCCATTTCACTCGATCACCAGAGTCGTGGATCAGCTCAGTGTTCCTGTCTCGTCCATGCCATGTGGCCAAGCCATCCAGGTATTTTCCTCTCGGTCTTCCTCTTGGTCTGTTCCCCTCGATCTTGCCAGCTGTCACCAAGTTCTCCAGTCCATTTCTTCTCATAACATGTCCAAAAGATTTTGACTGTCTACGTCTAATTTCTCTAATCAATCTACGATTTTCATTTGTCTCTTGTAATACTTGGTCATTGGTTTTTCTATCTGTCCTTGGTATTCTTTGCATTTTCCTCAGAAACCACATTTCTGCAGCCATCAGATGTTTTTCAGCTTGACTGCACATTGTCCAAGTTTCACATCCATACAAAAGAACAGGCTCTATGTATCCCCTTAACACATAACCCCCACACCCACACACCCAGGGACACATAATAACGCACCAACCGACCTATCCCCCTCCCACACATCCCCCATCCACACACACTTCCCTCACCCGTTCCCTCAACCCACACACACTCAAAACCCACACAAACATCCCACACCAACTCACAAATCCCGTGCCCACCCAAAAAACTTCTTAACCCACACACACATCCTCGATCCACACATCCTCTACCCACCCACACACACCCCCAAGCACCCATTCCCCAACCACACCTCCATCGACCACACGTTCCCAACCAACACACACATCCCCCACAAACCCACACATCTCACACCCACTGAAACATCCCAAACCCATACACACATATCGCCACCAACAGACATCTCCCTACACACACATACAGATCTCCCTACACACCTAAACATCCTCAATACACCCTCACACACTCCACCACCCACACATATACCCCCACCCACCCACTCCCTAACACATATCCCCCACGACACACATATCCCCACCCACACAACACACACACACGTTCCCCCACCCACACATCCCACACCCACCTACACATCACACACATACCAGCCACCCACATACCACACAATATTTCCACCCCCACACCACACACATATCCTCCACCCACATACCACACAGATACCCTCACCCACCTGTCAACAACTCATGTGCCAGGCATCATCGGATTCTTCTCCCACACCATACAAGAAACTTGCAAGTCGTGTGCGAGGAAAATACATGGTACATTTTATTGCCGTTGGCTCGTTACAATATATGACATGTCGCTATTAAACCCACACACAAAGCCACAGAATTGCCTATCACTAGTTTTCTAAAGCCTATGCTAATTCTCTATCTATTTGGTTACACAAAACTCCTATCAACTATTCTACGATCTGAACACTACAAGTCCCGTCTCCCGTCTGACGATTCTCCTCGCGTGGTTACACACCACGCGGAGGGACCTTGAATCGTCCTTTGCCTTTTGCGTGTCAGGCCACTCGCCACGCTTACATTAGCTTCTCCTGTTGAGTGGCGTTCGTGGCTATCATGTAGGCGGGATGCTGTCGTGACCAGAGCGCTAACCCTCTGGTCAACGCCTCCGTGTCTCATGAGAGAACCAGTTACCCATCTCCCATTTCACCATCTCCCCTGCCCTTTACCTCGGGACGACCGTATCACCTCTTGGTCTCCTCGAGGTTGACTGCTCTTCCCGGTGGAGGGGTTACGTTAGAGTCTTTGACACACACCCTCCCCTCCTGCGTTGCGTCATCAACTTTCACTCACTGGTTGTGACGCAAGAGGTTTCTAAAAAATTAGTGTCTCTAATTTTTGTCAAAGACTGTAGATAACCTGGCTTTGGGCACTTTAATAGACTTCTACTGACTATTGTCACAATGTAGTAACACTTTACTTGGCTACTGGCAATCGCCACAAACTTGTCTGGTTGGCGTGAGCCCTCTTCTCACATGCAATATTATATTTATTAGAGGTATGTCTGAACCGGACCGTTGTCTTATAAGACCTGCCCTCACATAGTAAATTAACTTACTACCCATACAAAGTTGACTTTCTTAGGGTCAACACATGAATTGCTTCATGTCCCCCATATAATATTTAACAGCCATTACACAAGGTGTGTGCGACAGGCTTTACCTATAACGCTTCCGCGTGTAAAGTTATATTTCACTGTTAAGTTAGTGTTTCGTTGTCTATTATGTCCCCTGACCCGAAGTTATCTCCCTTCGATTATTAAAATATGTATGTAATTTATGTGTTTGTTTTTCTGGTTGTTTGCGTGTTTGGATGAAATTAATATTCTAATCTAACTTCTAACCTGCGTATCTAACTATCATGTGTATGTATGTTAGTTTTTAAGTGTCATAATTCGGTTATATGTGGCCACAAACAAGTGTATAACACTAATTCGTGACTACGTTCCCTTATTATGAACCTTAAAATACTTAATGTAAGATCTAAACTAAATTACACACAACACATTCACAACAGCACATTTTCATCAACAGTAACAAACATATAACGCAGCCAACAATTACAAGTCGCGATGAGCAGCAGAAAAAACTCGCTGACTAATATCACTCTCTCCAGTATATTTCACATTCGCTCGCACTTTCACACTTCTGTTACACGTCTTTCACCCTTACTCCTGTCACACATCTTTTATTCTTCCAATTATTTAAAAACCTTGGAGTGACACTGTACAAATTTGGCTCAGTTTGAGAACGTTGAGCTCAATGACTGTGCGACAATCGCTGCACGAGTCATGTATTTACATTATATTTACATGCAAGAGAAAGGGTTGATGGTTTGTACCCTTGGTCTTGTCAACCACTGTGTTCTACTAAACTAAAACTCTAAATACTGACATACTAATACTAATTCTATAAATATGTATTTAATGTGTTAACTACTTTAATATATTTTGTAACATTATTGCTAAGATATGCTTTCATTAATCCTAATCTTTATCTATTCTAAGGGATGTAATCTACCTAAATAAATGAAGTTGATGTGATATGAGTTATGTATCTTTCTGAAGCGGGTAATGTGAAAACAAATTATGTACCTTTATAAAAATGGGTAATGTGAAATATAACATAATTATACCTAATGTTTTTAACTGCAACACAAGATATATGACTGATGTTCTTAATCTAAATGATGTAAATGCTGTATGTTGAATTATCTAATCTTTTTATCCTATGATGATAATAGTAAATGGTAATGTTGCTAATGGTATGGTTCATTAGGATGGAATGAACTGAACTGAAATGAAGCTAAGTGAAATGTAACAACCTAAATGGTACTATTCCTATCAAAACTTTAATCTAGTTTGTAATTAACTATTATTACGTCTAAATTACTATTCTAATTTAATTTTAAGCTAAGTAAGTGGGTCAATTACTGAACTATCTAAACTATTACAAAAATGAAAACTATTATATTTCCTAATCTAACTCTAATTTATCACTATCTTAAAATGTTATCTTACATATCACAATAAGTTTATATACATGGTATTCAGTTACCTCAGGTTAGTTGTTGCCTGAATGTTTGTACATTGGTTTTATAGGCATACTATATATATACACAATTGGCCTGGGTATCTGAAATACATTGCATAGTCATACTTGAGTCCTATGGGTAGTGCACCTGTAGAGTTAGCTGGTGTCGTAGATCACTATTTTCGTGTCTGTATTTATGTACTGTTCTGACACTGTTTTTCTGTGCTTGACACAACCGATACACCGGAATGGAGCTTAGTAGGTAATGAGCTGTCCCAGTTCACACGGTGTTAATTTGTCTTTGGAGCACAGTTCTTCTTTTAATGTCTATGGACACATGGTAGTTCACTGTTCTTGGTACATGATTAAGCACATAATGTCGCTGTATATGTAACATATTTCACATAGAATATTCTTATGTACTCATTTAATAACTACTACTCTACACTTCTATGTGGAATTTCAGGTATTTCTACCTCAGATGGTAAAATTAGCGACCACCTGTATATACGGTCATTCCGATGCATACCACTTTGTATGACCGTGACTGGGGAGTTGTCCGTCGGGACAATGCAGTGAACATTCGCCAGAACTCGATGGAGCTTCCTCACCGCATAGATGACGCTTAGGACTTTTCAACTCTGATAAGGAATATCTGGACTCAGCAGGTGTGATCTTCCGGCTCATGTCGCAAATCGGATGGAAGATGCCATCATACAATTGGCCTAGTACTGCAGTGATGGAGATTCTGCTGGCATCTATCCTAAGATAATAAACGAGCCTAGGATTAGGCAAGCGGAGGATTGTTACATTGATAAAAAGAATTTCAATTTTGACAATGCAGAAATTAATAATGCATCTTTGACATTTCATTTCCAGAAGCTTTTAAAACATTGGAAAATACAATTGTAATTTCTGAGTAATTTACTAATCCCAAAAGGCTTCTGACCTGTTTCTTTGTGGTAGGCATGGTCAGATTCATAACTTTCGTAATGATTCTATTGTCAGTCTTTAGTTGGCCTTGAGAAATGACATGACCCAAAAAATCAATTTCTTTTAGGCCTAATTCAACTTTGCTCGGTTTGACAGTGAGACCGAAGAGTCGCAACCTATCAAAGACATGTCTCAGTTTCAGTAAGTGTGCTGTCCAGTCATCAGTCTTCTGATATATTCATGCGTATTCTGTAAGTTCACTAAATGTATGTACATTGTCGGATTTGCCAGTCTCGCTAACTAGTGTAGTTGCGTTGTGTATGTCTGTCGTCTGATCACTAGGTGTGAGTGCACTATGTTCGTCTGTCTCTACTTTCTGTGTCTTGTCGTGAAAAGTAAGGTTTCAACCTGTTGACATGGAATATCTTTAAGTGTCAGTTTATCGATATTTCATAGTCAACATTTGAAAATTCACGTACCACATTGAATGGTCCTTGCCATTTCGTTTGTCTGGAAGTAACGGAAGTATGTCTTGATCTGGTTTGTTCTTGCACCCCTGTTTGTGTATTGGAGGTAGATTTGACCCTCCCTCTCAACGGCCTAGAAGCCAGTGTAGGATGGTTACCCTTACGTACTAAGTGTTGACAGACATTACCAGAAAATAAGTTACGACAAAATAATTTTATATCATTGGAAAAACCTGGCCCACAAAAATGAGCCTGAATTTTGGCCCTGACTTTGTCGTATGCAAGCGTATCAACGAACGGTGACACATGTGTACTCTTCGCACAGTTAGACGGTGTTGTTCCGGTAGCACCGTTTGCTGAAACTCATGGTTACCAGTTGTATAGTATCTAGGTAAAATGCCCTTATTAAGTCTAAAGAACCATGATGCATTTTGGTCACTTTGGCTCTTTCTTTCAATAATTTTAAATATGGAGACACACTAGGATCAGCTTTCTGCTGTTCTATAAATTTCTGTCTGTTGGTATCATCTGTGCTAGTTGGAGACAGCAACAGCTAGTCTCTCATCTAGTAGTGTGTCTTGATTTTTCAAAGTGTCTGCTCTGGTTGTTGCATTAGCTGCATTTAATTTTTCCCATGCAACTATTTCATCACTAGTACAATGTTTCAGTTGGGGTAAGCAACCCAAAATTAAATCAGTACAACGGTTGTCAAGTATTGCACAAGTAAAAGTACCCGAAAGAAAAGGAGTATTAATCCGGGCTTTGGCCAAAGGGTAAATTTCAATGTTACCCGAAAAGGTTCGGCATTTAACAGTGTCACCTGTATAATCACCCAGACTCACGAGTTCTTTCCGAAGACCAATAAGGGTGCTGCCGCTGTCCAGCAAACATTGGCATGGTCTATCATTGACCATTGCATTGTGGAACACCAAATTGCCTCTGGAGGCTAATGCTGCATTCACACTCTCGGTTGAGAATGGTACTGTATGTCCACATTCTAGTTTTCCGTCTGCATGAAATTGGTGACAATGTTCACAACTGTCAAAGCTTAACACATCGTTTACACAACACACATCTTCAGCTTGGCTGAAAGGTAAGTCATTTTGAACCTCACACTCATTCTCACTACCACTATCAGAAGATGTATCAATCAAAATAGCATTGTTGGCTTTCATACGTTGGCGGCCAAGGCACTTATTTGAATAATGGCCATAGCTGGAACAAAAAAAAACATGTGATTGCACGCCTGTATGCAGATCTTTTACTTTGTTGCTTCTTAATAACATTTTCAAGATGCGCCGGATATTTCGGCGATTTGTCACACATAGAATAATTGTCATGCAAAAGTTGACAGTAAATACATTTTGACACTTTCCTATCTTTGTTGTCGTGTTTCTGAAAAGGTTTTCTGTTACTCTGATAGTTTTTTGGTTGATCTTTCACAAAGGAAACTATTTCAGAGTCATTTGAAGTCTTAAAAATATCTCGGTTAGAAGAAAAATATGCTCAGCCTTTCTTTTCAAACTGCTCGATGTTTTCAACGTCTGACTGCTGCAAAAATTTAGCAAAAGGAGATGGTATAGTGGATATGACTTTATCCATGGCTATTAAATTTTTGAGTCTATCAAAGTCTTTTCCTATGTTAGCTGCTTTAAGCCATCTATCTAGTACACTCTGAACATTTGAGACGTAATCAATAAAAGTCTCACTAGGTTTAGGTTTTAAATTAGAGAACTTAACCTGATACCCAGGGGCATCAAGTAAAAAGTGTTGCATTATCCTATCATGGATGTATTGATAGTTAGATCTAAGATCAGTTGGTATAGATTCTATCACTTTAAGGGGCTCACCACTTAGGTTCTTCATATAAATCATAGCCCACAACTCTATTGGAACTTGGTGATATTTAAACTGATACTCAACATTTTCTGTCCAGGCTGATATGGAATCGTCTTTACAATATGGTTTGATAACATTTTTGTATTTGTTGAACTTATTTTCTTCTTGTTGACTTTTTAGTTTAGTGGCAGAGATTTCTGCGTGTGAGTCTACATCCATCCCTTTCATCTTTAACTGTGTCTCTGATTCTACTTGAATTTGTTTTTCCTTTAGTTCTCTCTCTTGATCTAATTGCTTTTGCTTTAACTCTTTATCTTGGTCTAACTGCTTCTGCTTTAATTCCTTATCCTGTTGTAACTGTTGTTGTTTAATTTCTAATTCTTTTTGCTTAATCTGTTTGTCATCTTCTAGCTGTTTTTGTTTTGTTATTTCAGCTAGTTGAGCAACCTCCTTTTGATGTTGTCTTTCTCGTGCGCGTTCGTCTCTCTCCGCATCTTTTGCTTCTTTAAATTTCTTATCAGCATATTCTTCTAGCTCTTTACCTGTGTATTGCATTTCTTTGCCTGCTTTTACGAAATCAGCTAGAGTAGCCATGATGTTAGGTAATTAGCTAGCGTTGACCTACACTGAACTATTTGAACTATTTAATCACTTATTTTTCTTTGGTAGGTTATGTTCCTTAATATCTGAGCACTGCAAATTGTACTCTTTGTATATAACCTGAAAAATTTAATCCTGCAACAACAGAGCACAAAAGTATGCTAATGCATCACAAGCTGAAAAAGAGATGCACTATTAATCACATTGCATGCCAACAATATTGAGTATACTCAACTTAATGTTCCCGAGAATCAGGGAACAACAATCCGGCAACACAGGTCACCTCGCTTGGCACTATGGCATAGACACACGTTTTGTAATCAGGACACCTTGTTTGGCACACCGACATACACACGCGTTATCAGCTCAGCTGTAGTTTACCCTGATTTGCAGAGCAGCAATAATTAACAGCTAGTAAACGAAATGATCTTCTAGACAAATTGGGACACTGACAATGACAAGCCCACGAACAAACAGAATTTGGGTTAATTAATATTTAATGTCAATGTCCTGTCTTCGTTCTAACTGTCGTAGTTTTTCCTGGGGTGAGGGAAGCATACTATTACATCTTAATAACGGGATAGATGCACTCTGGGAATACCATAAATCTCAGTCTACAGACCCCACCAGCCCTTGGATTCCTGTCTCTCTCACTATCAACCGCTGGACAATACCTTTTTCACCTCTCATCCAGAACAGATGACACGACTCTGGTGTCTACACATAATGTCTAGATGATATAATGTACAAGAGGATTATCAACAAGGGGAATGTTCATGAGAGAATATTGGCTACCGCCAGGCGATAGAAGAAATGGCTATCTGGATTAGCCTCAGGCCGTCTCACTCATCACTGTACACTCGGTACGATACCACAAGGTTAAAGAGGTCACTCATCTGCACACGTAGCGTGGAATGTCTCTGCCGAGGTGTAGTCTCAACTGGAATGACTAGCACGTCAATGTGGTGACTCCAAGTTGCGGTGGTACGTGATGACTCCGGACTAACATCCCTGTAGAAGTTCTGAAGACCTGTCCTTCAAGCTTCACTGGTAAGGCCTGTGCTAGACAACATTCCTAAGAAGCCACCATAACATTTAACACACATTTAACAATGTCAAAGTTCTGGAAACAGATGGTGGTCTCTTATGGGATCAGGATGGGTATAACTGGGCCTATAAGCACAGAAAGTTGGCACAGTTCAAGTTGACTCTGTCACTCAAAGTCAGTACTGGTAGCGCGTGACCCGGTAAGGAATGTCACCACTGTTCATAATCCTACATGGTAGACTGTTCCCGGAACACCCGGCCATCATGAAATAAAGGGTAATGTAGTTCTTCTCTACCCGTTTGGCTAGTGGGTCATAATGTCAAAACTGTTCACAGACAAGAGGACACGATACTCGCCCGTGTGTAGCCATCATAATACTTGGTGGACTGGCTGAAGATCATTTAGCGTTTTAGACGGGACTGGACTGTGGCGTAGTGACTTCCCGGCACGTGGTGTGGTGTAGAAGCCTCACTTCACGTCACATAGGTAAGCCCGCCATTTAGCCTTCACCAAGTCATCTTCCTCTGGTCCCGTCACGTAAGTCTCTCAGAAAGTAGAACCTGCCAAAGATAACACCATGTGTGAATATCGTGACACAGACTTACCCCAGAGGTACACGTTACCTATGTGTACTCAGTATAGGCCGGTGTCGCCATGACCCGGCCGGCAGCCTCACAGACCAGGATCCAATGCCAAACTGAACTAGGTCTGGGTCCTAACAAGTGCTGGCTGAACCGTCCTCCGTCTCGAACCCGCCCAAGGTAGGCTGTGTATCTGGTCATGGTGTCGGCGAAATCCTTCTGTCCTAAAAAGACTTCTAAGGACACAATATACCAGGTTAGTAGGTTAAAGGTACCTAGAGACAGAATGGCTCTGAAGGCGGACCGGTGACCACCGAACTCCCCTCCCTCGGAGGTAGCCCCCTCTCCCTGGTTCTATTTTATGTTTACCTACTATACAACCAGTTTCCCGGAGCTCGAGCTTTGATCCAAGAATTTAATAGATGATACAGGGAAATCCCCCTGTAGCGGAAGTCGACATCCCGTTCCCTCCTCCCCTAGTTAAGGTCAGAGCATTTGGAACGGTGTTCAGCTGGCTGTGACCAGCTCTGTCGCATTCCCCAGTTTCTCCAGTGTCAACCTCTCGGGAACCAACTGCCTATCAAGATGGTGTTCTGTTACGGCAACCAATAACATAAAGAGTAAGAGGAAAGCTCAGCAAAGCCAGTGGTCGCCACACCAAAGAATTCGAACTTAGACACCCGCAATGTCCTTCGAATGACCTTCGACATGTCCGGCGACCATCGCATGGGTTTCGTCTGGTTCGGCCGAGTTCCCTGATACCTCACTCGACCTATGTTCTACACCGCCTTCGCCCACGTCCGTTTGTGTCGACTACGTTAGAGTTCTAAGACCGCCTAGGAGTGAACTCGGACTTCTAACACTATCGGGCCTGTCCTAAATGTCTATAACTACTTGTAGCGGCAATAACACGCATTCCCGTACTTGTACAATGGTAACGCAAAAACAGGACTACAATCCATCGTGTTCAACTCGCCTGCAGTGTTAAGTTAAAACACAAGCCCACAGTTTCACCCCTGACTGACCTTTGTGCGCCGGGCGGGACATGTGGTCGAACAGCTTCGGTTCAACGCGGTAACGACACACATTATTTATCTAAATATGTTTAATGTACCTTACGACAAACTGTGCCTTCAGAATTGAGGAGCTCCCGTCCCAACACTGGACGTTCTGTCGGTTTTCTTTGATAAACAGCAAGACACTGGCTTCCTCTCTCCCATTTACGAATTAACACAGTCGTTCAAACACTACGTCTTGCTCTCACGGCCGGATCTCAACTGAGCCTCTCTTTGTTCTAAGAAGGTTCTTGCGCATGCGTTAGCAGAACTGGTTGGGTTGAGCTGGTCTCACACGAACAGCCTAGAAGACAAGGGCCACCAATCGCCCTTGCGTGGGGTACATTAATACCTCGGTTGTATCCCTTCGACTAGATTTAGACTTACGGAAAAAGGGGAATTGGACTTGTGGGAGTATTGCTAGGTGAATTCTCAGCAGTTCCGTGACATAGGCCCCCTCTTAAGAGAGTTGACCGCGTCGACTGTCTCCTGCTGGATGTTCACTCCTAGCAAACTCGTCCTCTGCCTCTGGGACTGGATGCCTAGACAGAAAGTCAGCCCCAACATTCTCCTTACCGGGAATGTATTCCACCCTAAAGGTGTAGGGCTGAAGCATCAACAACCAACGCATCAAGCGCGCGTTGAGCTTACGGGAGGTGGCCAAGCCCATCTTTGGTTGATGGTCTGCCGGTGTCCTCAAAGGTACCACCTCCCCAGCACTTTGGGCAGTACTTGGACAGCCCGTCTCCTATCAGTGATCGACAACCGCGCGTGCCGGTCGAGTCCTTACGTTCGGCCGGACGACCATCCGACTCGCGTACGCAACGGGGTGCAATACCGACGGATCTTCCCTTCCCGGCGGTACCCGTGTCGTCACTACCGCTATGTCTCCCTACAAACATGTCTCGGGATTTGCGGTATCGTCCTCGACGGACGGTATAGTCTTCCCAGAACCCTCTGGACTCGGGTTTCCCTGGCCATCTCTTTCGATAGCGGGGCCAGTCCGTCGATCGTCGGTCGGAGTCCAGGGTATCTCGCGCCGCATCCGACGTTACCCACCCCTTCCGAACTGGGTTACTAGTGACTGACATCGCCGACAGGTGCAGAGATTTGTCACCGGACCTCTCCTCGTTTTTCCGCAGGAGATTTGCATGGAACATTCTCAAAATTCCCCCGATCCGGATCTCGTAGTTTGTCTTGGACACTACCCTGACCACGGGATAAGGACCTTGCCATCCTACCTCGAGCATATTGGTCCTGCTTGGACCCCACAATAATACTCTATCTCCCACCTTAAGACTTAATCTAGTCTTAGTCCGATCTGTGGGTGTAGCCTTCTGGCACTCTGGGCATGACTTTACTAACCGGCGTACATCGCCAGTCATTCGTGGCCAGTAATAATGACCGGAAATTCGCTGCAGCGTCGCTCTGACACCCATATGTCCATTCCCGGATAGGTTAATACCCGATATGGCGTGTCCCCTCTGAAGAATTGGAAGACGGTAGTCCGTCGGGACCACCAACTGTCCGTGCAGTTCACCTCCCCTTCCGGCTCTCCGGTAGAGCAGCCGATTCTTCAGATAGTAATGGTCCCGTTGCGGTGGGTCAGCACTTTTCTGCAGCTTCTTGTAGCACGGACGTAGTGTCTCGTCTTCGCTCTGGGCCGTGCGCAAACCCCTTAGCGGGGTTTTCGAGCTGGTTGTGTTTGCCTCGTCTTTCCCCGTGTGGGCGCAGGTATGTATGTCACCTAGGTGGATTGGCTTCTTCGGCACCCCTAGAAATACATATTTACTCCCCAGAATCACGGGATATAGGGGATCGAGTAATACCGCGGCTGGGATGCTACCCGTGACGTATTTGGACCTAATCTCTACGTTAGCGATTGGTAACGTCATGGCTACCGCACTCTTCATAGCCGGCTGTATCTCGATGCTTTCCCCAGTGAGTTGGTCTGGTCTCACTAGACTGGTGGCAATGACGGCTTCCCCGTCTAGGCCAGTGTCATAGAGACACTCAACCTGCTGGCCGTTGACTTCGATCAGTTCGACCACAGGTGGCCTCTCTTGATCCAGAGTCTCTTCGCCGACCTCGACCTTTTCGGTGGCAACAGCCTTTGGAGCCACTAGGCAGGCCGCAAAGTGTGAGCTCTTAGCCTTCGATCTGCAGTCCCTTGTGTTGTGCGAGGGTGACTGGCAAATCGAACACCACTTCTCACTCCATTTCCGTTTCGGTGGAGAGTTATGTGGCTTCTTGCTCCCATCTTTCGACTTCTCTGGACTCTGGTCAGAGGATTTTTCATTAGGTTCTACCTTCTTGGCATGAGAGTTCTTCAGTTTCTTTTTGTCAGTCTTGTCCTGACTTGTACCCATGGAGGGATGGGTTTCCCCACCTTCCCCATGCACTTCGACGAATCGTTCGGCCATTTTGGCTACTACCTCTAATCTTTCCGCCCCTTGTTCTCCCAAGAACTCTTTGAGCGGTTTCGACATATGCTTCCGCATCTGGCCGACGATCATCAGTTCTTCGAGACTGTCGTAATCGTGCGCAAACTGAGCTAAGTCCATCCATTTATGGAGGTAGGATCTAAGACGCTCGCCGTACGCAGCAAATAACTCACTCGGCTCTCGTTTCGCTTCTCGAAACTTCTTGCGGTAAGTATGCGACGTCATCTCGAACCGTTTCAGCAGAGCTGCCTTCAGTTCGGCATAATTATTCTCGTGACCCGCCGGTAAACGCGAATAGACCAGCGGTACCGCGCAACCCCTGGGACAGTTTCAGACACCACTTGTCTCGATCGAGACCCATGGCGACAGACATAGCCTCGAACTTTTGTAAGAACTGGTCGATCTTTTCTTTATCTTCCTTAAAAATCGGTAGAGGAAACTTCATGGCATGATAACCATGTCGACCTAAGGTAGGTGAACCAGGGAGTGAAGACCCTCCTACTGCTCCCTCAGTCTCTCTACTTGATTGTGCCCTGAGCTCGAGTTCCCGCATACGGTACTCATGCTCTCGCTTTTGAGCCTCTTGTTCGGCGTCGAACTTTTTAGCAGCTTGCTCAGCTTCGAACTTTTTAGCGGCTTGTTCGGCTTCGAACCTCTTAGCGGCTTGTTCGGCTTCAAACTTCTTCAACTCCAACGCCATCCTTCGATCCTCCGCTTCTTGCTGTTTTCTCTCTCTCTCTTCCTGACGGAAGTCTCTCTCAATCCCTTGGATATACTCTGATAGTGCCGTGCCGGTGAGGCCCATTCCTTCACCGGTTGCCCGCACTTCATCCATATTTAATTTTGTGGAGGCCATACTTAAAGAGTATATGTTAGTAGTGTGAGTGATCTGTAAATCATGCAAGATAGAGATATTCAATACACCAATCTAATCTATATATGACCTCCCAACACACCACAAGTCAATCTGTCTTTGCCAAGAGAATAAACAGGACCAAACACCTATGTAGACCTGAATAGAGATACTAGGAATGAAATGTCCTAACCACAATCACCAGAGCTGTCTCATCAATATCCCGGACGAGCCCCCAAATAATGTCGTAGTTTTTCCTGGGGTGAGGGAGGCATACTATTACATCTTAATAACGGGATAGATGCACTCTGGGAATACCATAAATCTCAGTCTACAGACCCCACCAGCCCTTGGATTCCTGTCTCTCTCACTATCAACCGCTGGACAATACCTTTTTCACCTCTCATCCAGAACAGATGACACGACTCTGGTGTCTACACATAATGTCTAGATGATATAATGTACAAGAGGATTATCAACAAGGGGAATGTTCATGAGAGAATATTGGCTACCGCCAGGCGATAGAAGAAATGGCTATCTGGATTAGCCTCAGGCCGTCTCACTCATCACTGTACACTCGGTACGATACCACAAGGTTAAAGAGGTCACTCATCTGCACACGTAGCGTGGAATGTCTCTGCCGAGGTGTAGTCTCAACTGGAATGACTAGCACGTCAATGTGGTGACTCCAAGTGGCGGTGGTACGTGATGACACCGGACTAACATCCCTGTAGAAGTTCTGAAGACCTGTCCTTCAAGCTTCACTGGTAAGGCCTGTGCTAGACAACATTCCTAAGAAGCCACCATAACATTTAACACACATTTAACAATGTCAAAGTTCTGGAAACAGATGGTGGTCTCTTATGGGATCAGGATGGGTATAACTGGGCCTATAAGCACAGAAAGTTGGCACAGTTCAAGTTGACTCTGTCACTCAAAGTCAGTACGGGTAGCGCGTGACCCGGTAAGGAATGTCACCACTGTTCATAATCCTACATGGTAGACTGTTCCCGGAACACCCGGCCATCATGACATAAAGGGTAATGTAGTTCTTCTCTACCCGTTTGGCTAGTGGGTCATAATGTCAAAACTGTTCACAGACAAGAGGACACGATACTCGCCCGTGTGTAGCCATCATAATACTTGGTGGACTGGCTGAAGAACATTTAGCGTTTTAGACGGGACTGGACTGTGGCGTAGTGACTTCCCGGCACATGGTGTGGTGTAGAAGCCTCACTTCACGTCACATAGGTAAGCCCGCCATTTAGCCTTCACCAAGTCATCTTCCTCTTTTCCCGTCACGTAAGTCTCTCAGAAAGTAGAACCTGCCAAAGATAACACCATGTGTGAATATCGTGACACAGACTTACCCCAGAGGTACACGTTACCTATGTGTACTCAGTATAGGCCGGTGTCGCCATGACCCGGCCGGCAGCCTCACAGACCAGGATCCAATGCCAAACTGAACTAGGTCTGGGTCCTAACAAGTGCTGGCTGAACCGTCCTCCGTCTCGAACCCGCCCAAGGTAGGCTGTGTATCTGGTCATGGTGTCGGGGAAATCCTTCTGTCCTAAAAAGACTTCTAAGGACACAATATACCAGGTTAGTAGGTTAAAGGTACCTAGAGACAGAATGGCTCTGAAGGCGGACCGGTGACCACCGAACTCCCCTCCCTCGGAGGTAGCCCCCTCTCCCTGGTTCTATTTTATGTTTACCTACTATACAACCAGTTTCCCGGAGCTCGAGCTTTGATCCAAGAATTTAATAGATGATACAGGGAAATCCCCCTGTAGTGGAAGTCCACATCCCGTTCCCTCCTCCCCTAGTTAAGGTCAGAGCATTTGGAACGGTGTTCAGCTGGCTGTGACCAGCTCTGTCGCATTCCCCAGTTTCTCCAGTGTCAACCTCTCGGGAACCAACTGCCTATCAAGATGGTGTTCCGTTACGGCAACCAATAACATAAAGAGTAAGAGGAAAGCTCAGCAAAGCCAGTGGTCGCCACACCAAAGAATTCGAACTTAGACACCCGCAATGTCCTTCGAATGACCTTCGACATGTCCGGCGACCATCGCATGGGTTTCGTCTGGTTCGGCCGAGTTCCCTGATACCTCACTCGACCTATGTTCTACACCGCCTTCGCCCACATCCGTTTGTGTCGACTACGTTAGAGTTCTAAGACCGCCCAGGAGTGAACTCGGACTTCTAACACTATCGGGCCTGTCCTAAATGTCTATAACTACTTGTAGCGGCAATAACACGCATTCCCGTACTTGTACAATGGTAACGCAAAAACAGGCCTACAATCCATCGTGTTCAACTCGCCTGCAGTGTTAAGTTAAAACACAAGCCCACAGTTTCACCCCTGACTGACCTTTGTGCGCCGGGCGGGACATGTGGTCGAACAGCTTCGGTTCAACGCGGTAACGACACACATTATTTATCTAAATATGTTTACCGTACCTTACGACAAACTGTGCCTTCAGAATTGAGGAGCTCCCGTCCCAACACAGGACGTTCTGTCGGTTTTCTTTGATAAACAGCAAGACACTGGCTTCCTCTCTCCCATTTACGAATTAACACAGTCGTTCAAACACTACGTCTTGCTCTCACGGCCGGATCTCAACTGAGCCTCTCTTTGTTCTCAGAAGGTTCTTGCGCATGCGTTAGCCGAACTGGTTGGGTTGAGCTGGTCTCACACGAACAGCCTAGAAGACAAGGGCCACCAATCGCCCTTGCGTGGGGTACATTAATACCTCGGTTGTATCCCTTCGACTAGATTTAGACTTACGGAAAAAGGGGAATTGGACTTGTGGGAGTATTGCTAGGTGAATTCTCAGCCGTTCCGTGACACTAACCGTATATGCCTTTCGTCACTAACCTAGTTTAGTTTATGTAAGTGTTGTGCAAACCAAGTCTAATTTGCATAGCCAGAAAGTAGTCCCATCGTGACAGTAAACGAAGAAAAAGTACGAACAATACTATCCATAACTGCTTTTAAATAAATAAAAATATCATAATAATGTTTAAATAAATAAATATATTCAATTACTAACTTAAATCAACAAATAATAGATAATATAATGTATAGATTCAGGCGGGCAGCAGCTTGGCGATTTTGTAAACACTCGAATGCTGAATGCAAATGGCGTAGGAAAACTGCTTGTCAATTATCCTACGTCAGACGCGCAGCGCTATTTTTAGCTTGCACAAATCGATAATGTCGGCTGGCTGTGTATCGCTCCGCCATGAATCATCTTTGGTACTTATTCATAAATAAATAGGTAAGTACATAAATAAATGCAAGAAAATAAGAATATCAATACTTACAACCTTGAAGAACACATGATTTAACTAAATAATCATTTAATAAACTCAATTACACAATATATTTCGTCACGATAGGCACAACCTTAGCCCGCAACTTGTTCTTGTCTGCACAAATTACCGTCACTAACACAAATTAAACCCTAGTCTGGAGCCGTGGAAGAGTGGATTAGCTTGACTTTTTGTCTAAGCACCACTTCTGACACCACATTAATCCTTGCCTGTCAACAACTCATGTGCCAGGCATCATCGGATTCTTCTCCCACACCATACAAGAAACTTGCAAGTCGTGTGCGAGGAAAATACATGGTACATTGTATTGCCGTTGGCTCGTTACAATATATGACAGTCGCTATTAAACCCACACACAAAGCCACAGAATTGCCTATCACTAGTTTTCTAAAGCCTATGCTAATTCTCTATCTATTTGGTTACACAAAACTCCTATCAACTATTCTACGATCTGAACACTACAAGTCCCGTCTCCCGTCTGACGATTCTCCTCGCGTGGTTACACACCACGCGGAGGGACCTTGAATCGTCCTTTGCTTTTTTCGTGTCAGGCCACTCGCCACGCTTACATTAGCTTCTCCTGTTGAGTGGCGTTCGTGGCTATCATGTAGGCGGGATGCTGTCGTGACCAGAGTGCTAACCCTCTGGTCAACGCCTCCGTGTCTCATGAGAGAACCAGTTACCCATCTCCCATTTCACCATCTCCCCTGCCCTTTACCTCGGGGCACCGTATCACCTCTTGGTCTCCTCGAGATTGACTGCTCTTCCCGGTGGAGGGGTTACGTTCGAGTCTTTGACACCACCCACCCCACACATACCCCCATCCACACACCACACAAATTCCTCACCCACAAACACATCCCCCACCCACACACTACACACATATCCCCAAATACACCACACACATCTTCCCACCCACACACACACACACATCCTCCACTACGCACCCACATACCCCATAACCACCCACTCCAACCACCCATCTCTCTATAACACATACCCCCACCCACACAAATCCTACACCCACTCAAACATCCCACTCCGACACACACACCTCACCCACCTACACATCCCTCAGTCACACACACACCCCACCCACACATCCCCCAACCACCCACACATCTCCTACCTACCCGCACATTTCCCCCACCCATACACACATCCCCTGCACACATCACACACATCACCCACCCAAAGACTACACACTATCCCCCACCCACACAATATCCTCACTCACCCACCCACCACAAACATACCCCCACCCACACACCACACACACATATCCTACCCACACATCACTCATATCCCCAGCCAACACACCGTACACTTATCCCCACCCGCCCTTACATCCCAAATCCATCCACACACATCTCCCACCACACACCCAGGCCACACACACATACTTCCCCCAACCATCCACACATCCACACCCACCTAAATATATCCCGTACCCATACATACATCCCCCGCATCCATTCCACAAATGCACATCCTCCACCCATTCACGCACTCCCACACCCATTCCTACACCCCTAACTTACACCCCCACACATTCACCCAAACAACCCCCACCCACCAATACCCACAAATCTCACTACCCACCACCACCCACACACACACACACCCAACCCATCCAAACGCATAACACCCCCCCCCCCTCCACCCACACATCCCCCACACACACATCATCACACTCACACACATCTTCCACATGTACACTCACACATCCTCACATCTAGACACATACATAATGCCTCACGTGATCATTAAAACTAATATGAACAAACTCCCACACTTTACTCATACACATACACTGACAATTCTCGTGAGCAGTCTCACAAAAATGTAAAACATGGAGAAAAATGTGTACATATACAGTGTGTGACGTAAAAAAATAATGATGCTCTCACACACAGAGATACACACAGAGACAGGCGCGCACACACACACACTCACACACACACACACACGCACACACACACACGCACACACACACACTTACACTCATTCACTCTGTCTCTCATTCACACCCACTGACTCTCTCACTCAAACTACAGTAATGTAATAAGTTTATATGATAAATCATAATATCAAATGGTATTCAACTGATAATATGACAGATTAGAATACACAAACATATGGATTAGCGTGTTACATGACATGCGTGTTATGCGTATATATACTGACTAAGACGTTATCTGGTTGTTAATTACATATATTGACCAAGTATTTCTCCAGTAGTTAATTACATATATTGACCAAGTCTTTCTCTAGTTGTTATTTACTTATATTGATCAAGAGTTTCTCTGGTGGTTAATTACATATATTGACAAAGTCTTTCTCTAGTAGTTAATTAAATATATTGACCAAGTCTTTCTCCAGTTGTTATTTACTTATATTGATCAAGAGTTTCTCTGGTGGTTAATTGCATATATTGACCAAGTCTTTCTCCAGTAGTTAATTACATATATTGACCAAGTCCTTCTCTAGTTGTTATTTACTTATACTGATCAAGAGTTTCTCTGGTGGTTAATTACATATATTGACCAAGTCTTTCTCCAGTAGTTAATTAGATATATTGACCAAGTCTTTCTCCATTAGTTAATTACATATATTGACCAAGTCTTTCTCCAGTTTTTATTTACTTATATTGATCAAGAGTTTCTCTGGTGGTTAATTACATATATTGACCAAGTCTTTCTCCAGTAGTTAATTACATATATTGACCAAGTCTTTCTCCAGTAGGTAATTACATATATTGACCAAGTCCTTCTCTAGTTGTTATTTACTTATATTGATCAAGAGTTTCTCTGGTGGTTAATTACCTATATTGACCAAGTCTTTCTCCAGTAGTTAATTAGATATATTGACCAAGTCTTTCTTCAGTAGTTAATTACATATATTGACCAAGTCTTTCTCCAGTTGTTAATTACTTATATTGATCAAGAGTTTCTCTGGTGGTTAATTACATATATTGACCAAGTCTTTCTCCAGTAGTTAATTACATATATTGACCAAGTCTTTCTCCAGTAGTTAATTACATATATTGACCAAGTCCTTCTCTAGTTGTTATTTACTTATATTGATCAAGAGTTTCTCTGGTGGTTAATTACATATATTGACCAAGTCTTTCTCCAGTAGTTAATTACATATATTGACCAAGTCCTTCTCTAGTTGTTATTTACTTATATTGATCAAGAGTTTCTCTGGTGGTTAATTACATATATTGACCAAGTCTTTCTCCAGTAGTTAATTACATATATTGACCAAGTCTTTCTCCAGTAGTTAATTACATATATTGACCAAGTCCTTCTCTAGTTGTTATTTACTTATATTGATCAAGAGTTTCTCTGGTGGTTAATTACATATATTGACCAAGTCTTTCTCCAGTAGTTAATTACATATATTGACCAAGTCCTTCTCTAGTTGTTATTTACTTATATTGATCAAGAGTTTCTCTGGTGGTTAATTACATATATTGACCAAGTCTTTCTCCAGTAGTTAATTACATATATTGACCAAGTCGTTCTCCAGTAGTTAATTACATATATTGACCAAGTCCTTCTCTAGTTATTATTTACTTATATTGATCAAGAGTTTCTCTGGTGGTTAATTACATATATTGACCAAGACTTTATCTGGTTGTTTACTACATATATTGTTCAAGTCTTTCTCTAGTTGTTGGTAATATATATCACATATCCACCAATTGAGATATTAAATGGTCTCAGTCAAATAATATGCGCTAATGATAGTTATAAATAAAATTGGCTACAACAGACGGACGCTTCTATTTTCTTGATCCTAGAGCGGGCACATCTGCTGAAACTGACAAAGCCCAGTCTGCATATAATGATTCCTAATTACTCTTATCTGTTAGCTAACCTTGATCAGTTAATCTACATAGCCGGATGTGTCAGAATTTCTGCTCCGGCCTCTCTTAACAGGCGGTGTCATAAGGCACGAGTTTTCTGGATTGGCGTAGATTCCAATTCACACAATTTGGTGGTTTAAATTCCCTTCGGCTAGGAGTATCTTCATTAAAACCTGCATAGGTTGAACGACTCCTTTCGTCCGCTGGTCCGTTTCACACTTTAATCCGTCCGTCAATACGCACAATTTACATCTTTGCTCCGCTGGATCCACAGGTTATCAGAATGAAGGCCCAGGCCGACTATCATCTCTTCAAAACTGTATGCTATTGTACGCCGTGCCGTTCCGTCTCTTGGTTGGGGAACGTCAACCGTGTTAAATGAGCGATTACACTCCTTGTAGAAATCTAGCCTGTGATGGCTTTAAGTGTCCTGCTTTCTCCTTGCGTGATCATGCGCCATAGCTTTATAGACGCTGAGAAGCGTGATAAAATCTGTACTCCTCTACTTTCTCATTTCTATTTTTTTAAAGCGTCCTTATGGTAGAAGTGTTTTCTGGTGCAATTGCGGCATTCTATATCATTAATTTTAATCCTGCATACGGTTTGCATAACTCCATATAATTGTATGATTTAGTTGCCAGTGCTTGTATATACAGTACAATCGTCCGGCAATTGATGGCAGGACGACGAACGATATAACGGAAGGTCGTTAACATAGATGACACATAACAGAGGGTCAAGCATACAGCCTTGAGGAACTCAAATATTGAAAGAGTGGTAAAGTGTTGTAAACAACATATACTGTTGTAAGCATATTGGAATCTAATATAAAGAAGGCAAGGTGACAAACATCTAATGGAAACTAAAATGTTATTTCTTAGGAAAATGCACATAGTGTCAAGAAATGATAGGAAAAAATGAATGAAACCGTAATTGCAGAAAATATACGAAAGCCGTTGAATTAATACACATATTAGAGGTCAATAATATGACAGAAGTACTCTGACCATGTGTTACTTATAGGAAAGATGAGGTTAAGTCTTAAAAACAAAAAGAAAACCCCAAAGAACATTCAGTTGGATCTAGCATTATTTAGAAAAGAAAACGGAATTAGAGAAAGGTGCAATGTTACTGTAAAGAACATAGATAATGCCATGGAGACAATACAGACTATTGATGAACAATGGGACATGTTGCGGGAATCAATCCAACAGCCCCATTCTACCTCACCATAGAATTTCAAAAAAAAGAATGGATGACAGATGAAATTTCGCGGATGATGTACGAATGAAGAAAGAAAAAACAAGATAACGAATAATATATAAAATACATAAAGAATTAGTAAATAAATGCAAAGTGGCTATATAAGAAAGACTGAATAAACAATACATGAAAATCGGGACAAACTATGGGAAGCACTCACATTCCATCTATCCAAAAAAAAATAACTACAATAACAGGTAGGAAATCAACGAACTACAATTGGATGTTTAACATCGAAGAGCGGTGCAATATTGATGCGACAAAATGATATAGTCAATAGAAAAATAATAGTGAAGGTCAACCAATACTTGCAGCAGAAGTTGAAGATGTACACCATCGCATAAAGGAAAGAAAGGCACCCGGTCCACACAACATTACAGTAGAGGAAATCCAGGCTCTGCGTGATTATGGAATAGAAATACTGACAAATTCTAAATTACATCAACACTAATGGATACATTCCTAGTGACCTATTAAAATACATCTTTATAGCTCTGCCAAATAAACAAGACGCTTTAGAATATGAAGTACATAATTTCAGATATCTAGGCACATGGATAACATCAGATGGAAGATGCATCGCTGAGATAAAGAGCAGAATAAGACAAGTAAAAACTGCTTTCTATAAAAAGAAAAACGTTTTGTGCAATAGGAAAAGAGTTCTTGCATGGTACATAGAACACGTTTTAACATACGGCAGCGAGTCCTGGACAATTAGTAAACAGGTGAAAACATCCTTGGAAGCCTTGGAGATGTGGTTATATAGTAGAATGCTGAAAATTAGTTGGCCATCCAAAAAGAGCAATCATGATGTTTTAAGCGAAGCTGACTCGCAAAGACATGTTATCACAAATATCAGAAACAGACAGTCCTCGTTTTTTTTGGCCACGTTATGAGAATACAATAATTGGAACATGTTGTGACACCCGGAAAGATTTGTGGAAATAGAGATAGAGGAAGACAGCGTGAAAAGAATATTGATAGTTGTGTTTCATGGCACGGAAGGGAGTCAACACGCGAAATGATCCATGACGTCTGAGATCGTAATTTGTGGAGAGACATGATCGCCTACGCCAGCCGGCAAGGCACTGGATGATGAATCTGACATTTTTGTGACATATTACGAATGTATTGAACTTTTAACCCCAATGATATCTGACAAATATGTTGGGACATAGCGTGACAAGGACATAGAGCTGCCACCTGACTCTATTAATCGGGACAAGAACATAGAGCTGGCGCTAGACTCTCACATGGGACAAGAACATTGAGCTGACGACACTCTATTAATCGGGCGGGACAAGAACAAAGATATGACTCCAGACTCTATTAATTGGGACAAGAACATAGAGCTGACGCTCTAATGTTTGTCATACTATAACTGGTCAGAAGAATGCATGTATAATAGTATCCAATATATATCGTAACATTCATTCATTCATTCATTCAGTAGCATGTCCTTTGTAGAACTTCGCTCCCATAACAACCTTCCGGAAAACCTCTCGATCATAAGCAAGATGTCCCGCGTTTGATACACCTATCTGGAGATCATCCGCCACATCCTGCATCCATCTTCTCTTTGGGCTTCCTCTTCCTCTCTTCCCAGGCATATACCCCTCCATTATCGGTTCTCTCCAAACTTTCGTGACGTTTCAAGTGACCAAAATATTTCAATTTCCTTTGTTTTATCGTTTTTAATAGCCACCCTTCTTCAATATTCAGCTCTTGAAGTATTGATGCATTTGTTCTTTTCTTTACCCAAGATATATAAGACCATACCTATAAACCGATTTCTAATGTTTTCCATAATGTAAAGGGTCAAAAGAACTGGCTACCACATTATAATCTATCTCACTTGATCAGTGGTTCTCAACCGGTGTTGGGGAATTCCCCCTCCCACTCCGGGGGGGGGGGGGGGGGGGGGGGGGGGGGGGGTTAGGGTTTCCGGAGAGGGGGGGGGGGGGGGCGGGGGAGAATGAAGATTTTTTTTTCAAGATAGCATTAATTCAAGAACCGATTACTTAATATTGTTTTTCCCTCCATACTTTACGGCACTGTACTTCTCGCCCTTCTGAAATTCGTTTTATAACGTAAGTAGAACTAAATACATGTAGACGTCTAGACTTGTTCTAATATGTTATTACATTTAGCTTCCATTTTTACGTAAACTGTATAAAGGAGGGGAGGGGAATTTATAGGGAAGAAATGCGAAGGAGATGGGAGGGGGGTAGATGACGTCCTGAACATATGGTGAAGGGGTGCATGGGCAAAAAAAAATTGAGAACCACTGCACTAGATCATCGTCCCAACGGAACAAAGTATCTAAAACATCGTGAAAATAGACACAATGGCAAAATAACTGACATCAACATTGTGCTATTATATATAGTTTCCGACTAGACACAAGTGACAGCTTAATTGGTTATAACGTTAAAATATATCCCCCGAGATAACGTAACAACAGTATTGGTTGTCTTTTTGAAACATTTTCCCACTAGATACACATGAAAACAAAACTATCACAGTAAAATATATCCCTCTAAGCAACGTGACATATAAGAAGGTGTGATGTTTCCCGCTTGAAACAACATGCTGGAGTGAGTGGCACCTTGTCGTCTTGACGAACGAAATTATTGCTAATACTCATGCTTACCACAAGATTAACGTGACAACAGGATTAGCTAATGTATGGCTGGCACACTATAAAGGAAACCTTATTATAATATAACAGCAAGTAGCTACCACATTATAATGCTTCCTGGCTGATACACGTAAGAACATAATAGTTTCAACGTAATGTCAAATAGATAACGTGACAATATATTTGATATCACATTATAATCTTTCCCACAAAATCCACGTGATAACATTCACCGGCCAACAAAAATAACTACCACATAATTACTATTTTGACAAGACATGCTAGATAAGAAAAACTAACTGTGATATCATAATATTATATACCGTCTCTATTAGATAAATGTGACTATAGAGGTGGCTACAACGTCAACAACGATCATGGAACGACGAACACATTTCCATTGGTTCAACGGTAAAACATATGTGAATACAACATATGCACCTGGAATGCCTTACATGGACTTCTGCTCCGTTTTACACAATGTATGTATGTATGTATGTATGTATGTATGTATGTATGTATGTATGTATGTATGTATGTATGTATGTATGTATGTATGTATGTATGTATGTATGTATGTATGTATGTATGTATGTATGTATGTATGTATGTATGTATGTATGTATGTATGTATGTATGTATGTATGTATGTATGTATGTATGTATGTATGTATGTATGTATGTATGTATGTATGTATGTATGTATGTATGTATGTATGTATGTATGTATGTATGTATGTATGTATGTATGTATGTATGTATGTATGTATGTATGTATGTATGTATGTATGTATGTATGTAGTATGTATGTATGTATGTATGTATGTATGTATGTATGTATGTATGTATGTATGTATGTATGTATGTATGTATGTATGTATGTATGTATGTATGTATGTATGTATGTATGTATGTATGTATGTATGTATGTATGTATGTATGTATGTATGTATGTATGTATGTATGTATGTATGTATGTATGTATGTATGTATGTATGTATGTATGTATGTATGTATGTATGTATGTATGTATGTATGTATGTATGTATGTATGTATGTATGTATGTATGTATGTATGTATGTATGTATGTATGTATGTATGTATGTATGTATGTATGTATGTATGTATGTATGTATGTATGTATGTATGTATGTATGTATGTATGTATGTATGTATGTATGTATGTATGTATGTATGTATGTATGTATGTATGTATGTATGTATGTATGTATGTATGTATGTATGTATGTATGTATGTATGTATGTATGTATGTATGTATGTATGTATGTATGTATGTATGTATGTATGTATGTATGTATGTATGTATGTATGTATGTATGTATGTATGTATGTATGTATGTATGTATGTATGTATGTATGTATGTATGTATGTATGTATGTATGTATGTATGTATGTATGTATGTATGTATGTATGTATGTATGTATGTATGTATGTATGTATGTATGTATGTATGTATGTATGTATGTATGTATGTATGTATGTATGTATGTATGTATGTATGTATGTATGTATGTATGTATGTATGTATGTATGTATGTATGTATGTATGTATGTATGTATGTATGTATGTATGTATGTATGTATGTATGTATGTATGTATGTATGTATGTATGTATGTATGTATGTATGTATGTATGTATGTATGTATGTATGTATGTATGTATGTATGTATGTATGTATGTATGTATGTATGTATGTATGTATGTATGTATGTATGTATGTATGTATGTATGTATGTATGTATGTATGTATGTATGTATGTATGTATGTATGTATGTATGTATGTATGTATGTATGTATGCATGCATGCATGCATGTATGTATGTATGTATGTATGTATGTATGTATGTATGTATGTATGTATGTATGTATGTATGTATGTATGTATGTATTATGTTCTTCTATACACTCCAGGGGAGCGTGTCATACCGAAATTTAATTAACTGTGTTTATTAAATCAGAATCTGGCATAATGGCACTGCATCTGGTATGAGAATTGTGTCAACGCGGCATTTGGCCGGCTGGAAGAACTACACACACATATTGTCATTGCAACGACTGGCAAAACATATTGTGATGGGTGAAGGTAGCATGCATACGTCTGTTCACAGCTGAAATACATGGAGCTTCCGTTGGATTCTTTCCTTAAGAAAACCTCGTGGTCTGGTAAACGATCAGCTTTGCTGATTGGCTAGGTCTTGGGTGCCTGGTGAGGTATTGTTGATCAATACGATGTTGGATCATGTGGACGAGAAGAAGAACCAGTATGACCTGGAGAGAATGGAGAAGCAGCTTGTGGCCATTATATCTCACCGAAACTTAATAGTACGAGGCAGGCCAGACAGAGACACGATCTGTCTGCAGCTGGTAGCATTAGTATTGGGATTAGTTATTTGTTGGCAGGGAACACATTTGGTAATGTTCCCGATCGGTAATGTCGGTTCATCTCAACCAGACCTCTAGTCAGAATTATAAAAAAGAAGATAGGATATAAAAGCTGGTGAAGTATAGTGTGGGTTTGTGGAAGGGTAAGGTATAAATAATTTACCGTACTATGATGTTCACTGAACAACCGATTGTCAATTTGTAATTTCTATATTTCGCAATACATGGTGGCGTAATCAACAGAGAGTACTCAAGAAGAACCTTATACAAAAGCATATCCTTCAAGGATCATATACTCGAAAGAGTGGAGTGAACCAAGAAGGTACTCAATTCTCTGATAGTGATGACAGCAGAGGTCATGAAACAAAGAGTAGATGCAGCGTTACCGGCATCTAACAAATCCGTTATTGACTATAACGTGGAATTATTCACACTATCTCAGAGCCAGCTGATGGAGCTAGAACGCTCGCAAAATGAGACCAAGTGAGTCATTCTTTGTAAAATGGCGACGACGTGACGCGTTTATTCTTTGGGAGACGCTATTTAGTGTTTTCCTGTGGATTATATTGTGTTATATCGTATTCGCTTATTGGAAGTGTTCAAAATAAGCCACGGAAGGCAGGTGGTGGATGAAATTTTGACGGCAGCCGACAGATATTTGTTTGTTATGGTCTTAAGTTTCGCGATGGTAGGCAGAAGGTCTCTTTAGTGGCACAATGGCTGCGGTCACCCGGCCAGTATGGTCATTGCCAGGAAACAAAGCAACGGCAAACTACCTTCATTAAAAGTGCCTAGTTCATTATGATTCTCCTAAAGACAGATCATCGCAAGACAAGGGCGGAGACATTAAAATTATCAGCATGGAATGTTATGACGTTAAATGACGACGAAAAATTAGATAACATCAAACAAGAAATGGAAAGAGAGAAAATTAATATTTTAGGGATGTGCGAAATGAGATGGAGAGGAGCAGGCATCCAGATAGATGAAGATTTTAAGATAATTTATTCTGGAGGAGAAGATCGACAAAGGGGGCGGGGGGGGGGGGGGAGGTAGCAATTACCTTTAACCGACAAACATCAAAGTCTATTCAATGATATTGGGCCGTATCAGATAGAGTTCTACTAGTTAAATTAAGCGGCACACCTTTTAGCGTAAATATTATTCAACTATATGTCCCAACAGGAGAATCCAGTGAAGATAGTGTAGAGGAATTTTATAATCACATAGAGTCTGCTTTAAAGAAATGTAACAATTCATAAATAAACATCATAATAGGGGACTTCAATGCAAAAGTAAGAAATCAAGGTGATAGATACACAGTAAGAAACTATGGTTTAGGAGAGAGAAATGAAAGAGGATACAGACTTATATAGTGGGCAAAAGAGCATGAAATGATTGTAGGAAACACCTGGTTTACAATACCCTAGAAGATTATGGACATGGAGGATGCCATATAGTGCATACAGGCGAAATGACGTCATGAAACGAAAAGAGAAATCCTCGACGGAAAATAGATGGGAAATCTAAAGGACGACTTAGAAACAGGGCTAAACGTCCGTTAGCTATTAGGATAACAACATAAACAGACGGACGTGGAATGGAAGAAGGAGGCAGTGCAACGTTGGATGTTGGCTACGGACTGGTGTTGGCACAAGAAACAGTGGCTGTCATTGAATTAGCAGAAGAATAGAACATTAATTGATTGCTACACGGTGTCGTCACAGAACCAACGAACATAAATAGACATGTACTTTACGGAGCACCGAGACGAACGCAGGGTGGAGTGACAGAAGGTCGGCCGAGGTCGAATGGACGCATAATATTTATTTGAAAGCCAGGTTAGTTTTGGTATTATTAATATATTCATGTCAATAGAACTTAGGTCCCGCCTGGCGGCACAGGCCTCTAAGTGACGGAAATATTTGATTGATTACAAACGTACCTATGAGCTGTTATAATTAAATAACTTATGGTCAATCGTAAATCCGGTAGTGGGGCTTCGTCACTCACGTTAGAGTTCCAGCTTCGATGTTGTTATTGTTTTACAAGTTATATGGAGCCAAAGAATTTGACATGCTGTTGGACGTTGAGGTATCGGTTGCTAATGCGGGACCAATAGCATGGCAGAGGAGTCCTGATAGCAGGACTAGAATCCAGATTGATTACATTCTGATTAGCAGAAGAATTAGAAACGCGTTAACAATAGCAAAAACAGTTCCAAGTACTGATTGTTGTAGTGACCAGAGATTACTTACAGGAACATTGAGGATAAAGTTGAAGAAAGTCATGTATTTAACAGGAAACACTAAATATGATTTGTGTACATTGAGTAATGACAAGGAAATTCAAAACAAATTCAACATAGAAGTACAGAACTAATTTGATTCATTGTCTGATCTAGAAATCCTCTTCCAGGATGTGGATGATCAATGGGAAATGTTGAAGAATTCAATCAGTTTGGCTGCAGAAACGACTATTCCAAAATTAAAGAATGTGGTTCGTAAGAAATGGATGATTGAAGAAATTTTGCAACTAATGGAAACAAGAAGACTCAACAAACATACTTCTGCCAATATGAAGAAATCCACAGACAAGTCCGAAAATTATGTAAGGGGGCAAAAGAAGCATGGCTTGAGAAATATTGCTTATAGATTGAAATACAACACAACAGTCAAAATACCAAATTAGTGCACAATAGAGTTCAGGAACTTACTAATAAAAGAACAAGTACATCAGCAGGCTGTCTAAAAACTAAAGATGGCAAAATCATAATAGAAAAAGATCAGATTCTACATGTATGGTCAGATTATGTGAAAAGCTTGTATGATGATAGCAGAGAGGAAATGTATGATATCCGATTTAATAATGAAGGACCGCCAATTTTGAAGATGGAGGTTCGAAATGTTCTTAAACATAAAAAAGCTGGCAAGGACCCCGATGCAGATAGCGTCACAACAGAAATGATTAAAGCGTTAGATGTATATGGAATAGATCAAGTCACCAGACAGCTTAACACAGTATATGATACTGGAGATATATCTTCTGAATTATGTAACACTGTAGTTATTCCAATCCCAAAGAAATCAGGAGCCTTGGAGCTGGATCAACATAGAACAATTAGTATTATGAGTCACATCACAAAGATTTTACTACGAATTATCATGCAAAGAGTGAGGAAGAAAATACAACCTGAAATAGGGGAAGAAAAATGTGGGTTTGTAGAAGGAAAGGGTACAGTAAATGCTGTGTATATGCTTCGATCAGTTATCGAACGTTCTATAGAAGTAAACAGGGATATACATCTTTGCTTTATTGACTACACAAAGGCTTTCGATAGAGTTAGACATGTCAACATGGTGGATATGCTTACACATCTATAAATTGATGGGAAAGACATTAGACTTAAACAAAAACATATATTGGAAACATCAAGCTGCCATAAGGATTGATAATAAAGTGGGACAATATCAGGCTATTCAGAGAGGTGTTATGGTCATCACCAGGAAGAACGAAATACCACAATGTAATATACAAGTAAGTGGGAATATTCTTCAAGAAGTGAATAGGTACAATTATCTCGGAACAGTCATAACATCTGATGGGAGATGCCTTGAAGAGATTAGAACAAGAATCGCCATGGCAAAAGTAGCCTTTAGCAAGATGAAAAAACATACTGACCAATAAAAAGATGTCAATTGAAACGAGAAAAAGAGTGTTGAGGTGCTACATAGAGCCTGTTCTTTTGCATGGATTTGAATCTTGGACAATAAGAAGTCAAGCTCAGAAACATCTGAAGGCTGCAGAAATGTGGTTTCTGAGGAAGATGCAAAGAATACCATGGACAGACAGAAAAACCGACGACCAAGTACTGCAGGAGACAAATGAAATGGTAAATTTATTAATTACTAAATTGTGAAGCTCCAAGTAACATTTTCACACAGGAAGAGGTTCTAACATGCGAACCACAAATTGAAGAACCTACATTTGAAGAAATCCTATATGTAATCACACGACTTAAAAACAATAAGGCAACTGGGATTGATGGAATTGCTGCTGAATTTATAAAGGCAGGTGGCCATGCATTACATCTAAAGCTATACGAACTAATAAAAAAAATCTGGAGGACAGAAGAATTACCCCATGACTGGAAAGAGTCATTATTGATACCTATCTTTAAGAAAGGAGACAAGTTCTAATGTGGAAATTATAGAGGAATATCACTACTGTCCACAAGCTATAAGATACTATCTGCAGTATTACTAAATAGACTAAACCCATATTCAGAAGATATATTAGGTGACTACCAGGCGGGTTTTAGACAAAACAGATCAACAATAGATCAGATATTTATCTTACGACAAATAGCCGAGAAACATTGGGAATATAAAAGAGATCTCCATAAAATCTTTGTGGATTTTAAAAAGGCTTATGATAGTGTCCATAGGAATAGTCTATGGAATGCTATGCAGGAATTTGGAATACCAAGGAAGTTAATCAACATGACCAGACTATGCATGGAAGATACTTATAATATAGTAACACATAAAGACAGGAAATCATACCCCTTCCATATAACATTTGGCTTGAAACAGGGTGATGCACTATCGCCGCTACTCTTCAATCTGGCTCTAGAGAAAGTTGTAAGGAAGGTAAAGGAGGAATGTGATATTGGAGGAACATCCAAGCTGCTTGGTTATGCAGATGATATATTATAGGGCAAAGTGAACAAAAGACATTGGAAATATTGACACACTTAAAGGAAAAAGCCCAACAGATGGGGCTGGTTATCAACCAAGATAAGACAGAATATATGGTAATTTTAAGAGACGGAATGGCTAGAAACTCTGGCCACATACAAATAGATAATATGACCATTAAAAGAACGGAAACATACAAATACCTGGGTACAATCATCAACTGCTCCAACATCATAAGGGAAGAAATACAAACTAGAATCAACTCTGGAAATAAGATATACTATTCACTACAACATCTACTAAAATCAAAGGCGCTATCTCGTAACACCAAAATCACAATATACAAAACACTGATCAGACCAGTTGTGCTGTATGGCTCTGAAACCTGGAGTACAACGAAAGGAGACGAAGCCTTGTTACACACCTTTGAGAACAAAATTTTAAGACGCATCTTTGGACCCATTAGGGATACACAAAGTGGAGAGTGGAAAATAAGAAGTAACAAAGACATTTATGATCTGTTTTAAGTCCCCGTTAATCACTGGTATCATGAAGGCTAATAGACTACAATGGCTGGGGCATATAGAAAGAATGGACGATAATAGGGAAACAAAACTCGCTTACACTCAGGAAATAAATGACCGTAGACCCCGAGGTAGACCAAGAAGGCGGTGGAGAGGTAATACATGTACAGACCTACAAGCACTTGGAATCAACGACTGGCAAGAGAAGGTCCACCAGAGAGACGAATGGAGACGGATTGTATTTGCAGCAAAGAACCTCAATGGCTCGGAACGCTGAAGAAGAAGAAGAAGAAGAAGAAGAAGAAGAAGAAGAAGAAGAAGAAGAAGAAGAAGAAGAAGAAGAAGAAGAAGAAGAAGAAGAAGAAGAAGAAGAAGAAGAAGAAGAAGAAGAAGAAGAAGAAGAAGAAGAAGAAGAAGAAGAAGAAGAAGAAGAAGAAGAAGAAGAAGAAGAAGAAGAAGAAGAAATTTATTAGAGAAATTAGACATAGAAAGTCAAAAAATTATTTGACATGGTATGAGAAGAAATGGATTGGAGAACTTAGTGACAACTGGCAAGATCGAAGGGAAGAGACCAAGGGGAAGACCAAGAATTAAATACCTGGATGGATTGGCCACATGGCAGGAATGCTGAGCTGATCCACGACTCTGGTGATCGAGTGAAATGGCGAGTATATACTGGCCCTACCATCCAATATAGCAGGTACATGGTGCTGCATGCCATGTTGCAGTTGAGTATTGAGGAACATGCCCTGTACCATTGGTATTTGTTGAAAGAAAAAGCAGGTCTGAGATGGCAAAAGCTGGAGACACATTAAAATGTCACATAGCAAACAACTGTGGGTCTTCCATAGTAGCAATGCTGGCCCTGTTGTTAAATCTAGGATGAGCTAAAGATAGAGGGCACGTCTCAAAACCAATCTTACCTATGTACAAATATGTCACTATGAAAATCATTATATTTATAGTGGATAGAGCACGTACTGTAAGAGACAGACATAGTAACCTAGATATATGTACCTGATAAATTGCAGAAATATCAATTCTGCGACAGAGAACACATTCCTATGGTCTTGACTTAAATGACTTCCCTCACACATTTCAAGATGCAAGCTGAATGATAATATTTTTCTATTTTTTCCCCGCAGTCATCCAAAGAGTTCAAGTTATGCAATGGAAGTGATTTAAATGTTGTGAAACTCGACAGCACAAGCCCGCCATGGCGTATTTCCAGCCCGCCTTTTACCCATGCAAAGCGTAGAAACCACAAGGTCGAATATTGCTCCGTAATCTTAACGTCTGATAAAGATCCCTTGATATTAACGTTTTACTTCACGTAAGTATTCGTATATATATAATTAACGCATTGATTTCACTGACTGTTCAAGTTCATGTTCAATTGAATGTCTTATTTCCTTAGTCTTTGTGCACATGTTTGTTCACTTCAACGTAAAGTAATTCCATTTGTCACAAAATATCTATAGGTTGCGTGTGAATGTGCAACATATCTTAATCATCATAATCAGCATAACCATGATCATTATCCAGTGGCTTATATTGTGCAGAATGGTGTACCTATAACAGTCTTTCCATAATGTCACTCAATCATAAGCAAGATGCACTGCATCGATTGCTTTCATGTACAGTGCTATCAACTCTTCCGTGCATCATGCACATTAGGGGGTGTTGACCGCCAGAAATGGTCACCTACCACGAAAATCTCTTCGTTTGCACTCCCTGTTCGCTATATCACCATACCCACTATTGTAGTCATGTAGTCTTCGCACCACGTCCATAGCCTAAACACCACAACCATCCACACCCCAGTAAAAGCTATCTCTTTATTTGGGCTATTTACATATCGTTTGCACTCTGGGCCCTTTCTTTACTCACCGTTCACCAGCTGCGGAGACGTCTTGAACTATCCAGAGGGTTTACGCTGCCGCTTGTCTCTGGAGGTTTGACTTCAGACAACATTCCTTTATCCTGATGACCACTACAGTGGGGTATGTGGGTCTCTGCGTGGCACCGCGGCGTGTAACATTTCTACTTCGGCATGCATGCGATAGTAAAGAGTGATTTGATCAGTTATGGGTTGTGAGAACCTGGTTATATCTCGCTCTAAAGGACAAGCTAACACCATCCTACTGTTTCCATTCGTTCTATCGTGTAGACCACAGCCAGCACGATGCTTTTTCCTCACCTATTCGTTTCATCAGATGGGTTCTCTTCTGTCTTTTCTGTTCCAGCTGTTTAAGCACATGCGGAGTTACTATCTTCCTCCATGGCGAATTGCCGGACTGCATAACGATCATGTCTCATACTGGCGACCAGGTCATTGTAGCTTCTAATTTAAAGATGTGATGTCTCCCTGAGTCTCGATTCTCAAGGGACAGCCAGTCTGATCAGTGTTAACTACCAGATGGAATGCTATAGCGAATAATGCATTGAGCATAGTAATACGCAGGTTCAATTAGTGGGCTCGTCACCTACGGAAATTGGGGAAATATTGGGCACTTATTCCTCAGTGCTTACAGGCGTGCAGAATGTGATGGTGCTGTCACATCCCAGACCCATAGCTAGAAACTGTTTTCAAACAATTTGTTTAAAAATAAATATGTTTCAGTCGACCAAAGAATCATTCTGCATTTGTGCTACTTATTGTTAAGCTCTGATAACAGCATTTATCACTTACTCGGTCTCGGATTGTTAAGTTGGCAGCTCTCCTCAGGCATCTCATCTCACAGGTCTTGATTTTGCGAAAGTGTAATTTGGATAAATTCCAAGTTTCAAATTAGTACCACATTTATTGAAAGACAGGAGATCAAGTGTTTGGTCATGTCGTCAGAATACAACACCATCAACTACCATCACCGGCCTTACATTAAAGACCATATGCGACGAGACCAAGAGGACGTCCAAGAAGAACATGGATTGACGACATCAAAAACATAGTACAATCACACGGAATGCCACTATCCAGTGCTGCCCATCGGTGGCTGGAGCGCAAACTATTCCTCCCCACCCCCCGACGCTAGACGCCAGAAGTGGAAGATGATGATGATGATGATGATGATGATGATGATGATGATGATGATGATGATGATGATGATGATGATGATGATGATGATGATGATGATGATGATGATTGTGACATATTCACCAACCATCATTATACAGTGCATCAACAATTTCGCACCACGAACCAGAGAAGTCACACACTTGAACGCACTATTGAGAATCTAACACCAGTTGACACATTAGATAGACGGATGTCATTTACAGCGTCTGCAACTAACAAAACTAGTGGTAGGAAGGAGTCACGTGATTTAATTTTGGCCCAAGTGAGCGTCCCTTTTGTCAAACCCCGCGCACTCCTACTTCTTCAGCTCTGACGACCGGTCAGATAGTTTGTAAGACCTGTCCTTTCTGAGTGCTATGACTGCAGTTTGATTCAAAACCTGAGGTAAGCTTGGCAATCCTGATATCAGTGTGATACCCAGACATGTGCAGCAGAGGTATCCAGTGTTGTGCGTAAAAATTAAGTGTATTAGTGATAAAATAACTCTCTGAAGTGTAATAATTGACGACTGCCACTTCTAGCTACACTGAGCCTTTTTCCCCGGCGAAACCGACATCTCAAACTTTCTCAAAACTGCAAACTCTGATATTCTTCACTACAACTATTGACTTTACTATGTGCATACTACATCAATCTATCACAGGAAAATGTTTGAAGTGAAAATTCAAACGCACGTTCATGCATTACATCAAAAACCACTTTAAATTGTTTCTGCTGACAAGGCAGTTTGAGCACATTAACTACTACCTCACTTGAAAACTTACATATTTCTGTCTATTTGCAATCTAAGAAGCTGAGAGATGGATTATATCTTTTCTTTCCTCTTTACGCATTGAAATAATAGTATTTGGTAGTAATTGATTGTATTTATGTGACAGATTTTAATTAGTCAAAGCACTCACTAAACGCATTGCCTAGAAACAAGATACGCTTCACCAGACGCCATTGTGACAGACGGCCTGGTTAATCTGTCGAGACCACAAGGTGAATAAAACCTCGGTCTATTGTCAAATAGTGATCGCCAACAGAATAGACATGATGTGCACTGGTGATAGTAGTGATAGAATAAAATGAAGACGAAGAGAAGGAGGGGATTAGGAGAGGTACTTTAAGTAACAACCGTTTTACTAATGGATTGTTGTCATGATCTTGTATAGATTACTTTGGTAACAAATACACATCAGAAATTCTGTATGACAGACATGCATAACAATAACACACTTGATGAGTTAAACTCATATAAACTGCTGAAGATGGAGGGGGAAATGGTACAACCTATGAAAACCCCACACAACAGAAGTTAACTCAACACAATACTCAACACAGCACTCCACCCAACACCACAACCACAACAGGAACAGGAACATGATTGATAATGGGACGAAGAAGACAAATAGTTGATTTGGGAGGTACAGATAAACATTTAAATACACCATGCAACACTGATGGAGATGATGAGGATGTAATGTATGTCATTTGTAAAAATGCCTCTTGTCCTTGTCTTGATCTTGCTTTATTTGCTTGACTTCAATGACCCAAGGAACAACACATCCTCACTCTTATCTCTGTCTGAGTGTATCCTTCTCACTGAACCAAAAGTACACTGAGAGAATGCATACAGCAGGTACCAACTGATGGCAGGTGCATGCAGTGAAATGATGTCTGACCCCACACAAATTAACACAACAACACTTCTTCTGATCTTATTCTTTCTGTTATGTTGTTCTCATACTTATGACATGCTGCAAAAATTACTTTGGTAGGATTGTACATACCTCTGTAAATTTTAAACAGTGAAGTCCACGGAATGCAATGAAAGGACTCAACTTTAATATCAAGTAAACAGTAACAATGGTAATATCAAAGAAAATGGTGACACCAAAATGTGACATAGAAATAGAAGGGAAAATCCTTAACCAAGTTGATAATTTTAGATACCTAGGGGCATTTATAACATCAGATGGAAGACAACAGAGATTAGGAGCAGAATAGGGCAGGCAAAAGCCGCATTTCATAAAATGAAGAGTATCTTATGCAATAAGTCACTGTCACTGAATGTAAGAAAGAGAGTGCTGAAATGCTATGTAGAACCAGTTTTGCTGTATGGCAGTGAATCTTGGAATGTAAATGAACAAATTAAGAAGAAATTAGAAGCAACAGAGATGTGGTTCCTGAGACGAATGTTGCGAATTCCTTGGACTGCCAGAGTAACTAACGACGACTGCCTGAAACAGGCTAGTGAAACTAGAACATTATATACAACAATAAGACAGAGACAAACAGCTTTCCTGGGTCATGTGATGAGAAGAGAGGCATTGGAGAACATCGTAACAACTGGAAAGATCGAGGGGAAGAGAGGCAGAGGTAGACCAAGAGAAGTGATGCTGGATGGATTGAGACGGTGGCATGGAGGAATATAAGAAGCAGAGTTGATCCAGAAAACCAAAGACCGAGATCTATGGAGAGCCATGAACGCCTACGCCAGCCGGCACGGCACTTAATGATGATGATGATGATGATGATGTCCACGGTGGAAACCATACCAGAAGAGGGAGGCAGATGAAAGAAGATGTCCCAAACATAAGATGGTAGAGACCTCAGGCCCTGACCAGAGAATGAGAAGCCTTCAGAGTAGCTTTGGCACAGATTGAAGGGGATCCAGCAGTCGATGGACCCAGGCTCAACTCACTCCAACCACTCATAGGTGACCTTTCATATGTTTAAACCCAAAACCACCCAGAGGACTGATGACAACACACACATATCTTTTTATAGAGTACTAAGAATGATTAGAAAACTTTAGTCTCACATAAAGATGCTTCTCTATAAGACATTGTGATTGACACAAGCCTGGGGTCAGTGACATTAAGGTCAGTGTCCGGGAGAGCAAGGGGACACATAAACAGTTCAGGAGATAAAATAGGGCGAATAGTAAGCCCCCCAGAGGGCGAAAATGAGAAGACGGTGAGGGAAGGGTGAGCGAAGAAGAAGTCAGCTTGTGAGGCAGACAGTTGGAGCAGTGAGGTTGTGTGTTATGTGGGAGGCAATGTGGGGGATAGAATTGTTGAAAAGAGAGGGACAAAGATTGACGGAGATCAGTTGATGTTTGGACTCCGAGCTGAGAGGGAGTTGAGTGTACACCGGACCAGGAGAAGGTCGTGGTCTGAGAAAGTGAAGAATTGTGACGGAGTTCGGAAGATAACTCCGCACTGTGGGTTCCAGGGATAGTGAGTGGAATTCGAGACCCAGAGTGGGTTACCTAGAGTCGGGCCTAGAGAGAGGCTAGTATACCTGTCGTGTGGGACGAGATTTAGTAGCCTTGAGAGGCAGTGTTATTCGAAGTGTTCCATTGGGATTGAGATATATTCTTAGAGAATTATTGTTCCTGGATTTATATGCTACATGTGTCTGTGTTAATTCAGAATTAAAGGAATATTATGTGAGCAAATTAACGCTTGTTCACTGACTGGTGTTTGGTGGTGATGCATCTTGGTTAATCTGTTGTTCAACATCACATTTTACAAGGACATACCCTAGACACAACCATAGCCACTCTATCTGTCACTTAGTCAACATTCACTTTGTGTCAGTGATCATTTTGATTATTGTGCTTTATTGATGGACTGATTATTGACCATGAATTGCATTGCCACATGTGTAACTATCACCATGAAATGATGTGCCAAAATGTGTAATGATCAATCAATAGGCCAAAAGAAAATCAGGCCAGTCAATAAATTTATACACTGTTATTGAAGTTCCCAATTTCATTACAGTCCATCCTGTCTGTTGAAATCTCTGTCTTGTTTGTGTGGACAAGTCATCAATGTTTTTCATTGTTTGTGAAATAACTTAAGTATCTGACAAACTACCTCAAAAATGAATTCTATAACAAAATGGTAAAGAGGAGACTCTGGATCTTTTAACTGTTCATGACCCACGTTTCCTTGCACCTGGTTCACCCTGAGGAAATTTTTTTTTTAAATTTTCACAGATTGAATGGGTGTTCGAGAGCTATTATATTTCAGGTGAAAAGGGCATAGTCAGATCTATTTGTTCATTGGAAGAGGATGGTGCCAATTTTCTATCAGATTTGTTAGGGCCGTATGGATGTGTTTTCCTAGTGGCTTAGATAGTGATGATAGTAAGGAAATACGTATGTAATTGTTAGGGAGATCATTGTCCAATGAACCAGATTTAAGAAGAGGGTACACTTTAGCGATTTTGAGAACTGTTGGAAAGTGGCCTTTGGTGAGACACTGATTATATGCATAGGTTAGTGATGTACAGGTCACTGGCGAAGCACAACGGAGAATCCGGTTGCTGATTCCATCTAACCCAGATGAGGTTGCGTTTTTTAGGTTACTGAGGTAAGTGAATACTTCAGTGATTGTCATTAGCGGTATGTCGGAAAGAATATCGCGGGAGCATCTATTCTCGCAAAACGATGACAATAAAGATAAGTTGCAAGGAGAATGCGGTATTGAAGCCTTCAACTGGTCTATGTCAGTTTGAAAAAAATTGCTGAATTGGTCGCATGTAATATGATTTGATGGTACAGAATTTCGGAAATTATACTTGTTTGTCAAGGTGTTAATTGCCTTCCATATATCCTTACTTTTATTTTATCCATTACTAAGTTCTTAAAGTAATTTTTCTTTTCCTGTCGTATGTTATACTGAACTTTGTTTCTAAGAGTACGGTATGCACTGAGATCCCGCTTTTTCTGTGCTTTATCTCTGTCTCTCATAATTTCAAGTATTTCCTGGGTGATCCAAGGCTGCTTGACGTGGTGTTTTACACGAACTTCCTTGACTGTCACATGTCTATCAAAAACATCAATAAAGGTTTTCATCCAGAATTCTAGAGCATCATCCGGGTCAGGAAGCTGATAAACATTGTCTAGAGGTGAAATGAGCAAGTCCTGTAAAAATGCGTTTTAGTTGAAATTTTTGTAATTTCTATATTTTACACTTATGTGTTTATGTTTAGGAGTTTTAATTCTTTTTTTAGACCACGTGCAGCATAGTGGGTAGTGATCGCTCATTACACAATTGGGGACGGTGCATTCTATGATGGTGTCTGAGCAAGTTACATAAATGTGATCTATGACTGTTGAAGATGACTTTGTTACTCTAGTAGCTTGTTGTACTATTTGTTGGAAATTGTATGATACAATTATATTTCCCCATATTATGTTGGATTTGTTGATGTCAATGTTAAAGTCTCCGAGTAGTATAATTTCCTTCCCAGAAGCGAAAACCACATCTATCATGGTAGTGAAGTGTTCGTACCAGTCGTGTCCAGCACTGGGATTTCGATAGAGGTAGCCAATTATCAGGGGTGTGCGGTTTTGAAGTTTTAGCTCTAACCAAATACATTCTATTTCGCAAGTTTCAAAGTCTAGCCTACGGTGAGCATTTAGTAAATTAGAAACATAGGTTACTATGCCTGTCTCTTGTTTCCTACAGGGATAACTTCTAAACACTTTGTACCCTTTAATAGAGATGTCCTCATCTGAAATTTTATCATTAAGCCTACTTTCACTAAGGCCGAATAAATGAAAATTTGGAATAGAAGATAACTCTGGTAGCTTGTTAAATAAGCTGCAAATGTTTAAGTGTCCAAGGCGTATTCCTGACTTATTGAGCCAGTGTTGCCACTTCTCAGACATTTCATCCATGAGGTAGATAGATAGATAGATGGACAGACAGACAGACAGACATACAGACAGACAGACAGACAGATAGACAGAGGGACGGACGGACGGATAGATAGATAGATAGGTAGATAGATAGATCCCGGCCAGGGGCTGGGCGAAGCCGCGCCGGGTCAGCTAGTGTGCGTGTATGTATATATATATATATATATATATATATATATATATATATATATATATATATATATATATATATATATATATATATAACACAATATTGTGGTTCGAGATGGCGGTTTAAGCAGCACCGCTTCGATTTGGAGATTCAAGTATGTGTTCTGTGCGTGTTTCTTAACATCAATCTGTTCAAATAAGGATGAACCTACGACTGGTCCAGCAAACGGGTAGGGAATTTATTTGTTTAAGAATTATTTCTCGAGAATTATGGAGGAAATTGAAAGAAAAACGCAACTTTATCAGCGTTCACGCCGGAAACAACACACCGAAGCCGAACAACAACAAGCGACTAACAACAACAACTGTTAAACTTTGAAATACTTCACATAGAAAGGAGATTTTCGTGACTTCGAATGTTACTGGTCTAGGATATAAGGAACCAGCTCTAGTAGAGTGTATGAAAAAATCAAATATTCAATTACTAGGACTCGCAGACACTAGGAAAAAGGGGCAGAACACGAAACCAACACGTGAAGGTTACGTTCTTATATGGAGTGCGTCGACCAGCGAGCTACAGCTAAACATGGAGTGGGATTTTTGTTACATCGAGACAAAGCGAAAGCCATTATCAACACTAAATTTATATCGGAAAGGATAATACTAGTACAGATCAAAGAAGGAATTAGAACAACAACTTTTATACAAACATACGTCCCATGTAACGACACTTACAGTGACGAAGACAAAGACGAGTATTTTGATAAACTTGCAGACACGTTAAATGATGTCAAGGAGACAGATGAACTAATTGTGGTGGGTGATTTTAACGGACGAATAGGAACACGAAGAACACCATGGGATTATTGAATGCGGCCATTCAGCGGCACAGAGACTGATTGTAACAGCAATGGTCATCATCTACTCAAAAATGGACTAATAATAGCAAATAGTTTTTTTCAACATCGTCGTAGCCACACCAAAACCTGATATAAATGGCATGACATAGACCAAGCATCTCAAATTGACTTGACTTGAAAAAGTGGATCACAAGTAAATCTGAGCAAGAGTATGTTACTTATAGATTAGCACGACGTATTGCCAAACGAACAATTAGAACATCTAAAGATTAATTCTGGAGAATATATGGTGAACATATGGCGACCCTTAGCAAAGACTGCCCAAGATAATTTTATAAACGTGTCAACACAATGAGAAACAGAGATGCATGCTACAACCCAACCACCATCATAAACAGCAAACGTGGTATACAAATATTTAATGCACAACAAAGACTAGCAAGGTGGGCAAAATACTTTCAAGAACTACTTTACCCCAAGCATAACATAGAAACCCTCACGTGTGTGCCTATAAGCCAGGGATAGCAAGAATCAAGCCTTATCGTGCCAGGCCTAAAAGTCATAAAAGATCGCGTGGGGGTAGACCACAGTCTGAACCTGGGGCATTGGGGCGCGAGACAGAGGCGGTCGCTCAAACGCCCACACTACCAACAGATTGCGGCCAGAGGCCCTTTTTTTCTCTCCGTGGCGGAGAGTTTTCTTATACATCTCGTCGGCGTTGGGGACCTCACTGTGCGTGGGACACCCATATCAGTGGCAGCCGTGATATTGATACACCGTCTGGGTCGTCGGGTCGTAGCCGTCCACCTAACAGTTAGCGATCCATCGCTCTCCCCCATGCCCGCAGTATGCGTGGTGGATGTGGCGCCCTGATTGTTCGGCCATGTGCTCTAACCATAGGATGGAGATACGGCTGGCGTTGTTTTGGGGGGTAGAAGACTTTTTTGTATGCCGACTGCGGCCACTCCACAACCTTCCCTGGACAGAGGACCTTGGTTTCCCTTCTGCTGCAGCGTTCGGAGTGGCATTGGAGATTGCAGGCTTTATTGAAGCGCTGATTGCAATGCTGACACTCGTAGCGCTGTGCTAGCTTTGACAGGTCGGTTATCAGAAAAGCGCGGTTGTCATAAATCCCGATCGTCATCGGCTTGGTACTGACGTACTCGTAGTTCGCGGGCCGCCTTACCAACCGTCACACCCCCTCTTCCGTTGGCTCGTAGACGCGGATCCCCAACTTTAACCTCTCCTCAAACATTTTTAACGAATCCAAGCCTGGCTTGTCTGGGGTGTCGGTTCCCCACACCCTTGCGCCAGCTCCCGGGCTGTGGTGGTGCAACGTTGTGGCCTCGCGCCGTTGTGGACGGCTAGGCATCGGAACAGACAGAGGTTGTCGTTGTATGTGTCCAACGCGTGCAGCCCCTGCTTGTGCCGCAGCCAGTCCGGCAGTCGCCCTGCCCCTAACAGAACCTGGGGAGTGAGGATCGCCTTCACTTCGACTTGCACCCACCTCACAAAGAGCCACTTGGTGTTGGGGCGGTCGATTTGGTTGGCATCGAAGCGGATCTCATCACGCTCTGCCAACCACTCTGCAGCTGTTTCAGTGTGGCTTATCAACTCACTTGACCCGCGTAGGGTTGTGTGGTACAAAATGACGTCTCCGTTTTCGATGTTTAAGATTCGTTAGGTGTAGGCGTACCTCAGATAGAAGGCTGACCTCAATGCATCGATGTGGGGCATGAGCCTCTCTACGATCGGACCGGCTAGCCCTCGGAAGAGTTCCATGTAATTGTTCGCCTCCCCCGCTCTTCCTTATCCTTGGGGATTACCTCCTCTAGGAGTTGGGGACCACGCTGGGCGATGAGCCGGGTGTAGATAGCGCCAGTGGCGCCTTCTTGAGTTGGCGTCTAACACGGCGAAGCGTTGTAACGGGTGCGCTCGGGCCCGGGCGGCGTATTTACGCGCTCGCAGGACGGCTGTGACCTCGTCTTCCAACGCAACCTCCCACGCATGCTGCCCCGCGTCCTGGACGTCGCTCCGAAGAGCTCGATACCGCCCGGTGGTGGCGGCTCGCTCGAGTCGGGCGGTACGGACCACAGCTCTTGCTTGAGATATTTCCCGGCCGAGAACCTCCTTGCGGCGGTGGCTGTATGGCATCCCATCCTGGCGGGCTTGCTCTTGCAACTCTTTTACGGTGACCATGATTACTGCTCGACTCGTACCCTCAACACTCCACTTCTCTCTAAATGGAAATTTCTTTTGCTGGAATTTAAATATTTATTTTTTTCAGGCGCCTCCATTCACAGAGGAACTGACCCTCCTGCTGGTTTCTCAGTTTGTGGTATTTAATGTTGGCTCTGTACGGCCGGCAGAGGGCTAGGGTGATTTTCACTCCGATACCGCAGCTCGTTCAGGCGACTGTGCCTCCCCCTTTCTTGATATTCGCGTTGTGCTTCCGGCAGTATTCGCCCCTACACCACCGCTCACACTGGCGCGTCGTTCCCATCAGTAGCCACCGACACGTGTTCATGATGCGTACCCCTATATCTTATACAGCCTTAATTCCAAAATAATATATCTGAATGATACTACTGCAGAGGTCTGGTAGTGGCTATGAGTAATATATCGAGTCAGAATGATACTACCGAGGCTCGCCTCTCTTGCTGGGGTAGGTTCGGACCCCTATTCGAGCCCTTAGGGGTGCGAATCGGCCCAACGCGGGAGTGAGGGGTAGTGTCCTTTGTGTGACTCCAGATATACTATTGCTTGTGAACCAGACATTACAGGGCAAAAATACACAACTTGCATAGCTTTGTTACGAGTCAATGAGTTTATTAGATGCATGTTTGTGTCATGAAAAATGCCTTCATAACGTCATCATGCTCATGTCCTTTTCTAAGTTTCTTGGCTTACTCATCAGATTTTATATCATCATCCTGTGTCCTTATCTGTTTGTCAAATGTCCATATCTCACAGACCCCTGGTACATTGAGAACACATTCATAGTAAGACAAGATGATGATCAGCATGCATAAATTTGTGGTACCCATTGTCAGTCAGAGTTGATTCAGCACTAGCTAGAGAAGGGGCATAGCTCTTACTCTCAGGTTGTTATCCTTCTTCCTCCTGTTCATCCCTCCTCTACTATCCGTATTCATTCTGAACTCTCTCTCTCTCTCTCTCTCTCTCTCTCTCTCTCTCTCTCTCTCTCTCTCTCTCTCTCTCTCTCTCTCTCTCTCTCTCTCATTGCAATATTGAGTTTACCAGAATGTAAATAGGTATGATTGTTTGAATTGACAGTGATGGGAGTACTACTAATTGGTGAAAGCAGCATCTTAAGAATATGCGGCCAGACTATGTAGGAGATTGTGGCAGCTCAGGTCATCCTCCTGATTATTGAGTAGTTTGTCATCTTGCCCAGACGGCTGGTAGTGTTAACGATGCTCCATTCATCAATGGACCTAGTTACCAGGCAAAGGCTCCGTCCCTTTTTCCTCCACCAGGCTAATACTTCAAGCTATACACAAATCACTCTAATCAAAGACGAGATGCCTAATCAACACAGGTCATCCATCTTTATTTCAGCAATGAAACTTCTATGAACACCAATGGTTACAGTGTTCAATATATTTTCCACAGAACATCTGTAGTTAGAGACAATACAGACATTATTTCACAGCATTACAATTGGGAGAGAAGGTGTTGGGGGGGGGGGGGGGGGGGGAGAACACATGTGCCTGATCATGCATCACTCATGATTTGTTAAATAATCTATGATATGTATGCATTGATTGTGTGATCCATGTTTATTCTTTGCTCCATATTTCCAACCTAATTTTACAGTTCATTAAATTTATGAAATTTACATATTCTTCTGTAAAAGTTCATTGTGCTGTCATCACTTTTACTTTGTGTTTAATTACTATTTAGTAAACGCAATTTAAATTATTTGGGAACTAGTAAGGCTGGGTGATTTCACATGGGGAACTGATTGTAATTCTCCCGTGGTAACGACCTAGGTTCCGAGGTTCATCCAGTGAAAACCCTACTTGTATTCTTAACATTGTCCTACTGGACCATCTTGGAATCATAGGGATCTTGGGGGATTTGAGCTTATTGGGTTCTCTTAGGACGAACAAATTTCTGGTGTGTTTCCTAACTGGCCCGGGATTTCCCTAGATCTGTCGAGTTCACTATAGTCAAGTTTCACTAAAAAGACTATTACACGCCATTAGGAATTAGTCCCAGGTCTCTACCTAAAAAGAGTACGAGGGATGTACATAGTGCTACTGATTCTTACCACCTGTTTCCACACCTTACAATCACCTACCAGAAAGGTTCACAGAGAGCACACCGAGAATCACATGGAATACCACTAGCCCCCCACCAGGCTCTGATGCTCTCTCTCTCTCTTTCTCTCTCTCTCTCTCTCTCTTCTCTCTCTCTCTCTCTCTCTCTCTCTCTCTCTCTCTCTCTCTCTCTCTCTCTCTCTCTCTCTCTCTCTCTCTCTCTCTCTTACCAGAACACACGGAAGATCAGTTTTAGTCAACAGAGAAAACACACTGGAATGAAACAGCACAGAACACACTAACACCATGTAAAACACATTGAGAGAACAAAAGAACGCCATACACTAACATGGAATGCCACTAGCTAATGCCACTCACCGGGTTCTGATGATCTCTCTCTCTCCTCTCCACCTCTCTCTTGACGGCAACAGTTGAAAATGATGATGATGGTGGTGGTGATAATGGTGAGTAGTGACGATACTGAGCGTGATAATGATGGGAAGCGAGACACCGCTATATGTAACTTATGTAATTTCTTTTTTTTTTTCCTGCTGTCTTCCGTGCGGTCGCTTGCAATATCACTCCTTTTTTAACAGTGTCACTCTGTGATAAAACGAAAAAGACACATTTAGTAGAACATACACCAGTACCAATGATGATCGCATACCTGCATTACATAGGCAGGACTATAAAAAGTCACAGCACCTGAGCAGTGGCGGTAGAGATGTATTTACATATTATAATAGTATACCAGTATACCACTAAAAGCAATGATGTACAAATCAGAGGGAAGCAGAGGAAGAGGCCGGCTACGTAAACGATAGACGCAAGGAATAGCAGAGTGCATGGGAATATCGATACATGAAGCCCATAAGCGGGCACTCTCCCACTGTTTATACTTCACCTCGACCCCGCAAGGTACAAGAGGAACATGGTGTCTTGTTTTTTTTTTATGACATGAATGCCGGTCGATCAGATAGCAACGACCAACATAAACTTGCCCAGGAACCGCCCGACTATGCTGGGGTTGACTACGACGTTTGTAAAGGATATGCATTGGACTTGACTGTGACGTCCTGTACATGATATGCATTAGGATTGCTTGCTGCAATATGCAAAAGATAGACAACAAGCTGTAATTAATAAGAGGCGTAAGATTTTATCGTGAGATAACACGGCTCATGATGATGGTGATGATGATGATGATGATTATGATGGCACAGGATGTCATAGGTATTTAGTATCCTGTTATTTGTGGTTAGAAAGAGCCCGATGTCTGCTCTTTTCACGTATTGCAAAGACAATGACTGAAAAGCCGCATGTCGACGTAGAACGTGATGATGATGAATTTCATAAGCCACTATACTTTGTTCTACACTCATAAGTGTTTATAGTTTATTTTGAGGTGTAAACAATTTTGCAGAACTACTCAGCTCGAAATAGATACAATAGCTTTGGTTTTACATACAACATAGGAATACCATGCAACAAACGCCGTACACTATTTAACTTTCTGTCGAAAATCTTATATATAAAAGGCGATCTCCGTCTGTCTGTCTGTATGTCCATATGTCCTTTATGCGCTAGCGAACGGCCCATCCGATTGAGATGAAATTTTGTACACGTCTTCCTTTCATTCCAGCGCAGCCCACTGTCATATTTTGTTAGTGTGAAATCGGCTGCTTACCCAATATTATTTCATTTTTTTCATTTTTCATTATAATTTCATATATCTCAGGGGACTTAACTCTGTAAAGGTTATTTCAAGGGGCATAACTTTTCTGTATAATTTATAGTCATATTGTGGCATCGTTTTCAAAGATTTATAAACTCTTTGTCCATAGTTATGTACCGGCATATGAGTTATAATAAATAATGATATAATCTGTAAGGCATTTTCAAAGTTTTTATAAAAATAATGCATAATGCATAACATTGTAACTCATCTTTTTTTGCTTAAAGAATAAATAAATAATAGTTACCTTATCTCTATCAAGTTTGAAGATTTTATATTTCTTTACACTGTCGCCAACTCTAAGAAGACATGGAACAACTTCAGCCATTATTAAATCTACAGGCATATGCGTTATATTCCTAATCCTCCTCCTCTCCCCTCCTCCACCTCCTACCCTCTTCCTCTTCTCCTCCCCGTCCTCCCTCTCCCTCCTCCATCCTCCTCTTCTCTCTTTCTCCTCCTCCTCCCTCCTCCTCCCTCTTCCTCCTCCCAGCTCCTACTCCTCCTTTTTCTTCTTCTTCTGCTGCTGCTGCCGCTGCTCCATTTACCCAAGTTAATTGTTGGGGAAGATGTAAAGATCTTTCAAGTGCTCTTTCTAATGCTTTTTGTAAGTTGGTCTTCGTTTATCTAAGGTTGTTCTAACTGCAACCAATAAATGATTAGACAGACAGACAGACAGACAGACAGACAGACAGACAGACAGACAGACAGACAGACAGTCGGGAACGGGAACTTATATGACTACTCATATGAATTAAATGAGATGCTCCCCATCAGAGGCTGGGCGAAGCCGGGCCGGATCAGACAGATAGACAGACAGATAGACAGACAGACAGACAGACAGATAGATAGTCGGGAACGGGAACGTGAGCTTATATGACTACTTATATGAATTAAATGAGATGCTCCACACCAGGAGCTGGGCGATGCCGGGCCGGGTCAGACAGACAGACAGACAGACAGACAGACAGACAGACAGACAGACAGATAGTCGGTAACGGGAACGGGAACTTATATGACTCAATCAATCAATCATGTGCCATGCCGAAAAGCGTGGGCGGTCATGATTCGCCGATTCACTCGATCACCAGAGTCGTGGATCAGCTCAGTGTTCCTGTCTCGTCCATGCCATGTGGCCAAGCCATCCAGGTATTTTCCTCTCGGTCTTCCTCTTGGTCTGTTCCCTTCGATCTTGCCAGCTGTCACTAAGTTCTCCAGTCCATTTCTTCTCATAACATGTCCAAAATTTTTTGGCTGTCTACGTCTAATTTCTCTAATCAATCTACGATTTTCATTTGTCTCTTGTAGTACTTGGTCATTGGTTTTTCTATCTGTCCATGGTATTCTTTGCATTTTCCTCAGAAACCACATTTCTGCAGCCATCAGATGTTTTTCAGCTTGACTGCACATTGTCCAAGTTTCACATCCATACAAAAGAACAGGCTCTATGTATCCCCTCAACACTCTTTTTCTCGTTTCAATTGACATCATTTTATTGGTCAGAATGTTTTTCATCTTGCTAAAGGCTACTTTCGCAATGGCGATTCTTGTTCTAATCTCTTCAAGGCATCTGCCATCAGATGTTATGACTGTTCCGAGATAATTGAACCGATTCACTTGTTGAAGAATATTCCCATTTACTTGTATATTACATTGTGGTACTTCGTTCTTCCTAGTGACGACCATAACCTGTGTCTTCCTACAATTTAATTCCAACCCTAGCTGCTCACTGTGTACAACCACGGCGTCTACTAATTGTTGCAGATCCTGTGCATTGTCTGCAATCAATACTGTATCATCTGCATATCTAATGTTATTTATGTTTCGTCCTCCAATGCTGATTCCATTTAGGTCTTCTACATTTCTGAAAATATTTTAACTGTATAGGGAAAAAAGATCTGGAGACATTACACATCCCTGCCTAACACCTCTCTTAATAGGTTGGTATTGTCCTACTTCATTATCAATTCTTATGGCAGCTTGTTGTTTCCAATATATGTTTTTTATAAGTCTAATGTCTTTCCCATCAATTTGTAGATCTGCAAGCATATCCACAATGTTGACATGTCTAACTCTATCAAAAGCCTTTGTGTAGTCAATAAAGCAAAGATGTATATCCTTGTTTACTTCTAAAGCACGTTCAATAACTGTTCCCAGCATATACACAGCATTTACTGTACCCTTTCCTTCTACAAAACCACATTGTTCTTCCCCTATTTCAGGTTGTATTTTCTTCCTCACTCTTTGCATGATAATTCGTAACAAAATCTTTGTGATGTGACTCATTATACTGATTGTTCTATGTTGATCACATTCTAAGGTTCCTGATTTCTTTGGGATTGCAATAAATACAGAATTATATGACTACTTATATGAATTAAATGAGATGCTCCCCACCAAGGACTGGGCGATGCCGGGCCGGGTCAGACAGACAGACAGACAGACAGACAGACAGACAGACAGACAGACAGACAGACAGACAGACAGACAGTCGGTAACGGGAACGGGAACTTATATGACTACTTATATGAATTAAATGAGATGCTCGCCACCAAGGACTGGGCGAAGCCGGGCCGGGTCAGCTAGTACTATATAAATATTTACGGCGCTGGCTTTGCCATACTAAACAGTGCATACCAGATCTGAGCGCTAATTAGTTTAGCGAGCAGCCAGCGAGATATACGCCGTGGGGGTAATTGTCAATTACTGTTATTTGAGCCAGCGCGGGGAATTCTGGCAGGTGCGCTCATCAGCGTACATAGACCAGTTCTGGCTGAGAAGCTGAGAAAATGTGTTACCAAGCACAGAAAAATTACCCAGCGATTCTCAGAATAATTTTGCGAGCGTTTATATTTTTCCACACGTGGTTACGGGAAATATTTATATGGCTGTACACGGGTTATTGTGGTGTTTTCAGTGGTATGAACACGGATAAGACCGAGAAGTACATACCTGGATGACTTGGCTACGTGGCATGATCGAGACAGGATCATGGAGCTGAAACACGACTCTGGTGATCGAGTGGGATGGCGAACCGCATACACTTATTGACATGGCACATGATGGTCCACCCGATCGGCCTATATATTTCACTGTTGCTGCTTGCTGATGTGTTACAACTATCTAAAGTCATACTTACCACCATTCCATGAGGTCTTTTCTCCGGGCTGATCTGTATTCTTGCGCGTTTCAGCAAAAAAAAAAGAGATCTTATACTACTGCACTCTGTTTTTATACCCCTTTTGGTAGGTCACGTGATACAGTACCCAGTTCATACCGGATTATGTTTGTTGTAAGACCTCTGTGTATTTCTAATTAAAATCTGCTGAATTTGCTGTTCTACCATTAAAGCATGCGGTGAATAGTAGAAGGTTTACCCCAGTGAGACAAATTCACCCAAAAACATGTTGAGACTTGTTTTCAGTGCCCGCGATGTGTCATCGAGTCAGACAACTCACGTTGATGCCTGGTCGTTATCGACATGGTTAGGCATATCTGTCAAGAACAGCTAACCTGAAAATATCGGGAGTGTACTTTTACGGTTTTTTAGAGAGTTTATGATTTATGCACAAATACGCAAGCAGAGAGAAAGTAGAGAAAGAAAATGGAGAAAGAAAATGAAGAAAGAGTTATAGAGAGAAAGATAAAGAAAATAGAGAGAAAAAGAGAAAAGAGACAGAAATGTATTATTTCAAAATGATTATTTTTATTTTCAGATTAATAATCTGAGTAATATCTACTGGAAATATACCAATTGTGTCTGTTATTAGATTTAATTTATTTATGTTAATGTACGCCTCGCTAGTATTTAATAAGCATAATTTCGCCTATCTCCTACAGATAAAATATGGCTAACCTATATGGACATATATCACTGGCGGAATGATAAGAATATGAGGGTCATGGTCAACTGTTGGTTGACTAGTCACGGACTATCATTCTTAGCCGTGATGAGCTACAATTATTCAAAAGTCCAATTTTGAACTACTCGGGTTTACCCCGAGTGAATGATGAAGTCACTTTCCACTACCTTCAGTCAGTCAAATCTCGATCTGTCATATTGACTTCGGTCTCCGCACCGAGGGGTTCGATCCAGACAACCCCGAGCCGTTCGCGGCGATCGAGGGCAGGTGATAACGGTGCGACCGGGGCCGGCCGGTGTGGGAACCTGGGAGGCAGGGGCACACACCATGTACTGGAAGTAGTCAACAGGAAGTGACACATAAGAAGTGACACGTGAAGTAACCCCCCAAAAGATTTCCTGCCAATGTTTTGAAAATGCTGGTATCGGTTTATGACTTCACAGATCTGGTGCTAGACTCTTCATGTAGTAATATATTCTTCTTTCTTCTTCTTCTTTAGCGTTCCGAGCCATTGAGGTTCTTTGCTGCAGATACAATCCGTCTCCATTCGTCTCTCTGGTTGACCTTCTCTTGCCAGTCGTTGATTTCAAGTGTTTGTAGGTCTGTATATATATTATCCATCCGCCGTCTTCTTGGTCTACATCGGGGTCTACGAAACAGATACATATAGTAATATATGACGTCACAAATCTCGTGCTGCACCAGATGTACGGTCCCTTTGCCACTCGAGGCACTACTGACGTGCCGTATCGTCAGAAATTGCTCATGTGGCTAGATTAGTAACTGATGGTAGGACATCGTGAAGTGGTCTGACAACGATGCTCTCTCCTCCATTGATTTCCTCGACTAGGCTTCTATCAGTTGACGCTATTTTTGATTATGAATTTTTAAAAACAAAAATAACAACAGCATCAACTAAACAACAAGAAGCACGGCATTAATCGAGTCAGAATTATTTCATAATGTGAACTGCATGCCTCTCTGAGCTACTTTATTTATCTCTTTCAGGTTATTCAATCTGAGCCCATTAAATAATATTTCATTTCAATACCTATGCCTTCACGGAGTAAACTTTAGTGGCGATTGGATAAGAGGTAACCTTATATCCTTCATACTTCCGGCAAATAGCAACTCTACTCTTTTATTCAAGTTACAATGGGCTTTTGATCTTAAGATCCTTGAGGTCAGTACTATATGTCAGTAAATAATGTTTGTTTATTTCCGTGTTGAGCTGATGGAGAGGTTGATCTAATTAATTTTGTCAAATGATGTTGTCCCTTACTTCACATATTAAATATAACCTCGCTAACAGTGTGGTGGGGTATCTATCAAAGGAGAAGTAAGATGCCTCCTTTCCTCCGCTATCCTAAGGGACACCTTTGGGCAAGGTAGAGTACCCGTTTAGCCCCACGATCCGGGTTAAGTGAAGCCATGTGTGCAGATAGTGGATACAGTTGAAGAATGTAAGTTATGGTCTCCGTGTCTACGACGGTAGCAGAGGATGTCTTTTTTGGGGAGACACTGGTTACGGTCGTCGACCAGTGTGGTCACTGCTAAGAAGGAAAGCAATGGCTAAATAACTTCTATACATATGCCAAGAAAGCTATGTTTTGCAATTTAATAGAAAATCAGAGAAACGGTGTAATTGGGTGCTCCATAGGAGCAGCCTCGTCTGGTAGGGTTGTCATGTGCACCAGATGACTGCAGATATTCAGCAAGCGACTGGGTGCAAAAGATTATCATATGTAAGGAAACCAGCGAAACAGAGACAGCAAGAATACCGCATGACGAGAACACAGAAGAAAAAGCATCTGCAAATCTAACCTTTAGAGAACTCCTATTTGCGGACGACCAAGCACTAATAGCAAATTCAGAAGCTGAATTACAAGACCACGTGAATAGTCTAAACGAAATGTGTAGGGAAATGTGTAACATGAAAATTAACACAAGAAAAATAGAGGTAATGACTATATCTAAAGAAGAACAAACAACAACAATACACCTAAACGAACATCCATTGAAACAAGTAAAGAGTTTCAAGTACCTAGGAAGTATAATATCATCAAATGGCAGATCAGAATACGAGATCGAAAATAGGTGCAATAAGGCAAACCAACTCATTGGACAAATGGCACCACTACTAAAGAACAAACATGAATCAATAACTACTAAGAAAAAACTTTACAACACAATCTTCCTACCAACTCTATGCTACCAATGCCAAACCTGGAAATTGACAGAAAAAGAGAAAAGAAAAATCACAACAACAGAAATGAGATTCCTGAGAAGAATACTCAACGTATCAAGAAGAGATAAGATCAGAAATGAAGAAATCAAGACTAAAGTGGGGGTTAAAGCAGCACTAAATTTTATTAGAAAGCAGCAAGTCAAATTATTTGGCCATGCAAGTGGGTTCCAGTCAATAGCATACCACAACAAGCAATGATGTACAGACCAGATGGAAACAGGGGAAGAGACAGACCAGGTAAACATTGGATGGAGGGAATAGTAGAGTCCATGGGAATATGGATACATGAAGCCCATAATCGGGCACTCTCACGATGTTTATACTTCACCTCGACACCGCAAGGTACAAGAGGAACATGATGAGATGAGATGAGATGAGTAGTACTTATAATGGATATAGAGAAATCAAAGACTATCAAAGGATATTAGACTGTGTCCAACACACTATTACTAGTACAGCTGAGTGGAAGGCCTTTAGATTTAAATATCATACAAGTACATGCACTGACAACAGATAGCAGTGATGACAGCAGCGATGAATTGTATAATGGATTGGAGAATGCCTTCAAGAAATGCAAGCGATCAGAATTGAATGTCATAATGGGTGAATTTAAACCGTATGTTGTGTGGCGGTTACCAAACCCGACACCCCACATTGTGCTAACAGCTTCGGGCGGAGGAGCGTACTTGGGAGGGTTGTCAGGATCCTGCAATAGCAAGGCTTCTGGCTCGTTGGCTGACAAGTGGGATACAAAGTACTGTCACTAAATAATTCAATGTGACACACGATACCAACAATGCAAACACTTTATTCTCGCTACGCGCACTTCACACTCAATGCATGTTTCACATAATCGCAATTTATTATACAGTTAATACATACATGCCATCAATACATCAATGCAATAGACTTACAAGTTAATAACACAGGCAGTCGATCTCTAACACTCGTACAAGCTAGCTCTCAATTCACGCTCGACCATTCACACGTCAGTCCGATACGGCGTCCCAATCCAGTCTAAGGAGTCGCACAGCATTCTCCTCAGTTGGGGTAAAGTCCCCTTGCGTGAGAAACAACTTTCACGCGGTGTTTCACTTGGCTAGCAACGAGCTTAGCGTTGTTCATATCTGAGCCTGGCTGGACTTCTCTGGCACCGGCGAACACGCCGCGTTGTACCAGGCAAGTTGTAACCTCGCTCAGAGCTGCGCCCAGTTGCATTTTCAGGCATTGGTAACGAGGACGCGTTGCAACTTTGAGTGAGAATCTGACGCTCCCCCCCCCCCCCACTTTCATGAAAGGCATCCTTTCATGTACTTTATATAGCTTTTATTTATTCTGTCAGAATCGAACCATGTAATGCGTCTGACGTAATTCTTTGGTTCATATTAATATGTACGTGTAAATGTAAATTATATTTACACAATCAGCAATGTTACCTCGATGTCACACACATCAAGCACAATCCTTTGGATGAATAGTCACCTCGGCTATAATATGACACAGCCAGTCCGGTAAGTTACAGCTAACTCGCCCTTACCTCTCAATCAGTGTAACAAAAATTTCAAACAACAGGTCAGAATGCGAACATCTCCCTATAAGATGTTCCAACTTCAGACCCCCAACCTCACTTAGTCGGAGAGTCTAATGCAGGTCTACAGCGTTGGTAACCCTCTTCATGCTCAACTGACGTCCTCTTAACGTGTTGCCAAACAGGCAACTCACTGAGGGTTTTAATACATGTTTACATATTACATACATTTTTAATTATGTCCCTTGGTTATAATCCAAAAGTTATGGACGGTAATTTTACCATACTTTCAAACAAATAAATTACATTTGTAAATTTATTTCTTAGTGTCATAAAATGATACTCAATGACAAAAGTGAGCACAATGTCACTGTTGTTAACGAGTGAATCAAGCTACGATGCTGACATTACATCTAACAAAAATCCTCATATACAATTCCGTATATGGAAATATTAAACTCACAAGAGATGTTGAAAACGTCAATGCTTTATGAGTATTTTAGTATAGTCTGCTATCTTTCAAATTAATATTCTTACACACCGGAAATACACAGCTGTGGTTTTAAGTTGACAATACCACACAGTACTTTTCGTTTGGATATTACATAAATAAACGGAGTAACCAGTTCTTGAAAACAGCTGTTGGTTAGTTTCTTCGGTGTGGATTACAGTGTTCTTCTAGGATACGGCTGTCATCGTCTCCATTCACACGGATTAAAATACAGTGGGCTAATTCGTGGTGCAGGCACTCAGGACAATCGAAGCAGTTCTAGCCCAGTAAGTTTTTATATCCTGGGGCACTGTCCAGTGACACTTGTAGTACATATTTAATACATATTTAAAACAATATACGCATTCTTTCACATATCTCACAAATATTCGATCCATTCACTCTCATAATACTATAATATACATCATATTTACAATGGGATATTACTGTATCCCTATCACATTCATTTCACAGCGTTACTGGAATAGTTTCAAATGTGGCTGTGATATTGAGCACTTGCACTTTGTAGTTTACACAATCTCTACTTATGGCTACTGTGTGAGTCGTATGGGCATCTCGATAGAAGGTCAGCCAATGAATTGTCATAGCCACTTATGTGTTTGACTTCAAAACTAAAGTCCTGCAAAAGGAGAGACCATCTTGCCACTCTGCTATTACTTGGCGCCCCTCTGGTGATAACAGTCAATGGACTATTATCTGTCTCAACTGTGAAGTGTTTTCCCAATAGAAAACGAGAAAGTTTCCTTACCGAAACCACAAGAGCAAGGGCTTCAAGTTCCGGCGTGCTGTAATTCCGTTCAGTAGCTTTCAGCTTATGGCTGACAAAGTATACGGGGTACATGATTCGATCATGTTCCTGGAGAAGTACCCCTCCAATCGCTACGGAGCTCGCATCACATCTTAACCTGAAAGGAACGTTAAGATTAGGTAATTTGAGAATAGGTTTACTAGAAAAATGAGCTAATACTTTCGAAAATGCCGGTCGTAGGCATTCGCTGTTCACAATAACATTAGGTTCTTTCTTTGTTAGTAGATTAGTGAAACATTCAGTGAATTCAGCAAAATGTGGGATGAATTGTCTGTAATACTTTAGCAGACCTAAGACACTTCGCAACTCTTTCTTAGTTGTCGGAAGCGACAATTTTAGAATTCTGGACATGATGTTATCGTCCGTCGACATAAAACCATTTGAGATCTTATAGCCCAAAAATGTAATTTCTTGAAAGGCTATGTCGACTTTAGATGGTTTAACTAATAGTCCATGTTGTCTGATTCTGTCGAATGTCTTCTATAGTGCTGTTATGTGGTCAGTCATGTTCTTCGTATGTATGCAAATGTCGTCCATGTACCAGATTATGTTAGGAATGTCTGTCAGCAGGAGTCTTGTCATTCGTACGAAGGTTGCAGTCGCATTTACTAATCCGAATTGTATTTTGCACCACTCGTATAGTCCCCAGGGCGTGGAAAATGCTGTCAAATGTATGCTGGCAGGGTGTAATAGTATCTGCCAATAACCTTTCGTCATGTCAAGTTTCGTAAAGTACCGTGAGTGTGTCAGTTCTGTCAGTATGTCTTCACAGTTGCTCATTGGTTCTAAATCCAACTGTGTAATGCTGTTGAGCCTACGATAGTCAACACAGAGTCTTATCGTGGTGTCCTTCTTTTTCACAATGACAATGGGAGAACAAATATGTGACATTGATCGTCTTATGATGTTGTTCTTTTCTAAGTCTATGATTTCCTGATGAAGTTTGTCCTTGTAATGTATGGGAATGGAATATGGTCTGCATTTTATGGGTTCGTCAGATGTCAAAATAATATGATGATGCACTAGGTCAGTCTGTCCTGGATTGTTAGAAAAAATAGTACTGTAGTCATGTAACAGTTGTCTGCACCTGTCAGTCTGTATCAGGTTGGGATTAATTTTTATGTCCTGCAGGTTGGTTGTCGTGTCTAGTGATGATGTCGGTATTTCGTCAGTATTGTCGTCATCCGTTTGGTCCACTATCGTCGTGCTTGCTGTAGTTTCTACTTGGTCCTCGTCTTTGTTGTAATATGGCTTAATCATGTTTATGTGGAATATCTTGTGTTTGTCGCTAACTGCAATTTCGTAATCTACTGTCGAAATTTGTCGTAACACTTTGAACGGTCCTTGCCATGAGTCCGTTAGTAGATGTCTGTCACTTGACAATAGGAGAAGAACGTCCTGTCCTGGCGTCAGTGTTATCGTCCTGTTTCCTCTCTTAGCGTACTGTCGGTAGATAGCACCTGATTGCTTCAGTGCTCCTTTGGCTAACACACAAGATTTCATTATCCTTTCACGCAATGATGTTACATGTTCATATGATGAAATAGGTGTATGTACATTTTCACTTTCAGTTAACATGGCATTGTACATAGATAATGGGCCGCGTGGTTTGGCACCATATACAAGTTCAAATGGTGAGAAACCTGTGCTGGAATGAGGCACTCAAGCTTTTTGGCAGATGTCACAACTTCTGCAATACTGTTTGGTATCACTGCAGAATTTCGGCCAGTAGAACTGAGTAAGTAACCTTGCTCTGGTTTTAGCGTAAGCCATATGCCCTGCGAACGGTATGTCGTGAGCTAGATATAATGCCTGTTTGCGGTGTTCTGATAGTAGCACCGTTTGTTCTGTAGTGTTAGAACATTTGGTATAGTACCGTGTCAGAATCCCATTTTTCAGAGCAAAATGCCATCTAGCGTTCTTTGCTACGCGTGGCTTTTGGCCTATTAATTTAAAATAGTTCTGCAAAGATCGATCGGCTTTTTGGGCTGTTATAAATTTCTCCCTCGTTGTTTCAGGAGAGTCTACAACTGGGCTTACCATTTGTAAAGCCTCTGTTTGATCGATTCGATCTTGCATTTTAGCAGTTGATCTGGTTACTGCATTTGTAATATCAAGGTTATTAATATCATTACAAATAGATGTTACATCCACATTCGTACATTCATGTGCTGCCGTTACTGAATTGGCATCCATGCACTCATTTACAGGTGGTAATACATTATGAACAGTGGTTTGAGATGAAGATGAAATGGTGTCATCAATGTTACAAGTGACAGTGGATGTAATACTGTCATGTGACATATCATTCACCTCCGGAAGGTTACCTATTATAATATCACAACACGGATTGGTCAATGCTGCGCATTTGGCCTTTCCTGTGAGAAATATATGCCCATGCAAGAGGGTATTTCTCGATGTTACCTGAGAAAGTTCTGCATGTAACATGTTTACCAGTGTATTGTGCAGGTGATGTATAGTCTCTCTTTAGACCAATAAGGGTACTATCGCTGTCACGCAGGACGGTGGCAGGTTTACCATTAACATACCCCTGGTGGATGATTAATTTACCTTGGGATTTCATTCTTAAATTGGTCTCCTCATTGATAACTGGTATGGAATGGCCGCATGTTAAAACGCCATCCTCATGAACACGATCACAGATGGTACATTTTTCACGGTGAAATACATCAATAGAATTTGCAGCATTTACAAAATGAATTTTAACACTTTCCTCATCTGAGGAAGAGCTATCAACCATGGCAGCATTAGCCTTACTAGTCATTTGCTTGCCTTTACAGAGGTGGCGCCAATGACCATAAGCTTTACAAAGGAAGCATTTGGTGAGGCGTTTGAAGCTCTTTCTCGCCTTATCTTGCTTGTTCAAGTAATTCTGCAAGTAAGTGAGGTATCTAGGATGTTTATCACACATATCATTTTTCTTGTGTGGAAACTGGCAATATCTGCACTGATAAATTTTCTTAGCAGATTGTAGGGTACAGAATTTGATTTGTCATCTGTAGTTGATGTTACAACGTCTGTGCTAGTCAATGCACTAGTGAAACAATCCCTGTTGGCTGGAAAATAGCCTGACCCACGTTTTTCAATTTGTTGTACACTGTCACATTGATTTTCTATTAGAAATTTCGAAAATGGTGGTGGAAGAGATGTCATAATTTTATCTCTTAAAATAAGATCTTTCAATTTGTCAAAATTTTCATTGACTTTGGCTGCTTACAGCCATCTATCAAAAGTATTCTGTACTACTGATATGTAGTCAGAGAACGTTTGTGTGGGTTTAGGTGACAATTTACTAAACTGTTCTCTGTAGCCTGATTCGTTTAACCCAAAATGAGTCATAATTTTAGATTTAATATAATAATAATCTTTCCTCAGATCATTAGGAATGGTCTCTATCACTTTCAGAGGTTCCCCGGAAAGACTTCTTATGTATATAACGTATCAATCACTCTTTGGGATGTCATAGTGTACCATTATGTATTCAAAATTAGATGTATAGGCTGCTATACAGTCGTCTTTGGTGAAATTTGCCACGATCCCTTTGTACTTTTTGTAAAGGTTTTCTGTGCAACCTCTGTCTGATTTTCTAGCTTTTTTCTGTACCCGGAGGTATTCTGCAAACTTTCTCTCACTCCAGTTATTCAACTCTTCACCAGAATAATTCATCTTTAACCCAATTTTAATTAAATCATTTAGACTAGACATGATGAAATATGTCCGATCGATGAAATGGTTAAACACAAAGTTAATTATGTTAGTAATTCAACTTCAATGCTGTATACAATATTTACTATTACAGCTTATGCCTAGACCAGCCTACAAAAGTATTAATAAGAAAAATTTTTACTCAAGTATTCCTTGAAACTTGTGTAGGACAATGGCTGTTTGTTACTGCCCGCAAACACAATGGTTCTTACTTCAGTTCGAAAAAATGGGTGTTATAATCAACGGGTTAAAGGTGACAAAAAACAACCTGTTGTTTTTGGAACAAGAGAAATTAGGACGAGTACAAATGTGTGGTGTATGCAATGTCAACTAAGTTTTTGAAGGTTTGTATGTCGTCAAGTGTTTTTGATAGTCGTTCTGTAGTCTTTTCACCGCAATCAACAACTCATTTTCCACTCTCTTCAGACTTTCCGCTTACGTTAACCACTGATGATACCTATTTCACACTATTATTCAAGATGGATGCCATCACGTTTGCACTTGTCCAATATGGCAATATTTTCAATTGGTTTGAATCCACTGAGCACTTATTTCTTACACCTAAATGGTTCGTAGGACGTAGACCCCACGTTCGCATTTATTTCTTACAGCTAAATGGTTCGTAGGACGTAGACCCCACGTTCACACTTGTCAGGATCCTGCAATAGCAAGGCTTCTGGCTCGTTGGCTGACAAGTGGGATACAAATTCGTGTCACTAAACAATTCAATGTGACACACGATACCAACAATGCAAACACTTTATTCTCGCTACGCGCACTTCACACTCAATGCATGTTTCACATAATCGCAATTTATTATACAGTTAATACATACATGCCATCAATACATCAATGCAATAGACTTACAAGTTAATAACACAGGCAGTCGATCTCTAACACTCGTACAAGCTAGCTCTCAATTCACGCTCGACCATTCACACGTCAGTCCGATACGGCGTCCCAATCCAGTCTAAGGAGTCGCTCAGCATTCTCCTCAGTTGGGGTAAAGTCCCCTTGCGTGAGAAACAACTTAGCGTTGTTCATACCTGAGCCTGGCTGGACTTCTCTGGCGAACACGCCGTGTTGTACCAGGCGAGTTTTAACCTCGCTCAGAGCTGCATCCAGTTGCATTTTCAGGCATTGGTGACGAGGACGCTTTGCAACTCTGGGTGAGAATCTGACAGGTGCAAGCCTTATCCTGGTGCGAGGAAAAGCAACCTAAAGAATACATGTCATAGCAGGGCAGACAAGCACTAATCCTTAGTTGACAACTGGTCTAGGATCGAAGCTCCGATAGGCGGACAGTTAGAGCATTGCTTTACTGATGCGGCAGCTTCCGCAGCTTGCCTGGAGTAAACTAGGCAGGCCGAGAGAGGGATCATGATGCATGGAAAACACGTGGTATCTACAATGCAGTCCACGTTTTGAGATATGGAGAGGTATAACTCCATCCAAGGTCTTAACCGGTCTCGGAATCAAAGTGAGGGGTAGCAGTTACAGGTTATAAGTCCTTGTCAATTGGCGTAAAGAGGGACACTATGGGTTGCCACTGACTGTGAAAGACACCTACATGTGTCACTGATCAGCTACCGCCGCCTCAACCTGGGTAGTCCCGGCCAATTGGGTGCTGATCCGCTTCAGTCTGCCTGCTTCAATTGGTGCTTGGGGCTAGGAGATAATCTTACCACCAGGCTGTAAAACCAATGCACCAGGCAAAAAAAAAATAGAAACATCAAGCTACGGCTTGCAACCTAAGAATCCCGTGTTCAGGATTTTCCAGTTATCTGACAAATATTGACGATGAAAGAAAAACGGCTGTGATTGATGCCACACTCAATCGACTTAACATTGATATTGCTGGCCTGCAGGAGATTCGCCTCGCTGAGGAAGGGTCACTCAGGGAAAACTAGTACACCTTTGTTTTTTAAAGTAGGGGCAGGAAGTAAAAAGACATGGAGAAGGCTTTGCAGTGAAGAATTCACTACTTGGAATGATTGAAATTCCGGCTGGTGAAAATAAAACATTATTATCCCTGCGCTTGGCAACCACGTGTGATTATAAATATCACTGCACATGCACCGACACTCACTTTCTCTGATGATGTGAAGGATTCATTCTATGAGGGGTTAGACTCTGTGATCAGGGCAGTACCACAATCTGACTACATTTATATGCTCGGTGATTTCAATGCTCGTGTGGGCAAGGAATCGAGTTCATGGCCAGTGTGCCTTGGAAAATACATCGGTCGCATGAATTTATTATAAACTCTCTTTTTAAAACAAAACAGCGGCATGAGGTCACATTGCAACTTCCGAGATCCGGCCATTGGCATCATCTGGACGTCACCCAATGTCTACGTATGACAATGTGATGTTTCCTACAAAGAGTTTAAGCATGCCAGTGTCTAATTATCAAAAAGTAATGTTTCCTACACAGAGTTTAAAGATGTCATTGTCTACCTATCACAATGAAATGTTTCCCACAAAGAGTTTAAGCATGCCAATATCTACCTATCACAATGTAATGTTTCCTACAAAGAGTGTAAGCATGCCAATGTCTACCTATCACAATGTAATGTTTCCTACAAAGAGTGTAAGCATGCCAATGTCTACCTATCACAATGTATTTTGTCCCACAAAGAGTGTAAAAATGCCAATGTCTACCTATCATAATATAATGTTTCCTACAAAGAAATCAAGCATGCCAATGTCTACCTATCACCATGTAATGTGTCCTACAAAGAGTTAATGCATACCAATGTCTACCTATCACAATTCAATGTTTCACACAAAGATTTTAAGCATGCCAATGTCCACCAATCACAGTGCAATGTTTCCTACACAGAGTGTAGGCATCTCAATATCTATCTATCACAATGCAATGTTTCCCACAAAGAGTTTATGCATGTCATTGTCATCATACATTAAGGGGGGGGAGGGGGGGGAGAGAGAGAGAGAATTGTTGCGTATCCTTTTCGGGACGTTGCAGTCAACACCAGCATTTTTCAGCTGCTGTTGATGTACTAGGCAAGTGTTACGTTCAATAGTTTGCCATTGCTTTCATAACGACCGGCTCCCATACCAGCACATTATAACACAACGCGACACGGTCTGGACAATTAAGGTAAAGCCCGCGGGTAAATGTTTATCTGTATTCTTGTAGTCCCAGGCAGGTGCACAGTGAAATCATGCAGTAAGTACTAGTCTTAGTTCAGATTAACGCCAGTATCTTACACTATATTGGTAACTGTTTGCTTATTTATACTTAAGTTATTTAACTTATTCAGTTCAATATTATTAGAGCAAAGTGTTCATTTATGCACACAACTGTTGAACGAGTTAGTGAATACAAAACTCTTGTAACAATTCATGATCTAATGTCTCTACTAGATATTTATGACTACAGAGCAAATTGACAAACAGAGGATTGTCATAGAACCACGTGGTAGTGGGGCAGATGTCAACAGCCTATCATTTGAGGAAGTCACTTACTCTCGTGAAATGCCTTACACTGACAAATGCATTGATGTATGTATGTATGTATGTATGTATGTATGTATGTATGTATGTATGTATGTATGTATGTATGTATGTATGTATGTATGTATGTATGTATGTATGTATGTATGTATGTATGTATGTATGTATGTCTGTATGTATGTATGTAAGTATGTATGTATGTATGTCTGTCTGTCTGTCTGTCTGTCTGTCTGTCTGTCTGTCTGTCTGTCTGTCTGTCTGTCTATATGTATGTATGTATGTATGTATGTATGTATGTATGTATGTATGTATGTATGTATGTATGTATGTATGTATGTATGTATGTATGTATGTTACATCCATGTTAATTGAATTAAACAACCTAATCTATTGGTCATTTATAACCCTCCATATTAACTTCTATAGAATATTAATTTTCCGTAAATAGCAGATCGATATCACATCAGTAGCACATCGATATCACATCAGTAGCACATCGATATCACATCAATAGCACATTGATATCACATCAGTAACACATCGATATCACATCAATAGCACATCGATATCATATCAGTAGCACATCGATATCACATCAATAGCACATGAATATCACATCAATAGCACATCGATTCACATCAATAGCACATCGATATCACATCAATAGCATATCGATATCACATCAATAGCACATCGATATCACATCAGTAGCACATCGATATCACATCAATAGCACATCCATGTCACATCAATAGCACATCGATATCACATCAATAGCACATCGATATCACATCAGTAGCACATCGATATCACATCAATAGCACATCGATATCACATCAATAGCAGATCGATATCACATCAGTAGCACATCGATATCACATCAGTAGCACATCGATATCACATCAGTAGCACATCTTTATCACGTCAGCAAACTCTCAAACAAACGATGCTCTAAATTCTCGCCCGGATACATGCACACAAACGCACTCTTACTGGTACATTGTAATTCCCTTGGAGAAGATGGAAGACACATATCATCTGCATATATAAACTGGCTTTATAATAGTATAATTACATGTGACAGAATTGGTGCTGCTACGACAACGTCTTCTTCAGCACACAAAAACTACAACAGAAAGACATAAATACAATTAGATTGCAAACTATTTTACAATGTTACATATTGTATTCTGCAGTCAACCCGAGTCTACAGATTGTGCACTCATTCAGGGTCTAACGTTATAGAACTCACCCCTCGAAGCCCGCCGTTCAAAATTTCGAGACCACTTTACACATCTGATGCCTATCCATATGGCGATTATTGTACTTTAGTCCTGAAGTCTACAAATGATCCCTTGATTTTAACATTTTACTTCAGGTAAATTTTCATGTATATCATAAATTAACGCCGTGTTGTCGTGGAGTGTCCATGGGTTGTGTATTGATTCATTCATTCAGTAGCATGTCCTTTGCAGAAACTCGATCCCATAACAACCTTCCGGAATACTTCTCAATCACAAGTAAGATGTCCCGCGTCGGATACACCCATCTGGAGATCATCCACAACATCCAGCAGCCATCTTCTCTTTGGCCTTCCTCTCCCTCTCTTCCCAGGCATATACCCCTTCATTACTGTTCTCTCCAAACTTTCATGACTTTTCTGGAGCCAAAATATGCTTTGTTTTATCGTCTTTAATAGCCAACCTTCTACAATATTTTAGCTCTTGAAGTATGGATGCATGTTTTCTTTTCTGTATCCAATATATTCTTAGAACTCGTCTATAACATTTATATTCAAGGCATTTAGGCGCTGCTCAGCTTGTTTAATAAGTGTCTAGGTCTTAAGGGCATATGTTGTAATGGGAAAGATGATTGCTCTTTAAAACAGATACTTTTTGTAGTTCTATACGTCCCACTCCACGATTTATTCATTTGTTTTAGTCTTTGAAGAGCAATATATGTTCGTTTTTCAATTATAGATGATATGCTCAACCCGGCAGCTGGCTTATAAGCATGGGATGTGTGTTAGCTTTTGTATATCATCAGTTAACTCCGTGTTGTTGTGGAGTGTCCATGGGTTGTATGTTAGCTTGTGTTTATGATTAGTTAACGTTGTGTTGTCGTAGAGTGTCCATGAGCTGTACGTTAGCTTGGGTAAATCATCAGTTGACCCTGTGTTGTCGAGGAGTGTCCATGGGATGTGTGTTAGCTTGTAAATATCATCATTTAACGACGTATTGTCGTGGAGCTTATCCAGCTTTGGCATTAAAACTATCACAAAAGCCCTGGAGATGTGGATGTACAGACGAATATGTCGTATTTCATAGAAACAAAAACAATCAAATGCAGAAGTTCTAGAAAAACTGGGAATGAAGAGAGAGTTGATGAAAGAAATAAAGAGGAATAACGTGAAATATTTCGGCCATGTTAAAAGACATGATACTCTTATAGAAACCATACTGGAAAGCAAGGTTGAGGGCAAGCGAGCAAGAGTAGACAACGATACAAGTGGGAAGATAACAACAAGAGATGAACGTACATCAGCCTGACATAATGTACAGTCAAGGCGAAAGACAGACAGTGTAGGAGATACATGCAGACAACCTTCATTGTAGAGACGGCACCAGATTGATTGGTTGATTGATTGTCGTGGAGTGGCCATGGGTTGTGTGTTAGCTTATGTATATCATCAGTTATATTCATGTTGTGATCGTGTGCCCATGGGTTGTGTGTTAGCTTGTGTATATCATCAGCTAATTCCGTGTTGTCGTGGAGTGTCCATGGGTTGTGTGTTAGCTTGTGTATATCATCAGTTAATTCCGTGATGTCGTGGAGTGTCCATGGGTTGTATATTAGCTTGTGTATATCATCAGTTAATTCCGTGTTGTCGTTGAGTGTCCATGGGTTGTATATTAGCTTGTGTATATCATCAGTTAATTCCGTGTTGTCGTTGAGTGTCCATGGGTTGCGTGTTAGCTTGTGTATATCATCAGCTAATTCCGTGTTGTCGTGGAGTGTCCATGGTTGTGTGTTAGCTTGTGTATATCATCAGTTAATTCCATGTTGTTGAGTGTCCATGAGTTGCGTGTAAGCTTTTAAAAATGTGTGTGTCTATGTATAAGTATCTTTTCAAGTAAAATATACATATGTCACGGGTGCCATTGAGTGTTATTCGATAGCGTGTACACGTGCTAATCATCATCCTCTACAGAAGTGTGTCGCATACCAATCTTGTTAAATGTATTTGTCATATACCAGCTGCCGCGCCTCTGTTGATGTCATGTGTACATTATCTATCACACCTTGAATCCATCTACTTTGTGGCCCTCATAGTCTCCGTGTGCCCTCTACACTTCCCTCCATTACTATCTTCATAGTCTCTGTCTGCTCTCGACATCTCACTCCATTACCATCTTCGTAATCTCCGTCTGCCCTCTACACCACTCTCAATCATTATGTTCAGTCTCCGTCTGGTCTGTACACCTCTCTCAAATGCTATCTTCATAGTCTCCGTCTGCCCTCTACACCTCCCTCCATTACTATCTTCATAGCCTCCGTCAGCCCTCAAACCTCCCTCCATTACTATCTTCAATCTCAGTCTGCCCTCTACACCTCCCTCCATTACCATCTTCATCATCCGTCTGACCTCTACACCTCTCTCAATCATTATCTTCATAGTTTCCGTCCGCCCTCTACAACTCAATCCATTACTATCTTCAGTCTCCGTCTGCCCTCCACACCTCTGTAGCCGAGGGGGAAAATACGAAAAGGAAAGACTGCTGTTTCCTTTGCTACGGTGCTAAGAGGTAAAGAGTAACTCTGACTTCGTTATGGCCAAAGAAGAGAAGTAGTAAAAGAGAGAGAACCTCACAGCGCCCTCAACTGACAAAAAAGACATAGCAATTAGGATCCGCCTCGGACTCCAAGGCTAAAGGCTTGCGAACGCTGTTCGTGAGCCGGGTACCAAGCATTCGAAGCTCAGCTGCAACCGATTTGTGCAGCAGACCGTGTCGTGTTGTGATATAACGTGCTGGTATGGGAGCCGTCGTTCAGAAAGCAATGGCAAACTACTGAACGTTACACTTGCCTAGTACGTCAACAACAGCTGAAAAATTCTGGTGTTGACTGCAACGTTCCGTAAGGGATACGAAACTTTAAAAAAAAATATTAGGTAAGAATATACGAGATCTTGGACAGGGGCCTCAACTCTGAACATTAACTGTCATATCTGAGGTCAAGACAGTATATTAATGTGTTAGATTGTGGTAGAAATAGTGGTTGTAAAAACTAAAAGAGACTAAACAAACAAATCAAGAACAGTACAAAAATAGCTCTTTATTTATCAACTGCTACAAATTTTGGTGGCAATTTGTGTTCGAACACATTGAATAATACATTCAATAACTGATTTTCAATTTCAAATACAACAGACAACTGCATATATCAAACATCAACCAAGGGTGACCCCTATTCAGTCACCAGAACTTAAGACAACAGGGTACACCAAGTACCACAACACAGGTGCTCCAAACTTCATAGTCTCCGTCCGTCCTCTACACCTCCCTCCATTAATGTCTTCATAGTCTCCGTCTGCCCTCTACACCTCCCTCCATTAATGTCTTCATAGTCTCCGTCTGCCCTCTACACCTCCCTCCATTAATGTCTTCATAGTCTCCGTCTGCCCTCTACAACTCCCTCCATTAATGTCTTCATAGTCTCCGTCTGCCCTCTACACCTCCCTCCATTAATGTCTTCATAGTCTCTGTCTGCCCTCTACACCTCCCTCCATTAATGTCTTCATAGTCTCTGTCTGCCCTCTACACCTCCCTCCATTAATGTCTTCATAGTCTCTGTCTGTCCTCTACACCTCCCTCCATTAATGTCTTCATAGGCTCTGTCTGCCCTCTACACCTCCCTCCATTAATGTCTTCATAGTCTCCGTCTGTCCTCTACACCTCCCTCCATTACTTCTTGATAGTCTCCGTCTGCCCTCTACACCTCCCTCCATTAATGTCTTAATAGTCTCCGTCTGCCCTCTACACCTCCCTCCATTAATGTCTTCATAGTCACTGTCTGCCCTCTACACCTCCCTCCATGAATGTCTTCATAGTCTCCGTCTGTCCTCTACACCTCCCTCCATTAATGTCTTCATAGTCTCCGTCTGTCCTCTACGCCTCCCTCCATTACTTCTTCATAGTCTCCGTCTGCCCTCTACACCTCCCTCCATTAATGTCTTAATAGTCTCCGTCTGCCCTCTACACCTCCCTCCATTAATGTCTTAATAGTCTCTGTCTGCCCTCTACACCTCCCTCCATTAATGTCTTAATAGTCTCTGTCTGCCCTCTACACCTCCCTCCATTAATGTCTTAATAGTCTCTGTCTGCCCTCTACACCTCCCTCCATTAATGTCTTCATAGTCTATGTCTGCCCTCTACACCTCCCTCCATTAATGTCTTCATAGTCTCTGTCTGCCCTCTACACCTCCCTCCATTAATGTCTTCATAGTCTCCGTCTGTCCTCTACACCTCCCTCCATTAATGTCTTCATAGGCTCCGTCTGCCCTCTACACCTCCCTCCATTAATGTCTTCATAGTCTCCGTCTGTCCTCTACACCTCCCTCCATTACTTCTTCATAGTCTCCGTCTGCCCTCTACACCTCCCTCCATTAATGTCTTAATAGTCTCCGTCTGCCCTCTACACCTCACTCCATTAATGTCTTCATAGTCTCTGTCTGCCCTCTACACCTCCCTCCATGAATGTCTTCATAGTCTCCGTCTGTCCTCTACACCTCCCTCCATTAATATCTTCATATTCTCCTTCTGCCCTGTACACCTCCCTCCATTATTATCTTCATATCCTCCGTCTGCCCTCTACACCCCACTCTACTACAATCTACATTGCCTCTGTCTGCCCTCTACAACTCTCTCCATTACTATCGAGTCAAAGCCTTCACGCATTTTAACATTTTAACAATATTTCATTTTCCTCAATTGTATATATCACAATAACCAATCTTCATCAGTACTGTTTTTGTTGGATGTATATGTTGGTCTTCCGTGTCCTAGATTGAAATGTTACAATTCGCTTTAACACTCTCAGAGTAAATATTAAACTAAAAGTAACCAGACCCTTGGCTGGTGAATCTTTGTTTTGTCGTAGCTTTCAGCTGAAATCGGAAGGGAGATGCGAACACAGAAGGACTAGCACAATTCCAATACAGAGGATATGCTGGCATTGTCACTTTAATCTGACATTTCTTCTTCTTCTTTTCGTTCATCCGGAGTGTTTTTTCAGATGTGATTGCGGTGTGCGTTAGGCACCCTTGGGTTGAAAACCCTTAGGTCACACATCCGGCTTTCGCGTGCATTTTTGACCAGGTTAGCAATCCTGGGAGACTCTCACTTTTGTGGTACCGTCCACATCCCAGCTGGTCAAGTTCGAACAGTCGAGGACTTAGGTCATCCCTCAAGAGAAGGAAGGCACAGTCCATAGCATTTTCCGCCATCCTAGGTTGCTTCCATAGTTGCAGGGCCGACACATAACGCCCTGATACTGGGCTCACCGAAGGAATGGTCACGTCACGCTCATGGCTGCTTTAATTCCTCACTTCAATATATTGGGCTTTTCGTTCGCCCCGGGCCGTTCCTGCACAAACCAGACAGGTCTGCAGAAGGTATTCACTCAGCGAGTTTTCGCACATGTGCTTGTCGTTGCGCCCGTCAGAGCTGTTCCAGGCACGACAGACATTCGGAAAAACTACCTAGTCAGAGCTGTTCCGAACAAGAGCGGCATTCGGAAACTAGGTAGTCAGAGCTGTTCCTAGCACGGGAGACATTCGGACGAGACATTTCACTCGGACGTAAATGCGTAGTGTCAATTTTTAGTTTGCCACCCGTAGGACGACACTTCCGACTTCCGGCGGGCATTTTTTAGTGAGGTTAGCCTTCCTCTGGTTTCGAGACACGTTAGACTGTTGTAATGTAACCCACATCTCAGCTGGTCAAGATAGATCGATCAACGATATCGTGGTCTGCCCTCAAGGGAAGGCAGGGGCAGACCATGGGCATTATCTCGCTATCCAAGGAGGCTTCCATAATTGCAGAGCCGGCACATATTGCTCTGAGACTGGGCTCACCCAAGGAGTTTCCACGTCCTGCTCATGGCTGCTTTAATTTTCTACTGTTCTTCTTCTTCTTTTCGTTCATCCGGAGTGTTTTTTCAGATGTGATTGCGGTGTGCGTTAGGCACCCTTGGGTTGAAAAACCCTTAGGTCACACATCCGGCTTTCGCGTGCATTTTGACCAGGTTAGCAATCCTGGGAGACTCTCACTTTTGTGGTACCGTCCACATCCCAGCTGGTCAAGTTCGAACAGTCGAGGACTTCGGTCATCCCTCAAGAGAAGGAAGGCACAGTCCATAGCATTTTCCGCCATCCTAGGTTGCTTCCATAGTTGCAGGGCCGACACATAGCGCCCTGATACTGGGCTCACCGAAGGAATGGTCACGTCATGCTCATGGCTGCTTTAATTCCTCACTTCAATATATTGGGCTTTTCGTTCGCCCCGGGCCGTTCCCGCACAAACCAGACAGGTCTGCAGAAGGTATTCACTCAGCGAGTTTTCGCACATGTGCTTGTCGTTGCGCCCGTCAGAGCTGTTCAAGGCACGACAGACATTCGGAAAACTACCTAGTCAGAGCTGTTCCGAACAAGAGCGGCATTCGGAAACTAGGTAGTCAGAGCTGTTCCTAGCACGGGAGACATTCGGACGAGACATTTCACTCGGACGTAAATGCGTAGTGTCAATTTTTAGTTTGCCACCCGTCACTTCCGACTTCCGGCGGGCATTTTTTAGTGAGGTTAGCCTTCCTCTGGTAATCTGACATTTGCTTTGTGTCATTCTCCCTTTTACCTAATTCAAGACTTAGTGACATTCTCACTATTACTCTCCACGCATCTTCGCTGCATTTTCACATTACATTGTGCATTTATTTCTCATACTATCTCAGTGGCCAGATATTTCCAAATAAACTTATATTTGTGTGTATTATGTACAACACACCATTCATCTTCACACTGTTCTTATAACACTAGTCAAAGCATCACTATGTGGTGCGTTTGCATATACACCAAGGGTTAAATAAGAAAAGTAGTAAAAAGAGAAGAACCTCACACCGCCCTCAACTGACAAAAACATGTGATAGTAATTAGATAAGAAGATATGAAATTCGATGACAGAGGCAAAAAATATTATTGATGTTCACACAGGAACCATCATGTTAGAGCCAAAATAGTTGATTAATGTGTTAGATTGTGGTAGAAATAGTGGTTGTAACAACTAAAACAGACTAAACAAACAAAGCAAGGATAAATAAACAGTACAAAAACATCTCTTCATTGATTACTTCTAACAGAATATGTTGGATAACACACTGAAGTTCAATAACAGACAACTGCACATAACAAACATCAACCAAGGGTGGTCCCTATCCAGTCACCAGAAAATAACACAACATGGTACACCAAGTACCTCTACACAGGTGTTCCAAACAGTAGCTGAGTATAATGACACAATAAAGGTCTTTGACACAGACAATAACAAGGCACTCCAAAAACATAAGTTACACAACATAAATCTTAAGACGCGACATAAACAAAAGAGTTGTGACACAATTTACTATCCCACCATGAACCCAGGCTTGCTGACACAGCCTCTTCTGTAAGTCTGTAACATCAGAACATAACCTCTCATTATCATTGTTAATGAACCAGTACATACATGAAACAGTGCATACAGCATGATAATACATAAATCAACCCACATAAAATAAATGTCACCCATCAAATCATCCACCTAGTTATTCCCTCCAGATGTACTACTGCTATTCTGAGATAACCCTTGAGGTCTGGCCTGATTATCCTTTTCTGCCTCATTCTCCTTCCTCAAGGTGACTACATCTCTAATTGTTAAATGCAACAATCAATGTTGCATCATCAGATCACCAACTCTATTGTCTTCTCCAGTCGTGCCGCCGCTTTAATGGGATTACACTTGATATTGCTAGGATGGAACACCTTCTATTGCAATAATCTCAGCCTGCTCCACCTTCCCATGCAGCCCAGCATTCACTTACATAATGCTTTTAGTTCAATATAACTACTTCACACAGATCCTACACACACCAGCGAAGGAACATTGGATCTCATTTGCCCAGCTGTAAACATATATAACCATGAAAAGCAGAAGACACACATGAACTTATATCTCTAATCCTGCAGACAAGTATAGTGCATTTACATCCCCATCTTCTGCATCTAAATACCTCAAATTATGTGGAATGCCATATGACATGGGACAAACTACTCCTGCAATACACATGTTTGGGTGAAGAATACCAACACAAATACAACACCATACAAGTCACAGTATCTGATTAGCATTACAAACTAATAAACAACAAGTAAAAGATGTTTAACTTCGAAAAGCAATGAACACACATACAAAGTGGGATTACCATATATGTAGAATATGAAGATGCAACACCATGACATAGGAGAGTTACAACACTCACAGCAAATTAAATAAACATGTGTTACACAGGAAATTAATTGGGGAACCTTTTGAGGCCACTAAGACAGCTCATAAATAAACACACATAGTATCAAGTGAAAGTACACAAATGATGGCAAGAGTGCATCATCCATATGAAACAGAATCAAAGCATAACAATGCCCATTGCTGGATACAGAATATAAGTACTAATATAACAACCAGTGTATTTTATATGATATTATTATTACACACTAATGTCAACAAGTGTTGTCTAATGCCAACCACATCAGTATACTATTCTCTGTTACTAGACAACAGGTTTACAGTTATGTCCTCTCTTCCCCACCGGTTCTTCTTCTTCTGCTAGTCTTACGCTTCATGTCACAAAGCGATTACATGTTAACATCTTTGCGAAAAGTGGTATGTAGCATTAAATCACATTCCTTCCATCGTGCGACAAGCACTATGTTTAATTTAAGATGGAACCTTAGCCAATGATACACCTTGTATCCCAAACACTACAGTGATTCATTCAGGCTATTTTGTTAACTGTGTATCTACTAATAAGTACCATACACGATTTTAGTCATTTCTCCCCTGTTACTATTCATGTATAACAGGACACACTAAATATGATCTGTGTAAATTGAGAAATGACAAGGAAATACTCACACAAAAAACTCAATATAGAAAAACAGAACGGATTTAGTGTATTGGCTGATCTAGATATCCTATTTCAAGAAGCTGATGATGAATGGGAACTGTTGAAGAATTCAGTCAATTTGGCTTGTCAACAACTCATCTGACAGGCATCATCGGATTCTTCTCCCACACCATACAAGAAACTTGCAAGTCGTGTGCGAGGAAAATAAATGGTACATTTTATTGCCGGTGGCTCGTTACACGTAAATTACAGTCGCTATTAAACCCACACACAAAGCCACAGAATTGCCTATCACTAGCGTCTAAAGCCTATGCTAATTCTCTATCTAATTGGTGACACAAAAACTCCTATCATCTATTCTACGATGTGCACACTACAGGTCCAGTCCCTGGTCTGACGTTCTCCCATCCCGTGGTCACACACCACGCGGATCGACCTTGACCTTGGTGCGTGTTGCCTCACATGGCACGTTGATCGCAGCCGTGGTATGTTGAGTGGGCACTCAACTTCTCCGTGGCTACCACGAGGCGTGATGCTGTCGTGATCAGAGTGCTAACTCTCTGAACAACGCCTGCGTGTCTCATGAGAGAATAGTTAACCATCTCCCATTTCATCATCTCCCCTGCCCTTCCCTCGGGCACCGTATCACCTCCTGGTCACCTCGAGGTGGACTGTTCTCCCCGGTGGAGGGGTTGCGTTCGAGTCTTTGACAGGCTGCAGAAACAACTATTCCAAAATTAAAGAAGGTGGGTCGTAAGAAATGGATGACTGAAGAAATTGTAAAACTAATTGAAACAAGAAGACTGAACAAAAATAATCCTGCCAAATATGAATAAATTCACAGACACGTCAGAATATTATGTAATTAGGCAAAGGAAGCATTGCTTGAGAAAAATTGCATAAAAATTGAAAAAACAACACAACAGTCAAAATACCAAATTAGTGCACAAAAGAATTCAGAACTTACTAATAAGATCAAGAACATTAGCAGGCAATCTAAAAATTAAAGATGGCAAAATCATAATAGAAAAAGATCAGATTCTACATGAATGGTCCATCTATCCATCATATGCCATGCCGATAATGGTGGGCGGACATGTTCTGCCATCTCACTAGATCACCAGAGTCGTGGATCAGCTCCGTGTTCCTGTCTCGACCATGCCACGTGGCCAAGCTATCCAGGTATTTACTTCTCAGTCTTCTCCTTGGTTTCTTCCCTTCGATCTTGCCAGACGTCACCAAGTTCTCCAATTCATTTCTTCTCATAACATGTCCAAAAACTTTTGACTGCCTACGTCTAATTTCTCTAATCAATTTACGATTTTCATTTGTTTCCTGTAGTACTTGGTCATTGGTTTTTCTGTCTGCCCATGGTATTCTTTGCATTCTCCTCAGAAACGACATTTGTACAGCCATCAGATGTTTTTCAGCTTGACTGCTCATTGTTCAAGTTTCACATACAACAGTATAGGTTCTATGTAGCACTTCAAATCTCTATTTCTCGTTTCAATTGATGTCTTTAAATTGGTCAGTATGTTTTCCATCTTGCAAAAGGCTACCTTCGCAATGGCAATTCTTGTTCTAATCTCTTAAAGGAATCTCCCATCAAATTGTATTACTGTTCCGAGATAACTGTATCGATTTATTTGCTTAAGAATATTCCCATTTATTTGTATATTACATTGTGGTATTTCTTTCTTCCTAGTGACGACCATAATCTGTGTATTTCTACGTTTTAATTATAACCCTATTTGTTCACTGTGTGCAACAACCGCATCTACTAAATGTTGCAGAACCTGCTCATTGTCTGCAATCAAGACTGTATCATCTGCATATCTATTTTTATTGACGTATCGTCCCCCAGTGTTGATTCCATTTATATCTTCTATATTTCTGAAAATATTTTCACTGTACAGGGAAAAAAAGATCCGGAGACATTACACATCCCTGTCTCACGCCTCTTTTAATAGGTTGATATTGTCCCACTTCATTATCAATCCTTATGGCAGCTTGTTGTTTCCAATATATGTTTTTTATAAGTCTAATGTCTTTCCCATCAATTTGTAGATCTGCAAGCATATCCACCTTGTTGTTACGACGTTGTATATATGGTTCATTGCTTCCAACAACTATAACTGTGTCTCGACTGCTGTTTAACAACCTACGATCAGAATGGACATCTATACATACACATGGGCAGTTTATACGATTAGCTGAGAACTACACCTTCAATCAGTTTGAGCCACATTTTGTTTGCGGGGCAAAACCTAGACTGGACAGTCGAGTCAGACATGCACGGGCAGACATGTAACACCTGTTTGTGGCCGCACGATACACTCGCAACCCGCGTGCTAGGTGCCAGGCGTGGGAATGTTGGTTGTAGTCCTGCATAACGTAAGGCTGTGTGGATACAATCGATGGAAAAACGGCCTTTATGGCGTTTTGTAGTCTGTTATCTTAAATGTCGTTTAATCAACCTCATTCATTCCCCCTCTTCTGCATCGTCTTCGCATCCTACCACCTGATCTTTCTGCTGCCACGGCTTCTTCTCTTCCTCTTTCTCTCCGCCTTAATCTTCATATTCGCCATCATCATAATCTTATTCGTATTTTCTAGCGCACGTGTCCCCATCTCTACGATTCCAAGAAATTAAAGGCACCATGATTGAGTAACACTATGTCATTGAAAGGGCTCAACAAGAAGAAACATGGCACTGACCGAAGTGTCACTGATTCACGATGCAAGCTGTTTATCAGAATATACTTATAAATTTGTCTTTTCTGCAGTAAATTCGGTGCACAAATGACTAACACCTGTTCTTCTGGTTACCTGTGTATCCATGGAGTGAAATTGTGTGGCTCTTCGATGGCAGGGCAGCAGATTTCTTACATACTTCCGAAATACAAGCAGTCCACCATTGCCTTCAACAAAGAATGGGTGTATTCATATATAAATGTGAAAGTGAGTTCTTTATATCAGTTACATTCCTTTATATCGGTTACAGGCGATAACATCAGCTCCATTTCTTTATACCAGCTAAAGTCGTTTATATCACATACACTACTTTATATCATCTGCAGTCCTTTATATCACCTACACTTTTTATATCACATACACTACTTATATCAGCTAGACTCCTCTATATAAGCTATACTCCTATATATCAGCTACATTTCTATATCTCGCCTACACTACTTTATATCACCTACAAAATGTTATATTAGCTACACAATTGTATATCACCTACACTAATTTGTATTAGCTACACAATTTTATATTAGCTACACAACTTTATATCACCTACACTACTTTATATCGCCTACACTACTTTATTTCAGCTACACTACTGTATATAACCTACAGTACTTTATATCACCTACACTACTTTATATCAGCTACACTAATGTATATCACGTACACTACTTTATATAACCTACACTACTCTATATTAGCTACAGTACTTTATATCACCTACACTACTTTATATCACATATATTACTTTACATTAGCTACATTGCGTTATATCACCTACAGTGCCTATATCACCTACACTGCTTTATATTAGCTGAAGTACTTTATATCACCTACCCTACTTTATATCACTTACACTACTTTATATTAGCTACACTGCTATATATTAGCTACACCACTCTATATCACCAACACAACTCTATATTAGCTTCACTACTTTATATCAGCTACACTACTTTATAAGAGCTACACTACTTTGTATCAGCTACAATACTTTATATTAGCTACACTACTCTATATTTCCTACAAACATTTATAGTAGCTACACTACTTTGTATTAGCTGCACTAATTTATATAAGCTACACAACTTTATATCAGCTACACTACTCTATATCACCTACACATTTTTATTTTAACTGCACTACTTTATTTTAGCTACACTACTCTATATTAGCTACACTACTTTATTTCAACTACATCACTTTATATTAGCTACATTCATTCATTCAGTTGCATGTCCTTTGCAGAACCTCGCTCCCATAGCAACCTTCCGGAAAACTTCTCGATCATTAGCAAGATGTCCCGTGTCTGATACACCCATCTGGAGATCATCCGCCACATCCTGCACCCATCTTATCATTGGCCTTCCTCTTCTTCTCTTCCTAGGCATATACCCCTCCATTATTATTTTCTCCAAACTTTCGTGACGTTTCAAGTGACCAAAAAATTTCAATTTTCTTCGTTTTATCGTCTTTAAGTAGTGTAGCTAATATAAAGTAGTGCTGAAGAGCTATATAGAACATGTTTTGCTGTATGGCTGTGAATCTTGGAATTTAAATGAACAAATTAGGAAGAGATTGGAAGCAACAGATATGTGGTTCCTTAGACGAATGTTGCGATTTCCTTGGACTGCCAAAGTAACTAACGAAGAATACCTTACGGAGGATGGCGAAAATAGAACATTATATACAACAATAAGAAAGAGACAAACAAGCTTTTTATGGTCATGTGATGAGAAGAGACGCGCTGGCGAACATCTTGACAACTGGAAAGATCGAGGGGAAGAGAGGCGGAGGCAGACCACGAGAAATGATGCTGCATAGATTGCGACGGTGGCATGGAGGAATATCAACAGCAAAGATCTGTGGAGAGTCATGAACGCCTACGCCAGTCGGCACGGCACTTGATGATGATGATCGTCTTTAATAGCTATCCTTCTTCAATATTCAGCTCTTGAAGCATGGATGCATTTGTTCTTTTCTTTACATAATATATTCTTAGAACTCGTCTATAACATTTATATTCAAAGGCATTTATGCGCTGTTCAGCTTGTTTAGTTAGTTTCCATGTCTCACAGCCGTATGTTGCAATGGGAAAGATGCATGCTCTTAAAAATCTAATGTTTGTAGTTCTGTCAGTCCCATTCAATAATTTATTCAATTGTTTTAGTCTTTGAAGAGCAATTGATAGTCGTTGTTTAATTTCTTTAATTGTGTCACCGTTGTTGGTAATTACTACTTTATTTCACCTACACAATTGTATATTAGCTACACTACTTTATTTTAGCTACACTACTTTATATCACCTACACAACTTTTAGTAGCTACACTAATTTATTTCACCTACACTACTTTATATGACCTACACTACTTTATATTACCTCGACTACTTTATATTAGCTCATTAGCACCTTTCCGTCTTGACAGGCGATAGTGTGGTACATTGTGCTTCAAAAAGGCTTAATAACTACGACCCATGGCGGTGGCGAGTGTGGCTGATAATGCAAATTTGTGCTGCAAATGTTTGTCCACAATGGATGCATGTGAAATCATGGTCTTTTCCACGATCATGCACCATCTTACGTCTCTCACGCTCTGTGTGTGCTTTATCTGCAATCATTTTCTCCTTTATCTTTATTCCATTTATGATCGTTACCCTCCATGCAACACGTTCAGCGGCGACTTGCTCTCAATGTGCATTATCAATGCTTGTATCAATCATGTCCCGCTTACACACATCTTTGTATCGTAGTAGAGGCCGACCCTGAGATCTCCTGCCCATCTGTAATTCACCAAAAAAAGATGTCCTTTGGTATTCTACCATCATCCATCCTCCTAAGATGTCCTATCCATGTAAGTCTACGAAGACTGAGCATGGAATACACCGTCACACAACCTGATCTTTCCAATACTTCAGTATTTGTGATTTTGTCTTGCCACTTAATACCAAGTATTCTTCACAGACACCGCATATGAAAGCTGTTTAAACGTTTCTCTTGGTGTGAGTAAGTTGTCCAAGTTTCACTGCCATAAAGAAGAGTACTAAGGACACAGGCTTAGATGAGGACTTTAGTTTTGGCAGTAAGCTTCCTTTTCTCCCAGACTCTTTGTGCTAATATATTCATTATTGTTGCTGCCTTGCCAATCCTGATGTTGATTTCCTGATCTAGGGATAATTTGCCATTTACCTCTGATCCTAGACATGTAAAATGATCTACTATCTCCAGTTCGGCGTCGTCAATAAAGATTGATTGTACCCCATGTGCACCTTGTGACATAATCTGTGTCTATTTTTTGTTAATTGTTAAACCAAATTCAGAACAAGCTTTGGAGAATGCAGATAGTAGATGTTATAATTCTTCCTCAGAGTGGGTCCTAATTGCAGCATCATCCGCAAAATGCAACTCTCTGATTAGTACCTTCCAAATTTTGGTCTTGGCCTTCAATCTCTGAGCATTGTAAAGGCCGCCATCTGAGCGTAAGGGAATGTATATATCGGCATCCTGATCACGAAAGGCATATTTAAGTAGAAGTGAAAAGTATATCCAAAAGAGGGTGGGGGATAGTACACAACCTTGCTTAACTCCACTCTTGATTTCAAACTCTTCTGAAGTTGCACCTTCAAACTTGATTATACCCTTCATGCCTGTGTGGAACGATTCCACAATGGACAGAAGAGATGGTGTGCATCCAATCTTCTTTAGTACTTTGAACAGACCCTCACGACTGGCCAAATCGAATGCCTTTGTGAGGTCGATGAAGGCAATAAACAGTCGTTGATTTTTTTTCCCGGCATTTTTCTTGCATTTGTCGCAATAAGAATATCATATCAATTGTAGACCGGTTATGACGGAAGCCGCACTGTGATTCCGGGTAGACTTGATCTCCCAGGACTTGAAGTCTGCGCAGAACAATTATGGCAATTACTTTTCCAACAATACACAGAAGTGAGATACCACTATAGGTGTTGCAGTCGCTCCGATCGCCCTTGTTCTTGTGCAGCGTTATGACCTTACCATTGCTTTTGATACAGTCAGCAGAGAAGGACTGTGGAAAATTATGGCAAAATATGGCTGTCCACGAAGGTTTGTCCAAATAGTGCGGCTATTTCATGACGGCATGTAGGCAAAAGTACATGAAAATGGCGAACTGTCTGAACCCTTTCCTGTCACCAATGGAGTGAAACAAGGATGTGTCCTGGCACCAACACTGTTCAGCCTCATGTTTTCAGCTACGTTGACGAATGCCTTCGAGAACAACGACATTGGAATAGACATCAACTACCGCATGGATGGAAAGTTATTCAATCTCAGAAGGCTGAAAGCTAAAACCAAAATTGACAGCGACACCGTCAGAGAGCTACTATTTGCTGATGATTGCGCTCTATATGCCAACTCAGAGGCGGACATGCAACATAATGTTTCAGCTTTCTCACATTCCTGTGCCGATTTGGGCTGAATATCAATTTGGAGAAGACTGTAGTTATGTACCAGCCAGCTCCAGGGAATAATCACACTGTGCCGAATATCAAAGTGAATGGTCATAGACTAAGTGTTGTGGACAAATTCACCTATTTTGGCAGCACTGTGTCACAAGCTGCTACAATTGATGATGAAGTGAATGCAAGAATCTCCAAGGCCAGCGCGGCCTTTGGCAGACTGTACAAGAATGTATGGGACAGAAATGGAATAAGCCTGCAAACGAAGCTGAAAGTTTACAAAGCAGTTGTATTATCCACACTGCTATATGTTTGTGAAACCTGGACTGTTTATCAGCGACACGCTAGGAAATTAAACCACTTCCACACAGTCTGCCTTAGGAAGTTACTGAAGATTAAATGGCAAGACAAGATCCCAGACACTGAAGTCCTAGAAAGAGCGTCCATGCCCAGTATCCACACTCTACTAATGAAGAATCAGATTCGCTGGGCTGGTCACTTGACTCGCATGCCAGATCACAGGCTCCCTAAACGAATTTTTTACGGCGAGTTGCGTTGTGGTAAACGCTCCCAAGGCGGCCAGAGGAAACGCTTTAAAGACACTGAAAATCTCACTGAATGCTTTTGCAATCCATCATGACACATGGGAGACTGCAGCGAGAGACCGAAATTCGTGGCGTGCATCATTACGCAAGGGTGCAGTCACTTGTGAGGCAGCCAGGACTGCAAGAGCTGTGAAGAAAAGACAGAACAGAAAAACCACTGCAGAAAATCCTCGCTTGAATCTTTGAAATACTGCGGGAATTGTCCTTTTTGCCAGCATAGCTCTATTAGCTGGTGGATCTGTAGAGTGAGTGTGTTTTGCCCACTCCTGATCACCTCTATTGGAATCCTATCCTTACCTGGAACCTTGCCAGAAGCAAGTTTATTTATAGCACACTTAACTTCTGTTATGGTGGGAAGTGTGTCCAGGTGGTCAAGAGTTGGCAGGGCCTCTATGGCGTTGAGGGCATCATCCCTAGCTTGGTCTAACTTGTTTAAAGCTCTAAATAGTGCTCTACCCATCTATCCATCTGCTGTTTCTTATCAGTGATGATTTCTCAAGTCAAGGTTTTCAGTGATGTACTACTTTTGATCACTGGACCACAGGCTGTCTTTATCCCTTCATACATGCTTCTGATGATTTCCTTATCACTTGCGATTTGAATGGACTCACATATCTTGAGCCAATAGTCATTCGCACACTGCCTGGCAGCCTTTTTCACATCCTTCCTAGCTTGCTTCAGCTCACTCAAAATGTTATGTGTTGTTCTTTCCTTTTCATCAATCAAGGGCTGCAGTATCTGGCTGTTTGCCGCAAACCAGTCCTGCCTCTTATGTTCCATAGTGCTGTAAACCCCTACCGCTGTTTTATAAATAGTTTCCTTAAGTTTACTCTACTTTTCACTTCCAGTACAATTTTCTGATGTATTAGTGAAAGCTTCTTCAAGTTGCTGTTGAAGCTCAAAGCACTTTCCAGGATCGTGAGTGATAATGATATTAATCCTTGGGCTAGATTTGTGTTTAGCTGTGTAGATTCTTTTTGGTCTCAGTCTAACACTTGCAACAACCAAAGAATGATCCGTATCACAGTCGGCACTGTGGTAACTTCGAGTTAATGATGTATGGTTCGGATGTTGTCTCCGTGTGATAATAAAGTCCGGCTGATGCCAATGGCCGGATCTTGGATGTTTCCATGTGACCTAATGCAGCTCTTTTGTTTTAAAAAGGAAGTTTGTAATACAATGGTCATTTCTGGTGCAATGCTCCAGCAGCCTTTGCCCATTTTCATTCATGCGACTGATGTTGTATTTTCCAAGGCACACTGGCCATGAACTCGAGTCATTGTCCACACGAGCATAGAAATTACCGAGCATATAAATGTAGTCGGATTTTGGAACTGCCTGGATCACAGAGTCTAGCTGCTCATAGAACGTATCCTTCACATCATCAGAGGAAGCGAGTGTCGGTGCATATGCAGTGATAATGGTGGCAAAACCACAAGTGGTTTCATTACCTCCAGTTGGGATATCAATCATTCCCAGTAGCGAATTCTTCACTGCAAAGCCCACACCATTTTGCCTTTTTTCTGCCTGTCCTTTACCCTTCCAAAAAAAGGTGTAATTATTTCCCTGAGTGACCCTTCCTCAGCGAGGCGATTCTCCTGCAGGCCTGAAATATCAATGTTAAGACGATTGAGTTCGGCATCAATCACAGCCGTTTTTCTCACATCGTCAATATTTGTCTTGTCAGTGGAAAATCCTGAACAAATGGTTCTTACTTTCCAGGTTGTAAGCCGTAGCTTGAGGTTTCTATTTTTCTTTTTATTAGTACGAGGTGCATTGGTTTTACAGCCTGCGAATCAGATTTTGTCCTAGCCCCAAGCATCCATTGAAGCAGGCAGGCTGTGGCGGATCAGCACCCAATTGGCCGGGGGCTGCCCAGCTTGAGGCGGGCGGTAGCTGATCAGAGACACCTGTAGGTGTCTCCCACCATCAGAGGTAACGCGTGGCGCTCCATGTCTAGGCCAATTGACAAGGACTTATACCCCGTAACTGTTAACCCTCGCTTTGATTTCTAGACCAGGTAAGACCAGGGATGGAGTTATTGCCTCTCCATAGCACAAAGCCTGGGCTAAAATATAGAGACCATGTGTTGCCCATGCAGCATGATCCCTCTCTCGGCCTACCTAGTTCACTGAAGAGAAAATGTAACACCTATACACCTAGAGCAAGACAAGCTGCAGACGCTGCTTCTACACTACTATATTAGCAACACTAGTTTATATCACCTACACTACTTTATATCACCGACACTACTTTATATTAGCTGCACTACTTTATATCACCTACACTACTTTATATCACCTACACTACTTTATATCACCTAAACTACGTTATATTAGCTACATTACTTATATCGCCTACACTACTTTATAATAGCTACACTAAATTATATCACATACACTACTTTATATTATCAAAACTACTTTATACCACCTACACTACATTATATTATCTACACTACTTTATATCACATACACTAATTTACATCACCTACATTACTTTATATTAGCTACACTACTTTAGATCAACTACACTGCTTTATATTAGCTACACTACTCTACATCACTACACTACTTTATATTAACTGCGTTATGTTATATCACTTAAACTAATCTACATTAGCTACGCTACTTATTATCACCTACACTACTTTATATTAGCTACATTACTCTATATCACCTACACTACTTTATATTAGCTACACTACTATATCTCAGATACACTAATGTATATTATCTACATTACTTAATATCACCTACATAACTTAATATTATCTACACTACTATATAGCACCTACACTACTTTTTATCAGCTAAACTACTTTATTTCAACTACACCACTTTATATTAACCTCGGTACGTTATATACGCTGCACTACTTTATATTAGCTACAATACTTTATATCAAATACGCTGCTCTATATCACTATACATCTTTATATTAGATACGTTACTTTATATCACCTATACTAATTTATATCGCATACAATACTTTATGTCACCTACATTTTTTATATCATATAGACTACTTTACATTATCTACAGTATTTTATATCAAATACTCTAATTTATATTTGCTACACTACTTTATATTACCTACATTATTTTATATCACGTACACTACGTTATATTAGCTACACTACATTACATCACCTACACTGCATTATGTTTGCTACACTTTTTTTTCTCACTACACTACATTATATTAGCTACACTACTTTATATCGCCAAAACAACTTTATGTTAAGTACACTATTGTATACCACAACACTACATTATAGTAGCTACATTACTTTATTTTAGCTAGTATATATCACCTACACAACTTATCATCGCCTAAACAACTGAATAACACCTACACTTCTTTATATGATCTACATTTCTTTATACTAGATACACTACATTATATCACCTTCTCAACTTTATATCAGCTACACTACTCTATATCATCTACACAACTTTATATTAGCCACACTACTTTATATTAGCTACACTATTATATATCAGCTACACTACTTTATGTCAGCTACACAACTTTATCAACGTTACTTTACATCGCCTGCACTACTTTATAATAGCTACACTACGCTATATCACTACTCTATTTTGTGTTAGCTATACAACACTATGTCACTACACTACTTTATATTAAATACGTTACTTTATATAATCTATAATACGTGATATTACATACACTACTTTATGTCATCTACACTACATTATATTGGCTACACTACTTTATATTAGCTATACTACATCATATTAGCTACACTACTTTATATCACCTACATTACTTTATATCACCTACACTAATTTATATCACTTCAACTATGTTAAATTAGCTACAATACTTTATATTATTTAGACTATTTTAAATCACCTACACTACTTTATATCACCAACACTAATAAAATCAAAGCATCTTTATTTTACAAGGGTAACAAATTGGGCACGCAGGCCCGTCTTACATTCGGCCCTTCCAATCACTCGTCTTTCGTTCATCAAGAGCATTATACATTTACATAGGAAGAAAGATAAAAATTGTGAAATGAATGTTGTAAACATTATCAAGACAAATTACCATGTTATGAGGCCCATCTCCCACCTACCCATACATCACCCCACCCATACACACAACCCCACCTACCCACACACACACCCAGGGACACATACATACCCCACCACACCAACCCATCCCCCTCCTACACATCCGCCACCCACACACACACACTGACCTCACCTGTTCCCCCAACCAAAACACATTCGCCACCCACAAACATCCCCCACCAACCCACACATCCCACGTCCACCCACATACACATCCTAACACACACATCCTCTCCCCCACCCACACCTCCAACCACCCATCCCCCAGCCACATCTCCATCGACCACATATTCCCCACCCACGCACTACACATCCCACACCAACCCACACATCGCACATCCACTCACACATCCCCAAACCATACACACATATTCCCACCAACTGACTTCTCCCTACCCCGACACACACACACATCTCCCTAACCACCACATCCCCAATCCACTCACACTCACCCCACCATACTCACATACATCCTCCACCCACCCACACATGCTTTAACCCAATCCCCCATCACACACCCCCCACCCGCACATCACATAATCCTCTACCACGCAATATTCCCAACCCACACACCGCACACACATCCCTCACTAACACATCCCACACCTACATACCACCATGCATCCCCACCTACACACCACACACATATCCCCCACCCACATACCACACAATATTCCAACCCACACCCACACATATACCCTTACCCATCCACCCCACATACCCCCACCCACATACACACCTACTCCACCCACACAATATCCCCAACCAACAAAGCACGCACCTCTCCCCACCCACACATGCATTTCCCACCCATCCACCAACACTCACTCACTCACACACACATCCTCCACTACGCACCCACACACCCCCATCCACCCCCAACCAAACATCTCTCGATCGCAATACCCCTACCCACACACATCCTCCGCCCACTCACGCATCCCACCCCGACACATACACATCCCTCAACCACCTACACATTCCTAAGCCACTCATACACCCCTACCCACACATTCTCCATCCACGCACACATCTCCCCCCACACCCTCCCCCACACATAATTCTATCAACCACCACACACCCTCTACTCACCCACACATATCCCTCACCCATACACACATTCCCCGCACCCACCACACACATCAACCACACCACAAGCTATCCCCCACCCACACACATATCCTCACCCATACCACCACAAACATACCTCCCATCCGCACATCCCCCATCAACACACCGCACACATACCCCAATCCCACACACCATACACTTCTCCCCACCCGCCCTTACATCTCCAATCCACCCACACATTCCCCTACCCACACAACCCCGCCACCCACACATACTTCCCCAAACCATCCACACATCTCCACCCACCCACACACACATATCCCCCGCACCCGTCCCATACACATATCCTCAATCCATACACACATCCCCTACACCCATTCCCACACCCTACTTTCACCTCCACACATCCATCCACACATCCCACCAATACCCACAAATATCACTACCCACCAACACCCACACACCTCAACCCATCCAAACGCATACCCCCACCCACATTCCCCCACCCACACATATCCCCACACTCACACACATCCTCCACACACAATCCTCACATCTAGACACATACAAAATGCCTCACGTGAGCATTGAAACTAGTATGAACAAACTCCCACACTTTACTCACACATATACACTGACAATTGTCGTGATCAGTCTCATAAAAATTTTAAACATGGAGAAAAATGTGTACATAAACAGTGTGTTAAGTAAACATAGTGATGCCCCCCCCCCCCACACACACACACACACATTCACTCTCACGCTCACTCATTCTGTCTCTCACTCAAACTACAGTAATGTACATGAGTTTACATTATACATGATAACATCAAATGGTATTTAACTGATAACATGACAGATGAGAATACACAAACATATGAATTCGCGTGTTACATAACATGCGTATTACATGACGCGCATCTGCTCAGCTCTCTCTCTCTCTCTCTCTCTCTCTCTCTCTCTCTCTCTCTCTCTCTGTATTCTTTCATATACACACACTCACACGCATGCGCGCACACACACACACTAACACATCAACTCTCCCACTGTCTCACTCTCTCTCTCTCTCTCTCTCTCTCTCTCTCTCTCGTTCGCTCACTCTCTCTCTCTCTCACTCACTATTTCCCCCATTCATTCACTCTGTCCATCTTCATTCACTTTATCTCTAACTCTCTTACTCTCTCTCTCACACTCATACACAGACAGACACACACCCTCACGCTATCACTCAATGTTTCACTTACCCTAGCGCACTCACTCACTCTTTTTACTCTCTCTCTCTCTCTCTCTCTCTCTCTCTCTCTCTCTCTCTCTCTCTCTCTCTCACTCACACACACATACTCTAACACTCATTCACTCACTCACACACACTCACTCTCTCACTCCTCACTCACTCACTTACTCTCTCACTCTCTCACACACATTCCTTCACAGACACACTCACTCTCTCAATCACACTCTCTCACACATACACATACGCATGAATGCACGCACGCACACACTCCCTCAGTCACTCTCACACATTCACACATACACATACGAATACATGCACTGACACACTCCCTCACCATCTCTAGCTCAATCACTCTCTCCACACACACGCATGCACGTGCGCACACACATTCACTCTCTCACTCTCTCTGACATCCACTTTCTCTCTCTCTCTCTCTCTCTCTCTCTCTCTCTCTCTCTCTCTCTCTCTCTCTCTCTCACACACACACACACACACATATATAGTGAACAATTATAGTTAAACAATTCTAATGAACAATTATACCAGTAAATGAATTATGGTGGCATATAGTCAGTATGGATTAAGTATTGAAAGAGTTTTCGGTTAAATGTGTAGGGACTCATTGGAGTTTTCAGATCTGGAGGAAGATCATTCCATAAGTGAGCACCAGAATAGGCGAAACATGTTTTGTATAGGTCCAATCTAGGCTTTGAGACATGTAACAAATTTAGGCGCTTGCTGTTCATTGCATTAGATTGAATCAGCGGCAGAAGATACTCTGGGGTATTTTGAGATATAATTTTATTCACTAATTTGGCTTTGTTAAAAAGGAAGCGCTTTCCAAGTGGTAGAAGTCTTAGATGCCTGTATAAATTATTACTTTCAACGTGCTTTCTAGAAACCAGACGAATAGCGCGGTTTTGTTGAGAACAAAGTCGTTTTAAATTAGATTTAGAGCAACCATCCCAAACTGTGGAACAGTAGTCCAGATGTGATTGGATATAGCATGTATTGAATATTTTTCGTGTGCTTTCGTCCAGGAAGTGCTGAATTTTAGCAAGTTGGTAAACTTTTTGTGCTATTTTCTTGGTACGAACGTGAACATGAGAGCTCCAGCTCATGTGGCTGTCAATTAAAAGACCTAGTGTTGTATGTTCGTTCACATTAACTACAGGTAACGTGTCTATGCGGAGTTCGAGCGGTGCTCCAGTTATGGCTAGTGTCTGTAGTTTTTGTCTGGTCGTTATTAACATGGATTTGGTTTTGTCGATGTTAATTTGCATGCGGTTTTCATTGCTCCATCTAGTAAGATTATCAAGTTCCTTTTGTAAATAATTCTCTAATTCACTACGGTTTTCTTGACTAGTATATATAGTACAGTCGTCTGCAAATAGATCACAAGTTGTATTGATATATAAAGGAAGATCATTAATATAAACTGCAAACAGCAGCAGACCTAGTATTGAGCCCTGAGGCACACCAATATTAAGCTGTGTGGGTCTTGATAGACAGCTGTTGAAGGACACGACTTGTTGTCTGTCGGATAGAAATGACGTGATTATGTTCACCAAGTTGGTGCTTGTCTTCATTTGTTTTAGTTTTCTAATTAAAATATCGTGATCTACCATATCAAAAGCTTTTTTAAAGTCTACAAACACCGCTCCACAAATTCTACTGTTGTTGATGTTTAAGTGCCAGTTATCGGTCATTTTTGTTAAAGCACTATGGCAAGAATATTTAGGTCGAAACCCAGATTGACTGTTAATTATTAGATCGTTGTTAAGTAAATGGTGTAACGTTATTTTATGAATGTGTTTTTCTAGTGGTTTTGATAGCGACGATAGTAAGGAAATAGGTCTATAATTACCCAAAACGCTATTATCAATTGAGCCATTTTTAAGTAGCGGAAACACTTTAGCAATTTTAAATGCAGATGGAAAGTAGTTTTTGGCCAGGCACTGGTTATATATGAATGTTAAGGACTCACTAATGACTGGTGCAGCACAACGAAGAATTCTATTGCTGATACCATCTAGGCCGTGTGAGTTTGTTGATTTGAGGTTTAAGAGATATTTATAAACGTCTGCAACAGACATTAAGGGAATCTTAGGGGGAATATTTCTGGTGCACTTCTCCTCGCAGAATGATGCCAGTGAACTTAAATTACACGATGAGTCTGGTATTGAAGACTTTAGATTCTCTATTTCTGATTGAAAGAACCAACTGAATTCATCGCATGTTATAGAATTTGGTGTTGCTGATTCTGTAGGGCGTTTCTTATTGGTTAGCAAGTTAATAGCCTTCCATATATTTGTACTGTTTGAATTATCTACAATCAAATTTTTAAAATCATCTTTTTTAATCCTGCGAATTTCATATTTAACTTTATTCCTCAGTCTATGGTAATTGATGAAGTCTTTATTTGTGTGTGCTGTATCTCGCTCTCTCATGATTTCCAGCACTTCATTAGTGACCCATGGGGATTTATGTTCATTTTTGACTCGAACGTCTTTAATTGGTACGTGTTTATCGAACACATTGTAGACTGTATTCGTCCAGAAAGCTAATGCATCGTCCGGGTCAGGAAGTTGGTAAACACTACATTATTTTAGCTACAATACTTTATATAATCTAACTACTTTATAGTAGCTACACTACTTTATATCACCTATAATATTGTATATTAGCGACACTACTTTATAGTAGCTACACTACAATATAGCACTACACTAATTTATATTAACTACCTTACTTTATACCATCTAAGCTAGTTTATATGACGTGCATTACTTTATATCACCTACACTACTTTATATTAGCTACACTATGGTATATCGCCTACAGTACTTTATTAGCTACACTACTTTATATCACCTACACTACATTACATCACCTACACTACTTTATAATAGCTACACTTTTTATATCATCTACACTATTTTATATTGGCTACACTACTTTATATCGCCTACACTGTTTTATATTAGCTACATTACTCTATATCACTACACCACTTTATACCGAATGAGTGACATTATGTCACTTATACTACTTTATATCACATACATTACTTTATATCACCCACACTCCTTTATATTAGCTAGACTACTTTATATCACCAACAATACTGTATATCACCAACACTGCTTCACATTAGCTACACTACTTTATATAATCTTTTTTTTTTTTTTGCATATCCTTTACAGGACATCGCTGTCAACACCAGCATCTTTCACCTGTATGTTGATTTCTTGGCAAGATTACGCTCAGTAGTTTGCCATTGCTTTCTGAGCGGCCGACTCACATACCCTGTAAGTTTCCGATGCGATTCGAACCACTGATGATTCTCACCGTCATCACGTTACCTACGAGAGTATACGAGATTACGGAAAAAAGTCATAACCTCTAAGCCACGAAGCCGGCTTATATAATCTACATTACTTTATAGTAGCTACACTACTTTATTTCACTTTCACTATTGTATAATTGCGCACTACTGTATATCACCTACACTACTTTATATCACCTACACTACTTTATATCACCTACACTACTTTATATCATGTACCCTACTTTATATCACCTACACTTTTTATGTCACCTACACTACTTTATATAACCTACTCAAGTTTATAATAGCTGCACTAATTTATATCACCTACACTACTTTATATCACCTACACAACTGTATGTGACCTACACTACTTTTTATCACCTACACTACCTATACAACCTGCACTACCTTATATCACCTACACTTCTTTACTTCATCTACACTTGTTATCACCTACACTACTTCATATCACCTACACTACTTTATATTAGTTACATTACTTTATGTCACCTACATGCTTTTTATTAGCTACACTACTTTATATCACATACACTATTTTGTATTAGCTACATTACTCTATATCACCTACACAACTTTATATTAGCTACACTACTCTATATTAGCTACATTACTGTGTATCACACAACGTATCAAGAAGAGATAAGATCAGAAATGAAGAAATCATGACTAAAGTGGGGGTTAAGCAGCACTCGATTTTATTAGAAAGCAGCAAGTCAAATGGTTTGACCATGCAAGTAGGTTACCAGTCAACAGCATACCACAACAAGCAGTGATGTACAGACCAGGTGGAAACAGAAGAAGAGGCCGACCACGTAAACGTTGGACGGAGGGAATAGCAGAGTACATGGGAATATCGATATATGAAGCCTATAACCGGGCACTCTCACGATGTTTATACTTCACCTCGACACCGCAAGGTACAAAAGGAACACGATGAGATGAGATGAGACTGTTTATCAGCTACACTACTGTATATTAGCGACATAATTTACATCACCTACACTAATTTGCATTAGCTACACTACCTGTTATCACCTACACTACTTTATGTTAGCTACATTACTTTATATCACCTACACAACTTTATATTAGCTATGCTTCTTTATATTAGCTGCACTACTCTATAATAGCTACACTACTTTATACCACCTACACTACTTTACATCACCTACACTACCTTATATCACCTACACTTCCTTATATCACATACACTACTTTATACATCTACACTACATTTTACCACCTACACTACTTTATATCACTTACACTGCTTTATATTAGCTACACTACATTATATCACATACACTACTGTGTATTAGCAACACTACTTTATATCACCTACACTATTTACATTAGCTTTACTACTGTTTATCACCTACACTACCTTATATCACCTACATAATTTATCATCACCTAAATAACTGTATATCACCTACACTACTTTACATGATCTGCTTTGCTTTATATTATTTACACCACTTCATATCACCTAAACTATTTTATATTAGCTACACTGCTTTATATTAGCTACACTACTTTATATCCCCTATACTAATTTATACACGCTGGACTCTTTTATATCAGCTTTACTCTTTTATATCAGCTGCAATCGTATATATACACTAGAACTCTTTATATCAGCAGCAATCCTTTACGTTGACTAGAATTTTATTCTTTTTGGTGTATTCTTCTCATTTTCTTAAATGGAATTTTTGCCTTATCTTTTTGTGCTCTTAATCATTGTCACACATCTTCCATCTGACGTTATAATTTTACCTGTGTATTCGATGCATTAACTTGAGTATGCATGTTTCATTCTATTACATTTTGGTTTCGTTTTTTCTTTTATGTAACCACCCTTTCAGTTTTCTTGATATTCAATGAGTTCTTTTTTGCAGTCACTATCATTACAAAATCCAAAAAGTTGTAGATCTTTTGCATTTTCAGCTATTATAATTATGGCATCTGCATAGCTAAGCATGTTATAACTCCCTTCTCGTTTCCAAGGCCTCTTATATATATATATATATATATATATATATATATATATATATATATATATATATATATATATATATATATACAGAGAGAGAGAGAGAGAGAGAGAGAGAGAGAGAGAGAGAGAGAGAGAGAGAAGAGAACTGATGAGAAAACACATCCTTGCTTTACTCAAAGCTTTATCTGTTCATAGTTGGTCTCTTTATGTTTTTTTTTTATTGATGCATTTATTTATTATATCTATCTTGTATTTCTTTATTCATCCAGCCATAATCTTGATTATTAATTTTACTTTGTTTTGTTCCATCAACTTTAATATGTCTTATATAATGCACGTTTTCTTAACGTGTTGCCTGCTCTCCAGTAATATAGATTTGCTTGTTTGATGAACGTAGTATAGATCATCATTGCGCTCCTGACGAGTAGTGTTTAGAGCGTCTGTGAAATACATGTCTCACTGTGTCCACGTCCGATATTGTAGAATAACAATACACATAGTGCATTTCTCCTTCCTGGCCATGGAGATCTGTAATCAGAGCTCCTGCACTCTGACTACTGGTGCCGATTGCTTCATTTTAAGATTCCACATTTCGTCCAGCCACATTAATTGCGTTGAAGATGTTCCTTCGAAGCAATGGTTGACTCTCTGAGGTAGCAGGACCATTCATCGCTCAATTTGTAGCATGGTGTAGCCCACAAATATAAGCACAAGTAAAGGTACAGGCAGTAAGGCCTACTGGCTATTTTGTGCAAAACCGGCATTAGTAAACCAATGAGAGCTATTGGCTACATTGTGCTAACCCCACATTAGTAAACCATTTAGAGCTATTGGCTATATTGTGCTGACCCCACATTAGTAAACCAATAAGGGCTATTGGCTACATTGTTCTGACCCTACATTAGTAAACCAATGAGAGCTATTGGCTACATTGTTCTGACCCTACATTAGTAAACCAATGAGAACTATTGGCTACATTGTTCTGACCCTACATTAGTAAACCAATGAGAGCTATTGGCTACATTGTGCTGACCCTACACTAGTAAACAAATGAGAGCTATTGGCTACATTGTGCTGACCCTACATTAGTAAACCAATGAGAGCTATTCGCTACATTGTTCTGACCCTACATTAGTAAACCAATGAGAACTATTGGCTACATTGTTCTGACCTTACATTAGTAAACCACTGAGAACTATTGGCTACATTGTTCTGACCCTACTTTAGTAAACCAATGAGAGCTATTGGCTACATTGTTCTGAGCCTACATTAGTAAACCAATGAGAGCTATTGGCTACATTGTGCTGACCCTACATTAGTAAATCAATAAGAGCTATTGGCTACATTGTTCTGACCCTACATTAGTAAACCAATGAGAACTACTGGCTAGATTGTTCTGACCCTACTTTAGTAAACCAATGAGAACTATTGGCTACATTGTTCTGACCCTAAATTAGTAAACCGATGAGAGCTATTGGCTACATTGTTCTGAGCCTACATTAGTAAAACAATGAGAACTATTGGCTACATTGTTCTGACCCTACATTAGTAAACCAATTAGAGCTATTGGCTACATTGTGCTGAACCTACATTATTAAACCAATGAGAACTATTGGCTACATTGTTCTGACCCCACTTTAGCAACCCAGTGGACTATCGATATGTGCCCAATATCACTCCGGCCACATTTACTTCCCAGACATGTTCCTGTGGCCTATTTAAGGTTGCCTCAACCTGGGAGCCCATATTAATAAATATCCTTCACGCCTCGATACAGATTTGACAGATCGACTCGACGCGCTATTGTAAGCAAGTCGCCTAATCAGATAACGCAGAGGATGCCTCGCGTTAAAAGTACCGCGCAGAGACATGCGCTTTATGCAGCCGGGAAAAAGAAGACAGAGGCGAGGAAGGCCTCTGCGACTGCTGTTCTCGTTTCTTCAAACAGCAGCAGTCCTGCTCCGACATCAGCCAAAACCGTTCCCGTCGCAGAAACCATAACTACAGCCAGCAACAGCAGCCGGGAAGTAATCAACACTAAGGGGATGCAGCCCTATGTACCAGAGACCTCCACACAGGAGGAAACAACAACTACCATTGTAGACTTCACCGGCAGAATTCTACTCAAGCAGACAAGCGTGGAAGAAGCCAAACTGTCGGCGCTTCCAACAGACAAGATAATTAGTCTGTTGGAAAACAAGCTGGGAAGACACAGCATCGACCAGCTGCGCAAGACACTTGATGCAAAAGTGGTTTCCATCAAGAAAAATCCAAAGACCACAGCCCTGTTACAGAAGATCGTACAAGAGGAGAAGAGCATCATACTGCTTCACCACGGCATAGTACTAGAAACCGCCCGGCACCGCACGATGAAACGATTGGTCATTAGACGAATCCAGATCCATCACTCAAATGACAGGATCAGGGAGATGCTCGTGAAAGAAAACAGGAAACTCAAGATAATCAGTGCGGAGCGGATCATCGGGAAGAACAACATCCCCTCTACAGTCGTCATTGTTACATCAGAGGACCGAGTGATCCCTCCGTGCATCGTATGGGGCGGAAAAGATCAAAGACCAGAGCACTACATACCAAGAGTGCTGCAGTGCTCCAAGTGCCAGAAGTACTGGCACACCCATGCCACCTGCAAGAGTGATGTGGAGGTGTGTAGGTACTGCTCTGGTCCCCATACCTGCAGTCAGTGCCAGCATGCGAAGAACGACTCGGACTTCAGGAGGCCTAACAACAACAGAAAGTGCGCCAACTGCCTCGGCAACCATGGCGCCAGGTACCTCGGCTGCCTCTCCCACCAAGAGAGCAAAGAAGCTATAAAGATAGCCATAAAGTCTAACTTGCCATATAAGGAGGCCAGGAGGCAGTACGAGACCACCAACCGACTCACCAAGAGTGACACAGCGCAATTGGAAGGCAACCTGAAGGAGCTGAGAACACAGGTATAACACCTAGAAGATAAAAGTGAAAAGACGCAAGAAACTCAGATAACGGCCGTTCAGCGCATCCTGGACGACTTGAAGCAAGTCCAGCAGAAGATAGAACAGGATGTCGCTCGAATGGCCGCCATAAAAGCTGACGCTGATAAAACCTATTGAAAATACAAGAAGAAAGAGCGAAGACAGAAGAAACGCTGAGACAGGTCCAGGAAGAAAGAGAACAGATTGAGGTACTGAAGTCATAGAAAGAACCAGAAGATGCAAGAGAACAGACTGAAGAAGAAACAACAAAGGAAAGACGATATCGTTCACCACCAAGATCTAACTGGCGAACAGATCACAGCATACCAAGACCAAGACGAAGACGCCCAAACGATCACAACTACTGGCACAAAGGCAACGAGACGTAGAAGCTCCCTGAAGGAAACAGCACCATGTGATGGGGTGGGTACATAATAACTACAGGCCTCAGCAAGTGCGCGACTCTGTCCAGACATAAAATACTCTATCAAGATAGGAACGAACAATATTAACCAATCAGAAGCCAGGAAGCTGACAACAAGCAGCCCAAAGTACGAAAGAGAAACTTCAAGCTACACCATAGACACCCTACATAGCCATGTCGAAACCCTAAGGCTGAAAGGGGGTACTCGTACCAGAATTGGAATTGGAATTGGATACAGATTTGAACACACGGCCACCAGGCAGGCAGACAGGCAAACGTGCTAGTCATGTTGTTGTCTCAACCCTCTACTGCAGTATTGATATTAAACTTAGCATGTACTTTGCAGGCGTAGCGGTCAACTCCAGTTTAATAGTCTAAACACTATTTAAGTTCAGTAGTTTGCCACTGTTTTCTGGACGAAATGAAAGTCAACATTTCCAACTGACCAGTGTTATTTGTGGGTTAAGTCCAGGCCGGTTTAAAGAAATGGACACTCGAGATCTGCTAATTCATTACAGATCTGATGTAATTAGTTCACTTAGCATGTTATTTGAGATCGTCGGCAGTGTAGTGGCTAAACACTCGCATATCTACCCAGAGAGTTTGGCGCCGCATCTGGGCGAATTCGGATTTTAAAAGAAACAAAGTGACCTGATCTCGCTGGTGAAGTCAGCATACAATTAGATACCAAGAAAGTCTTGTGAATTAAAGACGGCGTGAGTGCCGATTGGCCGTATACAAATATGGGTCTAACACCGTTTAGTCCGCGATTCGTGGTAATGATCCTTGACCTACTTACACGCTGTTAACGCGTTGTTCTCTGAAAGACTGGACTACACACTATTAACGCATTGTTCTCTGAAAGAATGGACTTACCTCTTGAGTCCGAACCATTGGTGGTCAGGTAGTACATGCACTGAGCTGGGGTTGTATCTATCCCGGACGTACCACCCCACCCCGTGTTATGGCAATACTGGGACTGCGTTGAAGAGTTCACATATCATTCTCTGATAAGAGAAAGAGTCTGAATTTAGTTCACAATAAGTAAAAATATGTTATTTTGTATTTCCAATAGCTACAAAACTCAGAGTTAAACATAACATTATTTAACGTGTCCATTAGATACTGGTGACTACACAATTCATAGTTAAACGTGACATTATTTAACGTGTCCTCTAGATACTTGTAACTACAGAACTCAGAGTTAACGTGACATTATACAAAGTGTCCTAAAGATAATGGTGACTACAGATCGCAGAGTTAAACGTCACATTATGTAATGTGTCCTCTAGATACGTGTGACTACAAAAATGGCTAAATCCGGAGAAGTGGTGGCAGAACCACAATGGTTTGACTATACAAAAAATACTGTAGTGGTTCAGGACGTTGTCTATTCTAAAGAGATGGTTTATCTTGATAAGTGCTCATGGGTATGTGTATGTGTCTGTCTATATGTGTCTGTATGTATGTGTCTGTAAGTATGTGTCTGTATGTCTGTATGTATGCACGTACCCATACAAGTATGAATGAACGATCGAACGAATGAACGAAAATTTTATTTTCAAATGGTTTAGAATGGGGCACGCCCAGTCTGTAGGTAGGTAGGTATGTACTAGTATGTATTTAGAACGATTATACACACACGCACACACATGCTTAGCGGCGAAGGAGTTATGACCGCAGTTCGTACTCCCGCATAACCGCGATATGTATGTATGTGTGTATGTATGTATGTATGTATGTATGTATGTATGTATGTATGTATGTATGTATGTATGTATGTATGTATGTATGTATGTATGTATGTATCTATGTATGTAAGTGTGTGTGTGTGTGTGTGTGTATGTTTGTGTATGTATGTATGTATGTATATCTGTCTGTCTGTCTGTCTGTGTGTCTGTCTGTCTGTATGTATGTATGTATGTATGTATGTATGTATGTATGTATGTATGTATGTATGTATGTATGTATGTATGTATGATAGTATGTATGTATGTATGTATGTATGTATGTATGTATCTTTGTATGTATGTATGTGTGTATGTATGTATGTATGTTTGTATGCCTGCCTGCCTGCCTGCCTGACTGCGTGCGTGCGTGCGTGCGTGCGTGCGTGCGTGTGTGTGTGTGTGTGTGTGTGTGTGTGTGTGTGTATCAACAACCTGATTTCATGCGAACCCTTCATTCAACCCTCGAAATTACAAACACATCGTTGGGTGAATGGACATTCCAAATTCATCTTTAATTATATCTTATACATCTCGCTCTCTGAGCAAACACCTTTAACAAACATGATTCAATTGTAATAGCTATCATTGATTAAGTTTAACTATGCTCTCTCTAATCTCTACACCACAAGGGAAAACACAGATGTCTTGTCACACCGACTGTCAGTCTCCGTCTGACTCAATTCACATCTCCAGTCCAGTTTCTCGTCCCCTTCTCTCGTGCGGTTAGCTGTGCGGCGTGCTGGCACACTTACCACGTTTGTCCAGTTGTCCAGTCCTCGTCCTACAGCTATACTAAAGTTCAGTCTGTTTACGGGTAATCTCCTTGCTTACGTTATTCTGTCTTATTACGGGAGTGAATCCCGTCACGTCCTAGTTATGTCCTAGCTATGACACATGCGTGTCCTGTCTAGGTCTTGTCCTAACACTGGTTTGGAGTATTACCTCCTTCTACTGTCTCTCTCTGTATATACTCTTGTATAGAGTCTCTATGATGTCCTGTCTTTGTCCTTTACTTTCCTTTGTCCTTGTCCTACTTGTATCTATATCTATTCTACTTCTATCTCGGTCTCTCCCAGCACACTGACACGCTACCGTCCTCCGTCGCATTGCGTCACCAACTTTAACTCCTGGGTGGGGCGCAATCTTTCGTTACAGTTAAAAATTAGTCTGGTCTAATTTTGTCAAGTGCTGGTAGGGTTACGTCCTCATGTCCTAGGTATACTCACTAACTTCTGACTATCTGATGCCATATTGTCGTATTTATCCACTGGTTTAATAATCAGTGTACACACCTGTACTGTTGGCTAGAGGAACTACTCCTCTCATTACACATATTAGAGCTGTAACAAACCGAAGCCATTGCCTTCACGGCCGGCTTCTCAAAATGCCGATTCACCGACACCCTGTCCAGATTGAACTTTTTAGGGCACAATACATGAATATAAATTCATGCTCCTGTATAATGTTTTTCCATCTATATTACTCGTTGTGTTAGCACTGATGTTCGCCTATCTAACTTCCGTTTGCGGCTAAATATTCAAATGTGTATCAAAATATCAGTTAGTCTGTGATGTCCCCTGTTCATGTGGTTATCTCCCTCTCCATTTAAATGCTGTATTCCTTTTAATGTGTAAGTATTTCTGGTTGTTTGCGGGTTCAGTTAAGCTACATGTATGTTTAAATCAGACGCATAAGTGTATGTATCTAATTTATTGAATGTTGTTTTTCAAGCCTTCGTAGTTGAGTTTATGCTGTCACGAATTGATGCGCTCGCATAATTTGTGACCGTCTTGCCGATCTAGGAAGCTTAAAAATGTAGCTATCCCTATAATAGAATAGTGGCACCTACACACAAGATGACGAAACACATATGTTACACTGAAGACGCAGACAAATTATAAGAACGCTTGGGTGCGGGAATAAAATTCGCCCGCTTTTCACACTCCTTGTATTTAATTCATTCATTCTGTCCTTGCATTCGTCTCTCTCACTCGCATTCGTTCTCTCATGTTAAAAAGTTATGTTATGTCATTACATCATTGGGCACTCTTCCGAATTCCGGTCCCAAATAGTTCCGCAGTGAATAGGTCAGGGGTTAAGGGTTAGGGTTAGTTGTTAACTAAACACTGACCCTAACCCTTACCCCTGACCTATTCACTGCGGATCTATTTGGGACCGCAATTCGGAAGAGTGCCCATCATTGTAATATTAGCATGACATGGAGCGATCATCGTGTGTCATGAAAGTAACGTAAAAATAAGATAATATAAAATAAAATGAAATAAAATAAAATAAAATAATATAAAATATATGACAATAAAACCATAAAATATAGTGGAAAATAAATAGTGCACTACAGTTTTGGCTCAGTTTTTCTGTAAGCTTTTGAGCCGATTAGGAGTGCGAAAAAATGGCACTGTGTTTATATATACATTATCTACAAGTTAAGTGGGTTACTCACCCTTATTGTAAGTATGCTAACTAACATTAACTATAATTTCGTGTGCTGAGATTTGCTGACTAAGGGAAGATAATCTAATTACTTAACTAAAATGGGGAAAAGTGTGTTGGTTCCCTTAATCTAACTATGAATATAGATCGTTCCAAAATTAAAAAAACAATTTAGTGATGTTGTCAGAGTCTTGCATAGAGCAAGACAAGTAGCTCGTTTTCTGGCAAGTGTGAAGTAATATCAAACTATCAAATCACACGAAGTGAATATCCGAAAGTATTATTCACACGTTTTATTGACGCGCTGCATTTATTATCGCACAAACATCGCGCACTGACAATCCATAGCAATCATTACAGCATGAACAATATCACTACAATACATAATAATACATGCAAGCAATAAACATCTCACTTACAAGTCAAACTATTCAAGCGTTCGAACCAGTCTCCCACTGTCGTACAGGCTAGCTCTCAAGGCAGATTCAAACACAACTCGCATCCCCATGCGACCTGTCCGTTCAACAACCTAAGCCCGTCTGCCAGTTCTGGCGTCTTACACGCTTACACGCTCACGTCAGCTGGTGTCCCCTGCACGGTTCACGGGGTGAACTCAATTGCTGTGCGTGGCTACCTATCCAGGCGTCGGTAAAGACGCCGCGTTCTCTCTGCCGTGTTTAACATTACTCAGGGTTGCGTGTTGTTATGTTGTCTGGCGTTGGTACAGACAACGCATCGCAACCTCGGATGTGAGACCTTGACACTCTCCACACCTCTTTATCATGAAAGGATTTCCTTTCATGTACAATATATCTCTAGGTGTTATTAAACATGTCAAAGTCGAACATTATACATTAACAATTGTAATAAATATAGACAGGTGAATAGTCAACAATATGTATACACGACTTATGTTGCACTATGAAGTACAACAGTCAAGTACAATCTATTTAATGGGCATTACCTCGCTGTGACCCAGCTAGTCCGGTAGGTATCGGCTAAACTGGCCCCTACCTCACAACCAAGAACAAAAATACTAAAATAATCAGGTCAAGCCGTGAGCATCTCCCTCTGAGATGACTCCTCCATCAGACCTCTGTTTAGAGTTTCTAATGAAGGTCAACAGTTTTGGCAATATACTGTCCATATCTAAACGATGTTACATTGACATGTTATTTATCAAGCACACATGTTCATGGTTACAATACATATTTACATATCAACAACAATTTAGAATAATGTCCCCTGGTTATTATACAGAAAATTTAGGAACAATAATTTATCGTCGTTTACAAGACATAAATTACAATTGCAAATTTATTTCTTAGTGTCATAATTTGATCCTTATTGACAAATGTGCACAAAAAGTCACGTTTGTAAAGAAGCAATCAAGTTACGATGCTGAGATTACATTCTATAAAAATCGACATATATAATTTCGTATATGGAAATATTTAAAATCACATTGTAATACAATTGTCATACATTTATATACTTTTTAGCGTAGTTTGCTAACTTTTAATATTAATATGCAAAAAATCGGAAGTATACAGCTGTACTATTACGTGTGTTGTGATGTCATTCATACAACGTTGGTCCGTTCTGGATGGCTCTTCTATAAACGGAGTAGTAGTTGTTACCATCAGCTGTTGGATCGTCTCTTCCGCCTTCTGCTCGGATTGTACTGTCGCAGTCATCTTTCGTACCTTGTTAAAACGTCTTGGGCACCTCGGTCTGGATACATTAGGATTACCTCACGTTTTAGTGGCTTGGTAACTTTCTGGATCCTGTAGTGTTGTTCCGTGACACTTCTCTGTAGTGTCTGGTTGTTATAATATTTATTTACAATAATTACATTCTTTCTCATATCTCACAGTCATACAACACATTAGTTTACATAATACTGATTCCATTCTTTCACATATCTCACAATTGTACACGCATTCATTCGCATAATAATAATAAGAATCACAATATGTACATAAATTATATACATTGGGAGATACAATCTTCCCCATCACAATGATGTACACAGCGTTACTGACACATTGTCACAATTGGCTGTGGTACTGAGCACTATCTACATTGAAGTTTTATACACCCTCTACACTGTGCTCTGGTGTCGACTGGGTATTAGGTTCGTTGTATGGACATCTTCACAAAAGGTCTGCCAGACAGTTTTGTGAACCCTTTATATGGTTGATCTCATAGCTATAGTCCTGCAGAAGAAGGGACCATCTTGCCACCCTGCTGTTACTTGGCGTTCCTCTGGTAACAATTGTCAGCGGAGTATTATCTGTTTCAATAATGAAATGTTTGCCTAACAGAAATCTAGAAAGTTTACGTACCGAAAATACCATGGCAAGAGCCTCGAGTTCCGGTGTACTGTAATTTCGTTCGCTGGTGTTCAGTTTTCGAGAGACGTAGTATACTGGGTACAAGATTTGGTCGTGTTCTTGGAGAAGCACACCCCCAATGGCTACGGAGCTCGCATCACATCTTAATCTAAAAGAAATATTCAAATTTGGCAATTTCAGAATAGGTGATTTAGAAAAATATGACAGAATTTTCGTAAATGCTGGCCTTAAACATTCACTGTTTACAATCACATTAGGGTGTTTATTTGTTAGTAGATCAGTAAAACATTTGGTCAATTCAGCAAAATAAGGAATAAACTGTCTATAATAGTTTAAAAGACCTAACACACTTCGCAACTGTTTCTTAGTTGTCGGAAGCGACAATTTCGAAATTCTGGACATGATGTTATCGTCAGTTGATATAAAGCCATTTGAGATCTTATAGCCCAAAAATGAAATTTCCTGAAAGGCTATATCAACTTTGGAAGGTTTTACAGTCAGTCCATGATGTCTAATTCTGTCAAATGTCTGCTGTAGTGCTGTTATGTGCTCTGTCATGTCCTTTGTGTGTATGCAAATGTCGTCCATGTACCAAATGATGTTAGCAATGTCTGTCAAAAGAATTCTTGTCATTCTGACGAAGGTAGCTGGTGCATTGACTAATCCGAAAGGTAGTTTACACCATTCGTATAAACCCAAAGGTGTGGCAAATGCAGTCAGATGTATACTATCAGGATGTACAGCTATCTGCCAGTAGCCTTTTGTCATGTCAAGTTTAGTAAAATAACGTGAGTCAGATAGTTCAGTCAAGATGTCTTCACAGTTGCTCATTGGTTCTAAATCCAACTGTGTAATGCTGTTGAGCTTACGATAGTCCACACAAAGTCTAATAGTGTTGTCCTTTTTGCGTTCCAAAACTATTGGTGAACAGAAATGAGACTGTAAACGCCGAATGATATGATTTGTTTCTAAATCAATGATTTCTTGATGAAGTTTTTCTTTATAGTGTATAGGGATGGAATATGGTCGACACTTAATAGGAACGTCAGATGTTAAGATGATTTGGTGTTGCACTAAATCTGTCTGTCCTGGGCTGTCAGAAAAGATCGTCTTGTATTCATGTATCAGTTGTTTGCAACTGTCAGTCTGTGTCTGCGTCAATTTAGGATTTACCTTAATGTCCTGTAAGTTGGTCGTCGTGTCAAGAACTGGTGTCGGTATCTCGTCAGTGTCGTTGTCGTCCGTCTGGTCCACTATGGAGGTGCTTGCTGCAGTCTCTACTTGTTCGTCTTGCCTGTGGTGATATGGTTTGAGCATGTTAATATGGAAAATTTTATGTTTGTCCCTGACTGCAATCTCGTAATCTACTGTCGAAATTTGTCGTAGCACTTTGAACGGTCCTTGCCATGAGTCAGTTAGGAGATGTCTATCACTTGGCAAAAGAAGAAGAACGTCCTGTCCTGGCGTCAGTGTAATAGTTCTATTTCCTCTGTTAGCATATTGTCGGTAAATAGCTCCTGATTTTTGGAGAGCTTTTTTGGCTAATATACATGATTTCATAATTATATCACGCAATGATGTTACATGTTCATATGGTGAAATGGGTATAGACACAGTTGTACTTTCAGTCAACATGGATTCATACAGAGATAATGGGCCGCGTGGTTGTGCACCATATAACATTTCGAATGGTGAGAACCCAGTGCTGGAATGAGGCACTTACCTATATGCAAACAAAATGGCAGGCAGATAAGTATCCCAATCTTGGGTTACCTTAGAGAGCATATGTTTCATATCGCCATTAGTCTTTTCTACTATACCTGTCGAATGTGGGTGGTATGGACTGTTGAAGCATTGTTTAACACCCAACATTTTGGTAAAGGCTTGTGTAGCCGAGGAAATAAACTGGCTACCCCGATCTGAAAGGATGGTATCAGGGAATCCTACCCTCGCAAAAATATGAAAGAACACTTCCATGATGTCGTTGGAAGTTATGTTCTTCATTGGAATCGCTTCTGGCCAACGAGTACATAGATCAATGAGTGTTACAATGTATCTATTACCTTTAGATGTTATATGGTTCAGAGGACCAACTATATCGACCGAGATCTTTTCAAACGGTCTACTAGCCAAATCAGTAACTTGCAATTCAGCTTGTGGGTGTTTACCCTTTTTGACAAGCTTTTGACAGATGTCACACGATCTGCAATACTGTTTGGTATCGTTGCAAAACTTTGGCCAATAAAATTGAGTAAGTAACCTTGCTCTAGTTTTAGCATAAGCCATGTGTCCTGCAAAGGGTATGGCATGAGCTATATTCAATGCTTGCTTGCGGTTTTCTAACGGTAGCACTGTTTCTTCTATAGTGCTGGAACCTTTGGTGTAATACCGTGTTAGAATTCCGTTCTTGAGAGCAAAGTACCATTGAGCATTCTTTGCTACTCTTGGCTTTTGGCCTATAAGTTTAAAATACTTTTGATCAGACCTTGATACTTCTTATGAGGTTGATCTTTGTCTGTTTCTCTATTCACTTTATCTTTAGAACATTCAGCTTTTAGTTGTTCAATTTTCATTTGTGTTTCTTACTTTGTGCTAAGATTTCAGCTTGCCTCACTGCAGCTTCTGACTGTGTTTGTTGAAGCTTTCGAGCAGCATCTGATTGTGCTTGTTGAAGCTTTAAAGCAGCTTCTGATTGTGCTTGTTGAAGCTTTAAAGCAGCTTCTGATTCTTTTAGAGCAGCTTCTGATTGTGCTTTTGACGCCCTTTCGGCCGCTCTCTCATTCCGCTCAATAATCTGCTCTTGTTTCACAAGATATTCTGCATATTTACTTTCACTCCATGTTCTCAATCCCTCACCAGACATATTCATTTTTAAACCCATTTCAATGAAATCGTTTAAAGAAGACATGATGAACAATAGGTATGATGGAATAAATATAAACAAAATCACTTATGATGTTAGTAAGTTACAAATATTTATAGCACAGTTAATGTCTAAAGCCAGACTAACGAAAGTATAAAGAGAGATGAAAAAAATTTTATACTCAAGTAATCCTTGGTGTCACACGTTTACTTGACGATAGTATCACGAAGTTCTCACGATGATACTGTTCATGATATTGATGATAAGTTTTTGTGTGATGGTCGTTGTCTAGGTAACGATGTTCATGGTGTGTCAATGGAGATATCTGTCTTGCAATGTAACTCACCCCCGCAGTGCATATTCACCAGGCATTCAACAAGATTCCGTTGGCGCACATAATCCTTTATTACAGAAATAAGACGGACAAACGGAACATGTTTATACATCCAGAAACATAATGTAATCCATAGAATATAAATATCCTCCTCACAATTTAACCAGCACACATCAATTCCTTCTCACGGCTGCTTCTAATCTCAATCCACAAGACAGGTAATCCAGCTACAATCCTCGGCTGGAGCTCACACAATACAATCCACACATTGGGTTGGAGCCACTGCTCAACTATAGAACCCACTCTGGGGTTTGGCCTACACTCAATACCGAACCCACTCTCGGTTCAGGCCTGTCTTCACAACTAGAAGAACAACACAACACGGAGCTCTCTCTTAAACAACCCGACCCGCAGTCGGTCTCCTCTCTCACTGCCCTTCCAGTCTCTTGACTTCACACAATACACCACTCTCTTTCGACCCATCCCCCCTGGGGTCTACACTCACCCTTCCCATTATTTCTAAGGACTGGCTGTTTACTCGTAGCCAGGTCAGTCACTTTACTGTCTCCCACTTTCATCTCCATTCTTTCTCATGCCCGGCCACTCAACTCAATGTCAGTGACCCAGGCTTATGTCATTACCCCCCTCTTAAAAGAAAACTTCGTTTTCAAATATTGGGAGACTAAAACTTACTAAACATGTGACCCAGACATATAGCCTGGGTAGCCCTAAGTATGGCTGCACCTTACTCTAGCTACCACACTACATAATACATCAAATGCTTATAGTACATTCCCATATTCCCCACACATAAATACAAACAACTTTCTATCTTGTGTACCAATGCATGAACTAATACATCACATAATAATAATAATACATCATAGAAAAGCATTATACTTATGTACCCATAGGTCTCTTACTACTTCACGACCCCACAATACTATTTGTGTACCGACCCTATATCAGGTGGTTCTGTTCTTGCATTAACCCACCTCTGATTCCTGTCGATGCTGTGTCTACCTTTCATGTACCCATGACTCATGGTACCTCTACAATTACAACATCTGTTTGCTATCCCTAGCCCTGGGTCAGTAATGTCGAGAACACTCTTTTGACCTGACTCAACTTTCCTATCTGCATATTGCACCGTTACACTTGAGTCTCTGTTTAGTCTGAGCTCTTTATTCAATCTTGGCCCATATACCTGGCGCCTTGCTTTCTGCTGCATACGCCTTTTGCCTATGTGCCCTGCACATGCACTATCCTGAGCTGTTCTAGTATATCGGTCTCTATGTGCTAAAGGTACTGCTCCTTGCCCACGTGCAGTTCTGCTATCTGAAAACCTGCGAGTGAGAACCTTGTTCTTCCTCTCGAAGCACCATCTACCTTTCTTTGACTGACTATTTTCTACTCTACTACACCCTTGGGAACATTTGTTCAGAGTAGTATCTTGTCTCTGGGAGCCACTAGCACTATATTTGGGATCCATTCTCATCTGCTCAGCTGTACTATCCTTGTCCTGAGTTCCTGTGTCTACTTCAAGTGCCTCTTCTACCTCAGCTATACTCTCTAATTTAGGTTCTCTTGTGGTAACTACCTCGTTACTGCTTACACTATATTTTTGGTCCCAATACACTACTTCCTCTTCTGTACAATCTTTAACTCCTATAACATTTCCTATGATCAAATCAGCCACTGGTGAGTCCAAAACACACGCTGTCACTCTTCCAGTGATATATGGTGTTTTTACTGTTATTATGGCTACTGGGTAGAACTCTACTGTGCCATTGAATGTTATGCATCTAATCTTTTTCCCTGTATAATCCGAGGGATCTATTAAACTTCTCCTCACTCCGATAGACGTACATCCAGAATCCCTAATTATTAACGCTGGTCTATCATTGACAAATCCCTGATGTAGCTTCAAACTTCCTCCTTCATGGACTGCTGATCCTGCTTTAACTGTGTGACCACATATTAAGACTGGCTGACTATCTTTTTCAAAAAGAGGTTTGCACCCACTACAATCTTCATTGTTCAGCGTCTCAATTACTTGCGCTGCATTTGAGTGCTCTGTTTCTCTCATCCTACATTGATGGCTGATATGCCCATTCTTTCCACATTTGAAACAAGTAATCTCCCTTTTAGTGTTGTTCGTTGGTCCATCTGGTGGTTGTGCATCACACTCTGCTGCCCTGTGTCTCCAGCTCCCACAATTCCAACATCCGGCATAATTTGGACGTCTCTGGAAGTTCCCTCTTCTATATGGGTACCGTCCTACTCTACCACCATTGTTTCCTCGGAAACCATTGTCTTGAAGTTCTTGCTGCTCACCTTTCTGTGCCGAATCCACGCTTTTCGCCCTTGGTCTGATGACTGGATTCTGGTCCTGTTTAGTGTACGCTGCACAGACTATTTCCTCACTCATTAGTTTCCCAATAGATACGTTAGGATGTGCAGTCATGTAGTTTTGCCCTAACTGAGACATTGTGTCTATGTCCTTTGGCTTCCGTTCCTCAAAGAACGCCACTAAATTAGAATTGCATGCAGATACTACCTTGTCTCTTAACATTAGATCTACTAATTTATTAAAATCTTTCCCTACTTCTGCAAGCTCCATCCATTTGTTAAATGCATTCTTTACAGTGTTAACAAAGTCTGTGAAATCTTGATTTGTCTCTGGCACTAACTGTCTAAACTTTGTCCTATATCCATGCTCAGTGAGTTGGAACTTAGTCAGCAAACGTTGACGTAAGATAGTGTAGTTGTTTCTTTCTTCTACAGGTAAATTGAACATGGTGTCTAATGCCTTGCCCGTAAGAAGCTCCCCTAGTCTAATAGCATACTGGTCTTCGGGGATGCCTAACACTTTCGCTGATGCCTGATATCTGTCAAGATAAGCTTCAAGGTTGTCTCGGTCCGTAAAGTATGGCAGTTTTAATCTCTGTGACGACTGCGAAGGTCTTCTACTTTCCTCACTTTGACCCTTCGATGCAAATTCTAACTTTTTAATAGCAATTTCTGCTTCCATCTTAATCTTCTCTTTCTCAATTTCCATTCTCATGTGTGTCTCTCTCTCTTCCTGTAGACGCTTGGCTTCCATTTCAGCCTGTCTTTGTTCTCTCTCAGCTAACTTTTCTTCCTGTAGACGCTTGTTTTCCATTTCAGCCTGTCTTTGTTCTCTCTCAGCTAACTTTTCTTCCTGTAGGCGGTTGGCCTCGAGTTCTGCCTGTCTCTGTTCTCTTTCGGCTTGTCTCTGGTCTCTTTCAATCTGTTGTTGCTCTTTTGCTTCGGCATACTCTTGTAACTCTTTACCCTTCAGGCCTATTCGTTCACCTGCTTCAATATATTCCATTAAAGTAGGCATCTTGTACTTGTGGACACGTTGCTGTCTGTCAGCCAACTATAAATGTGACGATTCTGCTGTTAGTCTTTGTGTCACTTCCCTAAGTACACCCGCACTCCCTGTGTACGTAAATCCGTAGTGCTACAATATCACTCTGTACTCACCCAGTCACTCTATAAGCACTAGGTAGTGAGGTGGGAAGTATCACCTATACTCCCTCGTATATATATCTATGACCAAAAGTTCATGAAGTCCCTGGAAATATTGTTAAACATACATATAAAAACATATACACACAAATGGATGATAACACTAAGTGATGACTATCCAACGCTAGACTTCACAAGCTGAGTACACGGAGACGATGATGACACAGAAATAAACCACAGTAACAAATACAAGCTTGTGTAGAGACATCCACAGTGCGCGTAAAATAAAAATATAAATTGACCAAGACCACTAGACAGCAGAAATGACGAAAGATCACAATAAAAACATATATCCGAACACAACAAATATTATATGTAAATATAACGAAAAGAAAGAGAGAAAGAAAAGGAATATATACTGAAAATATACACAGATTTGACGTCAGACAACTCGGCTCTAGATATTGGTTAAGACTATTTCAATGCCCCTGCACGATACGTCAACTCATTAACGTTTTTCTTACAAAAATATCGTAAGCACCAGAAAGACTAATAAATTATTGTGCTGTATCCCGACTCTCGAGAAACACCCCAACAATTCCCTACTCTTAACAAACACTGGACCACATACAAATAATTGCGTGACACCCGACAACAATAAATATGACGATGGGAGCAAAACAATAAAAAATAATAATGTGTAGCTGGTTGGCCGACAAATATGGGCCTATTAATCCGTCGCCAACAGTTCTTATTTTGCTGTTAATAGTTTTTCACAATATGCTGGAAATGTCTGTATTAAATTCTCCGAAATGTTTACGACGCTAGATTTCAAAGCGACTTGTTGTTTTGTAGAGTGGTTCGTGAATTCACGTGGTGATCACCAGTTCCAACTGTCGAGAAAAGTTGACGATGATAGTGATATCCAAACTGTTCTGTCTCGACACAGTCCGTAACGTTATTGTACTTTCTCTGTACGTGGTGGTACCACTGTAATAATCCAAAGTGTTCTCTCGATATGTTGTTACTTTCGTTGCGGAGATGGCGCTTCGCTGTATCATTAATGTTATGGATTTTCGTTACCCGACAAGATTCACCAAAAAGAAAAGGAGAATGGCAGGCAATGTTCAGCGCTTTAAATTTGGGTATATAAATCCTTATCGGCAAAGAAGTACAACCATGGTTGCGATGACGATAAGTTAAAACTGTTTGCTCATAACAGAATAATGATGACAAAGGCTTGAACAAAGACGAAACATCAAGTCTGGCTTTCTTTCAAAACAACCTTGTTTATCCCGATCTCCTGTGGAAATTCCCAGTAACTTTCCACTGTCAAACAGCCTTGCCGTTCAAGGTCAACCTAATTTCTCTTTATCACTCTCAGTGAAAAATTCCTCCGTAAAACCGTTCTCACACAAACTTGACAGCCCCACCCGGCTGCGGTAGGGGTAACGTTACTATCTCCTTCAGTCAACTGTCCGTCAAATTAGCGACTGCCAATTTTTTCTCTGTTATCCAAACATGTACTTCCCAAGTACCTGGACGCTGGTGTACCCACCCGTCCTCTTTACTGCGTCGAATAATCTTGACCAGTCAACTTGCAACAACACAGTGCGATTGCCTCCAGCACACACACACACCTGTCCTCGCCACTCTGGATTCAACACTCGTCTTTAATTTCCGCACTGCTGCCTGGTATCAAATTTACCTGTCACCGTAATGGACTCTCCCGGTTAGTCTGTCCTGCGTTAATTCTTGGCGTCCCCGCCTCGTCTGTTTATGCGTGCTGACCGCCGTTAATTTACCTGTAGTGGACTTGACGTGAACTGACTGCTCGCCTGTGACCTCCGCCGCGCATTTTCCCCGCGCGCTGACAGTTTTTCTTGGATGTGGCGTCTTATACACACCAAAGAGTTGCTGTTAATTTCTTGACGCAGTACTGTCTACATTGATGGAACTAAGTCACAGATAATAACTCCTCTCTTTCAGCGAAGAGCCCACAAACATCTCAGAATGACAACACTGTCTATAATGTTCTTAATTGGACGTAGCCCTCAGATACTCCTTACTAAGTGATGAGCGCCCAGATTGTCACACGTCTTCTTGACGATAATATCACGAAGTTCTTACGATGATATGCTCATGATATTATTGTGTGATGGTCGTTGTCTAGGTAACGATACTCATGGTGTGTCAATGGAGATATCTGTCTTGCAATGTAACTCACCCCCGCAGTGCATATTCACCAGGCATTAAACAAGATTCCGTAGGCGCACATAATCCTTTATTACAGAAATAAGACGGACAAACGGAACATGTTTATACATCCAGAAACATAATGTAATCCATAGAATATAAATATCCTCCTCACAATTTAACCAGCACACATCAATGCCTTCTCACGGCTGGCTTCTAATCTCAATCCACAAGACAGGTAATCCAGCTACAATCCTCGGCTGGAGCTCACACAATACAACCCACACATTGGGTTGGAGCCACTGCTCAACTATAGAACCCACTCTGGGGTTTGGCCTACACTCAATACAGAACCCACTCTCGGTTCAGGCCTGTCTTCACAACTAGAAGAACAACACAACACGGAGCTCTCTCTTAAACGACCCGACCCGCAGTCGGTCTCCTCTCTCACTGCCCTTCCAGTCTCTTGACTTCACACAACACACCACTCTCTTTCGACCCATCCCCCTGGGGTCCACACTCACCCTTCCCCATTATTTCTAAGGACTGGCTGTTTACTCGTAGCCAGGTCAGTCACTTTACTGTCTCCCACTTTCATCTCCATTCTTTCTCATGCCCGGCCACTCAACTCAATGTCAGTGACCCAGGCTTATGTCACTTGGGTACTGTGCTGTTCAGTGGTGCTCGAAATCACACTGGAACGTCTTTCGGGGTGACGCACAAAAACTTTTTGAAGGTTACCAGACTCAGGTAAAGTTGACACAAAATCCCTGTACTATTTAAACTAAACGAAATTAGAACGTTTGTAAATGTATGGTGTGTGTAATGTCACTGAAGTCTGTAAAGGTTTGTATGCTGTCAAGTATTATTGTTAGTCGTTACCACAATCAACAACTTTCATGCTCACACTAACCCTACTCAATGACATTCAAGGGCACGCCGCCATTTTGGATTTTAGGTAAAAAATTGGTTGAATTTAGTGATAAGTCTGAAGACGCCTCGGTTGGCTTCAAATAATATCTTCACACTTATAATTTAATTAAATCAACTCTATTAATGCGTTACTTTACCTTAATCTATGACTTGCGCACTTCTATCGGCATGTTCACACGGCACGCTTCAAACTCGGACAAAAAAATTTACACGTTCGCATTTGATTCAAAACCCGGACGAAAGCCACCACATTCGCACTTGTCAGAGTCTTGCATAGAGCAAGACAAGTAGCTCGTTTTCTGGCAAGTGTGAAGTAATATCAAACTATCAAATCACACGAAGTGAATATCCGAAAGTATTATTCACACGTTTTATTGACGCGCTGCATTAATTATCGCACAAACATCGCGCACTGACAATCCATAGCAATCATTACAGCATGAACAATATCACTACAATACATAATAATACATGCAAGCAATAAACATCTCACTTACAAGTCAAACTATTCAAGCGTTCGAACCAGTCTCCCACTGTCGTACAGGCTAGCTCTCAAGGCAGATTCAAACACAACTCTCATCCCCATGCGACCTGTCCGTTCAACAACCTAAGCCCGTCTGCCAGTTCTGGCGTCTTACACTCTTACACGCTCACGTCAGCTGGTGTCCCCTGCACGGTTCACGGGGTGAACTCAATTGCTGTGCTTGGCTACCTATCCGGGCGTCGGTAAAGACGCCGCGTTCTCTCTGCCGTGTTTACCATTACTCAGGGTTGCGTGTTGTTATGTTGTCTGGCGTTGGTACAGACAACGCGTCGCAACCTCGGATGTGAGACCTTGACAATGTTACATTTCTAAGTAATTTGTATTCAATAACTAGGATGTTTTAACTATCTTAAACTAATGTATGGAACGATAGGATGTACTAAATCTCTATTCTCTAACTTTATGTTAATGTAGTTGGGGAAATGGGAAAGTTGTATTTAATCTATATAAACTAAAGTTGTCGTGTTTCTTTCACTTACGAACACCAAATGGTTTTCGCTTTGCTTTTATGTATAAAAACATATTCTACTCTATGTAACTGTAATAAAATTCTGTATACTACATGACAATTACATACATTTATATTTATATCATATTTATATACCTAATAATATGCACATTCATATTTATAACATTAACTAACTAAATTAAACAAGGCGCACTGGAGATATCGCGCTCTTTCCTTTTGGAATCTATTTCACAAATAATTATATACATAGTTCAATCTTCCATGTGATGTTGATGGAATCTCTTACGATGTATCTGATATGCTGGGTTACCATTCACTGACTCAATGTACATAGTGGTACCATGAATGTCTTATGTCACATTTGTGTGGTCGACGTTTAGTAACATTGTCACAGATGGGGTTGTGTCGACTTCAGTTAACATAGTCACTGATACCGTTGTGTCGACTTCTGGTACTATAGTTACTGATGAAGATGTGTCAACCTCTGGTAATATAGTTAATGATGAAGCTGTGTCGACTTCTATTGGTAATTCAGGCACATTAAAGTTTGTCGGCCTACTTAAAACGTCAGCCAATAAGTTACTCTTGTCAGTGATGTGTCTGACAGTAAATGAGTAATTTTGAAGTACCAGGGACCACCTGCATATTCTGTTGTTTTTGTGGACACCTGACTCCAAGAAAGTGAGCGGTGAGTTGTCAGTCTCTATGACAAAGTGTGTCCATGTCAAGAATCAGTGGAGTTTATGGACACAGTACACAATCGATAGTGCTTCCAACTCAGAAACTCCGTATTTGGCCTCAGTAGGAGTAATTTTACGACTTACATACATGATTGAGTGGAGGATGTCGTTGTACTTCTGGCCTAGAACGCCTGCGATCGAGACTGTGCTAGCATCCGTTCTAAGAAAGTAATTGTAAGTGCGGATTAGGCAAGCGGAGTATTGGGACATTGCTAAACAAAAATTTAAGTTTTGATAAAGCATTAATTAGAGTGACATCTTTCACATCGATCTTTACAGTCTTTTTCAATAAATTAGAAAAGACACTGGTAATTTCCGCCAGATTGGGAATGAATTTGTTATAATAATTCAAAAATACAAGCAAACTCCTGACTTGTTTCTTGGTGACTGGTATCGTTAGATTTAGAATTTTTCTCACAATTTTGCTGTCTGTTTCCAAATGCCCTTTTGATATAGTATGGCCTAAGAAGTCTATTTTCTCCAAGCCCAATTCAACTTTGGTGGGCTTTACTCTAAGTCCAAATATTCTTATCCTTTCGAAGACTTGTCTAAGTTTTTGCAAGTGTTTTGTCCAGTCAGTTGTATGTACACATATGTCGTCTATGTATGACTGTGTATCTGTTACTCCATGCAAAAGATATCTGGTTAGACAGACAAAATTAGCTGGCGCGTTGCGTAGACCGAAAGGAAGAAATCGCCATTCATAGAGACCTAAGGTGTTGAAAAGGCAGTTAAGATGGATAGAATTTTTATTCATTGGAACTTGCCAATAGCCTTTCGTTAGGTCAAGTTTTGAAAAGATGGTAGATGTAGACATGTTTAGGAGTAGATCTTCACAAGAAGGGATAGGTTCTGCGTCTATCTTTGTGACTTTATTTAGCTTACGGTAATCGACGCAGAGTCGGATTGTTGAGTCCTTCTTTTTTACCTAGGACTATAGGAAAAGAGTATTCAGATATGGACTTTTGGATGATTCCTTTTTCTGCTAAATTAAGGGTTTCTTCATCAAGTTTTTCCCTGTAGTTTAAAGGGATAGAATAGGGTCTGCATTTTATAGGGGTATAGTCCGAAAGAAGAATGGAGTGCTCTATCCTATCAGTCCTACCTGGAATGTCTGAGAAGATCTGTTTGTATTCTGTCACTAAAGCTATTATCTGTTGTTTCTGTTCGTCAGTAAGTGTTGGTTCTATGTGTATACTGTCAACTGTTGTCGTTCTGTCTACTGTTGGAACTGGTATGTCCATGTCGTCATCGTCAGTTTGGTTGAGTACTGTGGTTGTGCTGACTATGTTTTCTGTTTGACTACTGTCTGGTGTGGATGCATTATGTTTGTCTCCTGTCTGATGCATGGGTGTAGTTGCATTGTGTTCGTCTTCTGTCTGTTGTTCCTGTCTTGAATAATAAGGTTTCAGCATGGTGATATGGAATATCTTGAGTTTGTTTTTCATAGATATTTCATAGTCAACATCTGATATTTTTCGTACCACTGTGAATGGCCCTTGCCATGATGTTAAGAGTAGATTTCTTTTATCAGGTAACAGGAGTAATACTTTTTGATTAGGTTCGAGGTGTAAGGTTTTGGCACCTCTGATGGCTTAATGGCGGTAGATCTGTCCTTTTTGCTCCAAAGATGATTTTGCTATGATACACGCTTTCATAATTTTGTTGCGTGTTTCTGTAACTACCTCATATGGTGATACTGGTGTTACCGTATCTGAGGTGTTAGTCAGTAGCTGATGATATATGCTTAGGGGTCCTCGTGGGTTCGCC
>JACEFZ010008884.1:0-160000 GCA_014155875.1 Cepaea nemoralis | reverse complement strand
ATTGTGTTGTAAAGTGCTTTCTTAGTAGTTATTGATACATGTTTGTTCTTTAGTATTGGTGCCATTTGTCCAATGAGTTGATTTGCCTTATTGCACCTATTTTCGATCTCGTCTTCTGATCTGCCATTTGATGATATTATACTTCCTAGGTACTTGAAGCTCTTTACTTGTTTCAAGGGATGTTCGTTTAGGTGAATTGTTGCTGTTTGTTCTTCTTTAGTTATAGTCATTACCTCTGTTTTGCTTGTGCTAATTTTCATGTTATGTTCCCTACACATTTCGTTTAGACTATTCATGTGGTCTTGTAATTCAGCTTCTGATTTTGCTATTAGTGCTTGGTCGTCCGCAAACAGGAGTTCTCTAATGGTTAGATTTGCAGATGGTTCTTCTTCTGTGTTCTCGTCATGCGGTATTCTTGCTGTCTCTGCTTGGCTGGTTTCTTTACATATGTTGTCTATATATGTTATGAACAAGAGAGGGGACAGGACACAACCTTGTCGTACTCCAGATCTTATGGTGAAGGGTTCTGAGTGTTCTCCAGTTGCTCTCACTATGCATTCACTGTTGTTGTATAAACTTCTGCATAGGTTTGTTAGATGTGTACTCACTCCATATTGTTTAAGGATTTCCCACAGCTTGTTTCTATCTACCCTATCAAATGCCTTTTCTTGGTCGACAAAGGCTAAGTAGAGTGTTTCATTGAATTCAATTGATTTTTCTATAAGTTGTCTAAGAGCAAAAATGGCACTTCTTGGTTTTTCTACGAGCAGTACGAAGATCCCCTGCCGGCTTGCTAGGCCAGTCGCAGGTTTAGGACACTAATCTGACCACAGGGAGTCCATCCCCTATGGCGAGCCATAGCCCCGTTAGCCCATGACCTCGCGGTCATGGTTGCCCGGTCTGCACCACTTGGAGGTGGGGGTTGACTTGTGTAGTCTGCGGGTCATCGGCAGGCTACTAATTTTCGCTCTTCACCCCTCCTGGGAGAGGCTAGCCGATCCTAACCCTGCTGGCTGCAGGGCCAGGCGCATTCCACACCTTACAGTATGTATGTATGTATGTATGTATGTATGTATGTATGTATGTATGTATGTATGTATGTATGTATAAATGTATGTATGTATGTATGTATGTATGTATGTATGTATGTATGTATGTATGTATGTATGTATGTATGTATGTATGTATGTATGTATGTATGTATGTATGTATGTATGCATGTATGTATGTATGTATGTATGTATGTATTTATGTATGTATGTAAGTATGTTTAATTGGTTTAACAATTAGCAAAAAGAAGACACAGATTATGTCACAAGGTGCACATGGGGTACCATCAATCTTTATTGACGACGCCGAACTAGAGATAGTAGACCATTTTACATATCTAGGATCAGTGGTAAATAGCAAATTATCCCTAGATCAGGAAATCAACATCCGGATTGGTAAGGCAGCAACAACAATGAACAGGTTAAGAAAACGAGTCTGGGAGAACAGGAAGCTTACTGCCAAAACAAAAGTCCTTGTCTATCAAGCCTGTGTCCTTAGTACTCTTCTCTATGGCAGTGAAACCTGGACAACTTACTCACACCAAGAGAACAATTTAAACAGCTTTCATATGCGATGTCTGCGAAGAATTCTTGGTATTAAGTGGCAAGACAAAATCACAAATACTGAAGTATTGGAAAGATCAGGTTGTGTGACAGTTTATTCCATGCTCAGTCTTCGTAGACTTAGATGGATAGGACATCTTAGGAGGATGGATGATGGTAGAATACCAAAGGATATCTTTTTTGGTGAATTACAGATGGGTAAGAGATCTCAGGGTCGGCCTCTACTACGATACAAAGATGTGTGTAAGCGGGACATGATTGATACAGGCATTGATAATGCACATTGGGAGCAAGTCGCCGCTGAACGTGTTGCATGGAGGGCAAATATCAGAAATGGAATAAAGTCAAAGGAGAAAATTATTGCAGAAAAGTCACACACCAAGCGTTTGAGACGTAAGATGGTGCATGATGGTGGAAATGACCACGTGTTCACATGCACCCACTGTGAACGGACATTTACAGCGCAAATTGGCCTTATCAGTCACACTCGCTACCGCCATAGTTAAAAGTTATTATGCCTTTTTAAAGCACAAACTATCGTCTGTCAAGACGGCAAGGTGCCAATGGAATGTTTAATTGGCACCTTTCCGTCTTGACAGACGATAGTTTGGTACATTGTGCTTCAAAAAGGCTTAATAACTATGATCCATTGCGGTGGCGAGTGTGGCTGGTAAGGCCAATTCTTGCTGCAAATGTTTGCCCCCAGTAGGTGCATGTGAAAACATGGTCACTTCCACCATTTTGCACCATCTTACGTCTCTGACGCTCTGTGTGTGCTTTATCTGCAATCATTTTCTCCTTTGTCTTTATTCCATTTCTGATAGTTGCCCTCCATGCAACACGTTCAGCGGCGATGTGCTCCCAATGTGCATTATCAATGCCTGTATTAATCATGTCCCGCTTACACACATCTTTGTATCGTAGTAGAGGCCGACCCTGAGATCTCCTACCCGTCTGTAATTCACCAAAAAAGATGTCCTTTGGTATTCTACCATCATTCATCCTCCTAACGTGTCCTATCCATCTAAGTCTACGAAGACAGAGCATGGAATACACCGTCACACAACCTGATCTTTCCAATACTTCAGTATTTGTGATTTTGTCTTGCCACTTAATACCAAGTATTCTTCGCAGACACCGCATATGAAAGCTGTTTAAACGTTTCTCTTGGCGTGAGTAAGTTGTCCAGGTTTCACTGCCATAAAGAAGAGTACTAAGGACACAGGCTTGGTAGACGAGGACTTTTGTTTTGGCAGTAAGCTTCCTGTTCTCCCAGACTCTTTTTGCTAACATGTTCATTGTTGTTGCTGCCTTGCCAATCCTGATGTTGATTTCCTTATCGAGGGATAATTTGCTATTTACCTCTGATCCTAGATATGTAAAATGGTCTACTATCTCCAGTTCGGCGTCGTCAATAAAGATTGATGGTACACCATGTGCACCTTGTGACATAATCTGTGTCTTCTTTTTGTTAATTGTTAAACCAAATTCAGAACAAGCATTGGAGAATGCAGATAGTAGATGTTGTAATTCTTCCTCAGAGTGGGTCGTAATCGCAGCATCATCCGCAAAAAGCAACTCTCTGATTAGTACCCTGCTAATTTTGGTCTTGGCCTTCAATCTCTGAGCATTATAGAGGCCACCATCTGAGCGTGAGTGAATGTATATATCGTCATCCTGATCACGAAAGGCATATTTCAGTAGAAGCGAAAAGTATATCCCAAAGAGGGTGGGGGTTTGTACACAACCTTGCTTAACTCCACTCTTGATTTCAAACTCTTCTGAAGTTGAGCCATCAAACTTGATTATACCCTTCATGCCTGTGTGGAACGATTCCACAATGGACAGAAGAGTTGGTGGGCAGCCAATCTTCTTTAGTGCTTTGAACAGACCCTCACGACTGACCAAATCGAATGCCTTTGTGAGGTCAATGAAGGCAATAAACAGTGGCTGATTTTGTTCCCGGCATTTTTCTTGCATCTGTCGCAATGAGAATATCATATCAATGGTAGACCGGTTCTGACGGAAGCCGCACTGTGATTCGGGGTAGACTTGATCTCCCAGGACTTGAAGTCTGTGCAGGACAATTCTGGCAAATACTTTCCCAACAATACACAGAAGTGAGATACCCCTATAGTTGTTACAGTCGCTCCGATCTCCCTTGTTCTTGTACAGCGTTATGATGTTTGAATCTTTGAAATCCTGTGGGACTTGTCCTTCTCGCCAGCATAGCTCTATTAGCTGGTGGATCTGTAGAGCGAGTGTGTCTTGCCCACTCCTGATTACCTCTATTGGAATCCCATCCTTACCTGGAGCCTTGCCAGATGCAAGCTCATTTATAGCACACTTAACTTCTGTAATAGTGGGAAGTGTTTCCAGGTGGTCAAGAGTTGGCAGGGCCTCTATGGCGTTGAGGGCATCATCCGCTAGCTTGGTCTAACTTGTTTAAAGCTCTAAATAGTGCTCGACCCATATATCCATCTGCTGTTTCTTATCAGTGATGATTTCTCCAGTCAAGGCTTTCAGCGGTGCACTTCTTTTGATCATTGGACCAAAGGCTTTCTTTATCCCTTCATACATGCTTCTGATGTTTCCCTTATCACTTGCGATTTGAATGGACTCACATAACTTGATCCAATAGTCATTCGCACACTGCCTGGCAGCCTTTTGTACATCCTTCCTCGCTTGCTTCAGCTCACTCAGAGTGTTACGCGTTGGTCTTTCCTTGTTTCTTAAGAGAGCTATCTTCTTTTTATCAATCAAGGGCTGCAGTATCTGGCTGTTTGCCGCAAACCAGTCCTGCCTCTTATGATCCACAGTGCCGTAAACCCCTACCGCTGTTTTATAAATAGTTTCCTTAAGTTTACTCCATTTATCATTTACTATACAATTTTCTGATGTATCATTGAAAGCGTCTTCAAGTTGCTGTTGAAATTCAAAGCACTTTCCAGGATCATGAGTGTTAGTAATATTAATCCTGGGGCTAGACTTGTGTTTAGCTGTGTAGATTCTCTTTCGTCTCAGTCTAACCCTTGCAACAACCAAAGAATGATCTGTATCACAGTCAGCACTGTGGTAACTTCGAGTTAATGATGTATGGTTCAGATGTTGTCTCCGTGTGATAATGAAGTCCAGCTGATGCCAATGGCTGGATCTTGGATGTTTCCATGTGACCTTATGCATCTCTTTTGTTTTAAAAAAGGAGTTTGTAATACATAGGTCATTTCTAGTGCAATGCTCCAGCAGCCTTTGCCCATTATCATTCATGCGACCGATGTTGTATTTTCCAAGGCACACTGACCATGAACTCGAGTCCTTGCCCACACGAGCATTGAAATCACCGACCATATAAATGTAGTCGGATTTTGGAACTGCCTTGATCGCAGAGTTTAGCTGCTCATAGAACGTATCCTTCACATCATCAGAGGAAGCGAGTGTCGGTGCATATGCAGTGAGAATGGTGGCAAATCCACAAGAGGTTGCCAAGCTCAGTGATAATAATCTTTCATTACCTCCAGCGGGGATATCAATCATTCCCAGTAGCGAATTCTTCACTGCAAAGCCCACACCATGTTGCCTTTTTTCTGCCTGCCCTCTTCCCTTCCAAAAAAAGGTGTAATTGCTTTTCCCTGAGTGACCCTTCCTCAGCGAGGCGAGTCTCCTGCAGGCCAGCAATATCAATGTTAAGACGATTGAGTTTGACATCAATCACAGCTGTTTTTCTCACATCGTCAATACGTCAATGTGAAGTCAATGGAAGATCCTGGACACATGGTTCTCACGTTCCAGGTTGCAAGCCGTAGCTTGAGGATTCTATTCTTTTTATTAGTGCCTTGTGCATTGGTTTTACAGCCTGCGATTCAGATTTTGTCCTAGCCCCAAGCACCCATTGAAGCAGGCAGGCTGTGGCGGATCAGCACCCAATTGGCTGGTGGCTGCCCAGCTTGAGGCGGGCGGTAGCTGATCAGTGACACCTGTAGGTGTCTCCCACCGTCAGAGGCAACGCGTTGCGCCCCATGCCTACGCCAACTGACAAGGACTTATAACCCGTAACAGTTGCCTCTCGCTTTGATTCCGAGACCGGTTAAGACCAGGGATGGAGTTATTGCCTCTCCATAGCAAAAACCCTGGGCTAAAATAAAGAAACCATGTGTTGCCCATGTAGCATGATCCCTCTCTCGGCCTGCCTAGTTCACTCCAAAGGAAAGTTGACACCTATACATCTGGAACAAGACAAGCTGCAGAAGCTGCCGGATCAGCAAAGCAATGCTCTAACTGTCCGCCTGTCGGAGCTTCGATCCTAGACCAGCTGCAAACCAAGGCTTAGGGCCTGGTCTGCCCTGCCATGACTTATTTTGTCTTTGGGTTGCATTTCCTCGCACCAGGATAAGGCTAGTACCACCCCCCCCCCCTTTTCCCAATTGCGCTCTTCCGCCCGAAGCCGTTGGCACAATGTGGGGTGTCGGGTTTGGTAGCTCAGTCATATCTGACTAAGACCTGACTCACGTATGTATGTATGTATGTATGTATGTATGTATGTATGTATGTATGTATGTATGTATGTATGTATGTATGTATGTATGTATGTATGTATGTATGTATGTATGTATGTATGTATGTATGTATGTATGTATGTATGTATGTATGTATTCGTCCAGTCGTGCCTGCGTGCTTTCTTGAGCGTGTATGAGTGTGTGTGTGTGTGTGTGTGTATTGTCTGTGTATGTGTGTGTGTCTGTGTGTGTGTGTGTGTGAGAGAGAGAGAGAGAGAGAGAGAGAGAGAGAGAGAGAGAGAGAGAGAGAGAGAGAGAGAGAGAGAGAGAGAGAGAGAGAGAGAGAGAACGTGTGTATGTGTGAGTGAGTCAAGACTCCTGATTATTATTGTAGTCATCTCATTACCACATTTCCTATATAAATAATATCAATTTGTGTACTGTTGTTTTATGTGTAAATATGATTTATTCGTCAGAGATACACACCCTACGCTCTATGTCATCCAAAAAATTTATACACTGTGAAACTCAAGCCTGATAGCCTGCCATTCTACATTCTGAGTCCAAACTATATCTCAATCGACTACCCAAAAAACTGTTCATATTTTCTGGAGTCTGGACCAGAGTCCTTGATTCTGACGTTTGACGTTAAGTAAGTTTTTCATTGGTTCATCAATTAAATTTGTACCGTCATTGACTGCCAGCGTCTGTGGCGACGCGGTAGCGAACTCGATTCGCAATCCCTTATGTTTTGTTGTTGCATATCCCTTACAGGACGTTGCAGTCAACACCAGCATTTTCAGCTGCTGTTGATGTACTATGCAAGATTACGCTCAGCAATCCCTCATACTTTGTTCGAAATCAGCTGTAGACGATTTGCGAGTAGACTGATTTGTTTTCATTCTGTGACAGTGATTTGAATGTCGTTCTTTCAGAAAGCAAACTCCTGAACTCAAACTTGCCTTGTGAAAAAGCACAAACAACCTAGAAATGCTCGATTTAATTACGCCTTGTAAATTGCATGCACCTAACGTTATTTGTCATGGAGTCTTTAAACCCCAACGTCCAAAGTTGCACGTGTGCCTGTTTGCCGGCTTGCATGCCTGTCTCACGGTGATCATACAGCACATATATACATTCAAAGGCGTTAATTGTGGATATATTAATGCTGAAGAAGCTAAACCTATGTCTGGCATATAGGTGAACACACGACACATGCATTAGTTCATAATCTCGGTTGTTTACATATGCAGGCGGACAAACGGCAAACATATTTGTTCAATAAGATTTGTTGGTGAGACATATGTCAACTCACTCTCATGTGATCTAAATAGTATATATCGTAGAGAAATATAAAATGGTCAAGTTGAGTTTAGTTGACTTGAGTCAAGAACCTACATCACAGCCAGCGAAGAGTCCCAATACTAATGATAACAGAAGCTATTTGAGTATGTGTCCGTCTGGCCTTTCATCGGAGATTGTCTACCAGATACTCTTGTCCCTCCCTGCAAGCACCATTCTCTCCAAGTTTTGATAATCTATCTGCTCTTCTGCATTATACACACTATTCCAAACGGCCCCGACCATATTTGCTTTAGCATGCATCAATACCTAACCAAATGGTGCATACCCAGCCAATCTGTCCGTCTGCTAGTTTCCCACCACACCAGCATGTCGTGGAAAACATCTAACAGATGCTCTCTATGTTTGATTGTTGACTAGAAGCCTGCCACTCTGCCCGAAGCATACATTGTGGATCTGTCACAATCACAGCGTGGGTGTGTGTTCTTCAGTCAGCGGAATGCATCCAAGACTGCCTTCACCTCCATTCTTAGTCTAGATGTTGTGGTATCATACCAAGAACCTTACCCACGAATCCATAGGCACTTCTCTTACCTTTTAGTACAGAGCAATCCGTGTAGATGCTCACATTGCATGGCCGCGAGTTGTCTTGTATCAGCTGTTGCACATGCACAAGTTTATGTCGAAGGTGATTCCCCGGTACCTTCATTTACTCTCGCATCTCTGATCGCATTCACTATGACCAGTCAGTTGATTACAGTTGCCGGCCCCGCAAGTTTATGTTTTGTTTTGCTTTTTTTTTTATTTTTATTTTTTAAATTCCCTATTACAACCGCGTGTCCTGTCACAAAAATAAACCTGATTTTCATCATGCTTGACCTTTTCATGGACTTCACCCACTGTCTTTGTGTCCAGCCCATCTCGATCTTCTTGCGCATTCTCAGTGAGTCGCTGAGAAAACATGCCTGGATGAAAGCTTGTCTCTCCAGCCAGTCTATAGCTTTAGTTACTGTCATGACGCCTATTATCAGGCTACTGCATGTCAAGGCAAAGGCACCAGCCTTCCCTTACAGTTCTCCATCCTATCTGAGTCATTACAACCCATGAGCTACTCACGTGTCGAACTACAGACCCATCTGTGTTGACTACTCGCCCTCAGTAGAATTATCACAAATTAAAGCCTGAACTACGACTAAAATTCATACTATGAAATTAATGTTACTATTTACTTCTTATTTATTCCAGAAAATTTTCTGTGGAACGTTCAGATGAATGCGCAAATAATTTTGTCGGTGTGAACAGGATCAAACTTTGCGGCAACTGGACGACGACGCCAATTAAGTTCAAACAATTTCTTCCACCATATACAACATTCACGTTTAGCTTCCATACAAACAATCGTATTGACGGGTTTGAGGTGAGTACCTTATATCAACGCTCGCCTGTCGGTCCCATGATCATGTGTTCGAATCCTCTTCAGTTAGAGTTTTTCAATGGTCTTGACTCCCAGATGGACCCAGCCTAAATGTGAACCAGAAAACGGCCTGGGAAGTAAAGACGACTCTCGTGATTTTGACCACATTACTTATCAAGTACCGATTGTTTTAAAATATGAAGTGACACATAAAACGTACTCCCCAAAGCGGGGAAGTGAACTTATCTCTTACATGCATTACACACTATCATCATAGTTAGTTAATTAGTTAGTCACGGTTCCAACATCACAGCAACGGGTCGTTCCCATTATGCTCCGTTCCTGTGTCAGTGAATATAACATAAAAATATTCCTCACTGCCACATGTGAAAAGTGGAAAAGACAGGAGTCTCGACAAACAACAGCCTGCTCGGGCAAATTGGGCATAATGCCGCCACCAGAATGTCACCACAAATGTCCTCTACGAAACATACAGTTCACCCTTAATGGAAGTGGCAGTCACTTTCTCACCCAGATGTCCACCTACAAAGTCTCGATGTTTCTAGATGTTGTTCCTTTTCTAGATGTTTTCTAGCCAGCGACGCTATTTTTTTTCTCCGAAATGCAGTTCACGCAACAAAACAACCTCGGACAGATGTAAAACCATTTCACTATATATAATGCCGTCTCTAGAATGCCAACAAGATAGTACTCTACGAAACATATCACCACTTTCCAAACCAGATGTTCGACTACCAAGTCTCGATATTTCTAAACGTTGTTGTTCCGTTTCTAGATGTATAATCAGAGTGTGATATGCAATCTCTGAACTGAAATGTGTCAGCAGTGGCTATGGAATTGTTGTCCAGTAAGAGCCTGTAATGCATAGAATAGATTTATTTGGTTGTTTCGGGATGAGATTTAAATATTGAGCACAACCCACTACTAGCAACGCTGATCGTATTCTGGTATGAACCTAAGGCCGATCAACGTCAATATGGAAGCACTATACTCGAGTTTCGCTCTTGTTTGAGCTCGTCAGTAGTGCATATCCTTGACCGGACCCGGAAACAAGTACTACAAGTACTACACTATTTTTCCATGCCGGAAAGCGTGGGCGGTCATGACTCGCTATTTCACTCGATCAACAGAGTCGTGGTTCAGCTCAGTGTTCCTGTCACGACTATGCCATGTGGCCAAGCCATCCAGGTATTTACTTCTCGGTCTTCCCTTTGGTCTGTTCCCTTCGATCTTGCCAGTTGTCACCAAGTTATCCAATTCATTTCTTCTCATAACATGTCCAAACATTTTGACTGTCTACGTCTAATTTCTCTAATCAATTTACGATTTTCATTTGTCTCCTGGAGTACTTGGTCATTGATTTTTCTGTCTGTCCATGGTATTCTTTGCATTCTCCTCAGAAACCACATTTCTGCAGCCATCATATGTTATTCAGCTTGACAGCTCATTGTCAAAGTTTCACATCCATACAAAAGAACAGGCTCTATGTAGCACCTCAACACTCTTTTTCTCGTTTCAGTTGACATCTTTTTATTGGTCAGTATGTTTTTTATCTTGCTAAAGGCTACTTTCGCCACGGCGATTCTTGTTCTAATCTCTTCAAGGCATCTCCCATCAGATGTTATGACTGTTCCTGGATAATTGTACCTATTCACTTGTTGAAGAATATTCCCATTTACTTGTATATTATATTGTGGTATTTCGTTCTTCCTAGTGACGAACATAATCTGTGTCTTTTTACAATTTAATTCTAACCCCCGTTGTTCGCTGTGTGCAACAACAGCATCCTACTAATTGTTTCAGCTCCTACTCATTATCTGCAATCAGTACTGTATCATCAGCATATCTAATGTTATTGATGTTTCGTCCTCCAATGCATATTCCATTTTTATCTTCTGCATTTCTGAAAATATTTTCACTGTATAGGGAAAAACGATCTGGAGACATTATACATCCCTGTCTAACACCTCTCTTAATAGGCTGAAATTGTCCCACTGCATTATCAATCCTTATGGCAGCTTGTTGTTTCCAATATATGTTTTTTATAAGTCTAATGTCTTTCTCATCAATATGTAGATCTGCAAGCATATCCACAATGTTTACATGTCTTATTCTTTCTAAGGCCTTTGTGAAGTCAACACAGCAAAGATGTACATCTTTGTTTACTTCTATAGAACGTTCAATTACTGATCGTAGCACATACACATAATTTACTGCACCCTTTCCTCCCTGTGGCTAAAGGGCTTGCGAATGCGGTTTGTGAGCTCGTATACCCGGGTTCGAAACACGGCGCTGCTGGTTTTTTGGAAAAAGGTATAGGGGCCGGTCGTTCAGAAAGCAATGGCAAACTACTGAACGTAACACTTGCCTAGTACATCAACAGCAGCTGAAAATGCTGGTGTTGACTGCAACGTACCGTAAGGGATACGCAACAAAATTATTATTATTTCCTTCTACAAAACACACATTGTTCTTCCCCCTTTTCAGGTTGTATTTTCTTCCTCACTCTTTGCATGATAATTCGTAGCAAAATCTTCGTGATATGACTCATTATACTAATTGTTCTATGTTGATCACATTCCAAGGCTCCTGGTTTCTTTGGGATTACAAGAAATACACTATTGCATAATTCAGAAGGTATATATCCGGTATCATATAATGTGTTCAGCAGTCTGGTGACTTGATCTATTCCATATTCTTCTAGAGCTTTAATCATTTCTGTTTTGATGTTATCTGAACCAGGGGCCTTGCCAGCTTTCATATGTTTAAGTACATTTCGAACCTCCATCTTCAAAATTGGCGTTCCTTCATTATTAAATTGAATATCATACTGTTCATCTCTGTTATCACCATAAAGGCTTTTCACATAATCTGACCCTACATGTATAATCTGATGTTTTTCTATTAAGATTTTGCAATCTTTTGATTTTAGACAGCCTGCTGAGGTACCTGTCTTTTTATTAGAAAGTTCCTGAATTCTTTTGTGCACTAATTTGGTATTTTGATTTGTGTTGTATTTCAATCTCTAAGCAATTTTTCTCAAGCCATGCATCTGTTGCCTCCTTACATAATAGTTTGACTTGTCTTTGAATTTCTTCATTTTTGTCAGGATTATTTTTGTTGAGTCTTGTTTCCATTACTTGTAAAATGTCTTCAGTCATCCATTTCTTACGAGCCACCTTCTTTAATATTGGAATAGTTGTTTCTGCAGCCAAACTTATTGAATTCATCAACATTTCCCATTGATCATCCACATCCTGGAATAGGATCTCTAGATCAGACAATATATCAAATCTGTTCTGTACTTCTATGTTGAATTTGATTTGTATTTCCTTGTCATTACTCAAAGTACACAAATCATAGTTAGTGTTTCCTGTTATATACTTCACTTTTTTTTAAGTTTATCATCAATATACCTGTAAGTAATCTGTGGTCACTATAACAATCAGCACTGGAATCGTTTTTTTTTTTTTTTGCTATTGCTTACGCACTTCTTAATCTTCTGCTAATCAGAATGTAATCAATCTGGTTTCTAATCCTGCTATCAGGACTCCTCCATTTCCATAATCTTCTATGGTGTTGCTTGAACCAGGTGTTTCCTACAATCATTTCCTGCAAGTCTGTATCCTCTTTCATTTCTCTCTCCTAAACCATAGTTTTCTACTGTGTATCTATCCCCTTGATTTCCTACTTTTGCATTGAAGTCCCCTATTATGATGTTTATTTCCGAATTTTTACACTTCTTTAAAGCAGACTCTATGTCATTATAGAATTCCTCTACACTCTCTTCACTGGAGTCCCCTGTTGAGGCATATACTTGAATAATGTTTATGCTAAATGGTCTGCCGCTTAATTTAACTAGTAGAACTCTGTCTGACACAGCCCAATATCCTTGAACAGATTTTGATGTTTGCCGGTCCAAGATAATTGCTACCTCTCTTTGTTGATCTTCTCCTCTAGAATAAATATTCTTACAATTTCATCTATCTTAATGCCTTCTCCTGTCCATCTCGTTTCGCACATACCTAAAAATTAATTTTTTCTCTTTCCATTTCTTGTTTGATATTGATGTTTGATCTAATTTTTCGTCGTCGTTTAACGTCCTAACATTCCATGTTGCTAATTTTAATGCTTCTGTACTTTTCTTGCGATGATCTGACTTTAGGCGAATCATAATAAAATAGGCACTCTTAAAGAAGGTAGTTTGCCGTTGCTTTCCTTCCATGGCAGTGACTATTCTGGTCGGTGACGCCAGCCATTGTCTCGTAAACGAGACCTTCTGTCTGCCGTCGCAAAACTTGAGACCATAACCAACAACTATCTGTCGGTTGCCCTCAAAATTTCATCCACACCTGCCTTCCGTGGTTCTTTTGATCACTTCCAATAAATATACTAAATAACACCATATAATCCACAGGAAAACAATAAAAACAGCTTCTCCCGAAGAATAAACGCGTCAGGTCGTCGCCATTTTTACCGGAAGTCAATATAAATATCAGAACGAAATATCACAATGTCTTGGAACGCTGAAGAAGAAGAAGAATATACAAGTCCATGGAAATATTCTTCAACAAGTGAATAGGTACAATTATCTCGGAACTGTAATAACATCTGATGGGATGCCTTGAAGAGATTAGAATAAGAATCGCCATGGCGAAAGTAGCCTTTAGCAAGATGAAAACAACCCTGACCAATAAAAAGATGTTAATTAAAACGAGAAAAAGAGTTATCAGTTATCAATTATCAGTTGGGGTATCTTCATTGCACTCCTGACAGGTCCATAGGTGCTCAGATTCTTCCCCCAGCATATGCGTCAGCGTCCGGTGGCTAATAGTGCCAGTTCTGTGTTGGTTGACGAGGCACCTCGTTCTCCCAATGTACCTCTCGCGCTTGGCCGTGCCGATTCTTACCCCCAGTCTTTCATCATGGACAGCGATGTGGATTCACTGATGTCAAAGTCCTCTGTTCTCGCCATATCTTTAAGGGCGTTAATAACATCGGCACGATACATGGGCTGGCCATCTACAGTGGGTGCAGAGCCAGCCAGTTTATCAGCTCGTTCATTTCCCACGACTCCCGCATGTCCCGGGACGAAGATGAAGGTGACTTTACGGACAACAGATTTCCGCAGCGACTCAGTCCACTGTCTGCGTACAGCTCTAGCTTCGACCTTCTGAATAATGCTCATTGAGTCACTTAGTACACACACGTTGGTATAATGCTGTGATTCCAGCCATATGAAAGCCTGTGTAACTGTCATCACCTCCATCGTCATGCTGCTCGTGGTCATAGAGTGGGCACCACTGGATTTTTGAACGGTTCGGCCCGCTGAACGGGTTGTAAATGCCCACGCACTTCTCTGCTGCTTTACAACAGATCCATCTGTATAGATAAGCACTTCGACGCTGTCTGAGTGTTCATAGATGAGCGCGTTGACCTCTGCATTGACATCGGCAGGGTTCTGATCTCTGCACCGTCTGTCGAGTGTGATAATGCAGGAGAAAGTGCACTTAAAAGCCGGAGGCACCGGCACCCATTCTTTGCAGGGGTTGATACTGGTAAGACTGCAGACCTGTCTGACATCTTCCGCCTGATCCATCCATGATTTGCCCCTCTTTAGCCTGTCACCCTTTTCTCTGAATATAGCATCATGCAGAGGGCGCTGCTCATCTGCACTTATTTTTAAGTATACACGAGCTCTCCAGAACTTGATCGTGTGTTCCATTGTCGGAAAGTCAAGGAGATATCTCATTGCTCCACTGCTGGTGTCTCTCGTGCAGCCCAAAATGATGCGCATGGCTTCGGTTTGTACCTTTTCAAGTCTTCCAATCTGTGTAGGCCTGACAGTGTGGATAACCAGGGCATACTCGATGCGTGAAAGTACCAGTCCTTGGAACAGAAGTATTAGCAGTCTTTGCTCGATATTGGCATGACTCTCATTGCTGACAAACCTTTTCGAGCTTTCGTTATGAGAGGAGAAAAAGAGTGTTGAGGTACAACATTAAGACTGTACTTCTGTATGGATGTGAAGCTTGCACAATGAGCAGTCAAGCTGAAAAAACATCTGATGGCTGTTTAAATGTGGTTTCTGAGGATGATGCAAAGAATACCATGGACAGACAGAAAAACTAATGACCAAGTACTACAAGAAACAAACGAAAATCGTAGATTGATTAGAGAAATTAGACGTAGTCAGTCAATATAATTTGGACATATTATGAGAAGAAATCAATTGGAGAACTTTATGACAGCAGGCAAGATCGAGGGGTAAAAGAACAAGGGGAAGACAGAGAAGTAAATACCTGGATAGCTTGACCACGTGGCATGTTCGAGACAGGAACACTGAGCTGATCCACGACTTTGGTGATCGAGTGAAATAGAGAGTCATAACCGCCCACGGTTACCGGCATGGCACATGATGGATGGATAAATCATGCAGTTCTAGATCAAAATTGCCTTGCCAAAAGCCCACTCGACTGGCATGATGTGAAAGTGATGTAGCTCTTTGACCTCCCTCATGTATCGATGAACCAGCAGGTAATGCAGCTTCAAACAATAGCATCCTACCTCGAGAGAAATATGAATCCTGGATGATCAGGCCGGCAGGAAAATTCCGTCACTTATCACCAGCATATAAGCTGGTTATGCAATCAATTCCATACATCCACTTGAGAACCTGTAGCTGTATTATTTTTGACATGTATATCAGTATCGTTATAAATTTTACACAATATATTTTCACATTTACATTTTTACATTATTAATTATTTACCGTAGACTAATGGAAAGGGTACAGTGGTACCTCAGGTTACGAACGCCTCAGGTCACGAACAATTCAGGTTACGAACAACAACTTCGAAAATTTTGTCTCGGGTAACGAACAGTGCCTCGGGTTAAGAACGAAGGCCAGCGAGAGAGAGCAAGGTGTAACGTTGGAGACAAACGATCGCGTGCAGTACAAACAGTACTACCGATGAGCTTGTGGATCTTCAGAATGAACAGCTAAAGACATTAAAGGAGGGGCAGTCGTCCGATGATGAGGAGTCAGTGACCGTTTCAACTGTCAGGATTAAAGAAATTTGCAGCAAGTGGGCAGATGTCGAAGACTTCATTGTGAACCATCATCCAAACAAACTGAGTTCTGGATCGAATTAACTTCGTAACCCGAGGTACCAATGTAATTGTTTAAGCATGTGTGTTCGCTAGCTGTTCTCCTACATCCCGTCTCCAGTCTCCCATAGAAGCATTGACGTTCAACCAGCTTACTCTAATCCCCTCTCTCTGTTCGGTCTCTTGCAGCTCCCTATGTCCTCCCCAGATTGTTCATCTCTGTCTCTAATACTGATCCCCATTTTAATGTCCCCTCTATATTTCTTGCAATGTGAGTTCAAGAGAAAGGACAGTCTAGGTATACTAGAGCATGTTTTCTCAGCCTGTGCCCAGCGCCAGTGTCTTTTCCGCGACTATTGATTGGCTGGGAGTTGTTTCTGTCTCACAATAGCCTCTGTCTTGGTGATTGTGTCGTGCTCATGTACCAGTCAAACAACATGGTTGTAGTTAATTAATAACAATTGTTGTTATTCTCATTATTTCTGAGTCATACATCAGTATTGATTTACCTTGCGAGTTGCATATTCTAAGCCAGGTACTAGATTTAGTTTGATTGTTGACTTCCCACAACGTGTAAGTGATATGAAACCTCCTCATCAGAAATAGTATACTGATTTGACTATATATATATATATATATATATATATATATATATATATATATATATATATATATATATATATAAACTAGGCAGGCCGAGAGAGGGATCATGCTGCATGGGCAACACATGATCTCTATATTTTAGCCCAGGCTTTGTGCTATGGAGAGGCAATAACTCCATCCCTGGTCTTAACTGGTCTCGGGCAGCAACAACAATGAACAGGTTAAGAAAAAGAGTCTGGGAGAACAGGAAGCTTACTGCCAAAACAAAAGTCCTTGTCTATCAAGCCTGTGTCCTTAGTACTCTTCTCTATGGCAGTGAAACCTGGACAACTTACTCACACCAAGAGAACAATTTAAACAGCTTTCATATGCGGTGTCTGCGAAGAATTCTTGGTATTAAGTGGCAAGACAAAATCACAAATACTGAAGTATTGGAAAGATCAGGTTGTGTGACAGTTTATTCCATGCTCAGTCTTCGTAGACTTAGATGGATAGGACATCTTAGGAGGATGGATGATGGTAGAATACCAAAGGATATCTTTTTTGGTGAATTACAGATGGGTAAGAGATCTCAGGGTCGGCCTCTACTATATATATATATATATATATATATATATTGCCTAATAAATTATTACTTTAGCATTTACAATATTTAGCTAAGAGTGTTCCAGCTTAGAGCATGAAAAAGTATTACATTAACATTTAAAACCCCAACCACAAAGTGTCAGATTTCATGTTAATGTGATGGTCGATAATATGTAATGGAAACATGTCCTTGTCTGTTTGTTTCCCGCAAGGTGTTGCAGTGAAGTTAATAAATTGTTACTTCAACATTTACCATACTTATTGACGAGTATTGTGAAGTTACTAGTCTCTTGTCAGATGATGTTATTCTATGTTTCCACTAGATTCTCGTGACACCAAGACTGGCTGTCAACAATGAACCGATCAAGGAATTAAGAAAGTACGATCCAATTAAAAATAAATTTACGTTTGGGACTTTTACTTATCATCATGTGGTAGCGAAGACTAAAACAACTATCGAGCCACACTATAAAGACTACTTGACATTATATACTGAACGGAAGTCGCCGTCGACCCCTGCGCGCCAAACAACGAATGAAATACCCACTACATCCACTAAAATACCCACTACATCCACTAAAATACCCACTACATCCACTAAAGCAGCCACTACATCCACTAAAATATCCACTACATCCACTAAAATACCCACTACATCCACTAAAATACCCACTACATCCACTAAAATACCCAATACATCCACTAAAATACCCACTACTTCCACTAAAGTACCCACTACATCCACTAAAATACCCACTACATCCACTAAAATACCCATTACATCCACTAAAATACCCCTTACATCCACTAAAATACCCAATACATCCACTAAAATACCCACTACATTCACTAAAATACCCACTACATCCACTAAAATACCCAATACATCCACTAAAATACCCACTACATCCACTAAAATACCCACCACATCCACTAAAATACCCACTACATCCACTAAAACAGTCACTACATCCACTAAAATACCCACTACATCCACTGAGCTACCCACTGCATCCACTAAACTACCCACTACATACACTGAACTACGCAATTCAGCCACTGAGCTACCCAATACAGCAACTGAACTACTCAATACAGCCACCGAGCAACTCAATACAACCATTAAGCTACTGAATAGAACCACCAACCTACTCAATATAGTCAGTGAACTAAACAATAAAGCCGCTGAGCTACTCAGTACAGACACTGAACTACCCAATACAGCTACTGAACGACACAATACTGCCACTGTGCTACTCAATACATCCACTGGGATACACAGTATAGCCACTGAGCTATTCAATGCAGCCACTGAAATACACAATAAAGCCTCTAAAATATTCAATGCATCCACTGAACTACCCAATACAGAAGCTGGGTTACTCAATACAGCCACTGAGCTACTCAATAAATCTACTAAGCTACTCAATACAGCCACTAAACTAAACAATACATCCAATAAATTACGCAATACTGCCACTGAGCTACTCAATGCAGTCACTAAACTACCCAATGCAGTCACTAAACTACCCAATGCAGTCACTAAACTACCCAATGCAGTCACTAAACTATCCACTACATCCAGTAAAAAACACAATGGAAACATTGTACATTCCGATACTGGCAGTGGAATACAAAGCGCTTCCAATACTGGCAGTGGAAAACAAAGCGCTTCCAATACTGGCAGTGGAACACAAAGCGCTTCCAATACTGGCAGTGGAATACAAAGCGCTTCCAATACTGGCAGTGGAATACAAAGCGCTTTCAATACTGGCATTGGAATACAAAGCGCATTCGCTGCATTACTAGATTTTCTTGCAAACGTATTCGGTGCAGCAGCAGACTCAGTCACTGATTTACTAAAACAGGACTCTAAACGACCCAGCCAAAACAAGAGACGACCCAACACAACCCCTAAACCAGCCAAAACATCCCCTAAACGACGCACCGAATCAACTAAACGACCCACCACATCCACTAAACGACGCACCACATCCACTACACGATCCACCACATCCACTAAACGATCCACGACATCCACTAAACGATCCACCACATCCACTAAACGATCCACCACATCCACTAAACGACCCACCACATCCACTAAACGACCCACCACATCCACTATACGATCCACTACATCTACTAAAAGACCCACTACATCCACTGAAAAACCCACTACATCCACTAAAATAACCACTACATCCACTAAAAAAACCACTACATCAACTGAAAAACCCACTACATCCACTAAAATAACCACTACATCAACTGAAAAACCCACAACATCCACTGAAAAACGCACTACATCCACTAAAAAAACCACTACATCAACTGAAAAACCCACTACATCCACTAAAATAACCACTACATCAACTGAAAAACCCACAACATCCACTGAAAAACGCACTACATCCACTAAAAAAACCACTACATCAACTGAAAAACCCACTACATCCACTAAAATAACCACTACATCAACTGAAAAACCCACAACATCCACTGAAAAACGTACTACAGCCACTAAAAAAACCACTACATCATCTGAAAAACCCACTACATCCACTAAAATAACCACTACATCAACTGAAAAACCCACAACATCCACTGAAAAACGCACTACATCCACTAAAAAAACCACTACATCAACTGAAAAACCCACTACATCCACTAAAATAACCACTACATCAACTGAAAAACCCACAACATCCACAGAAAAACGCACTACATCCACTAAAAAAACCACTACATCAACTGAAAAACCCACTACATCCACTAAAATAACCACTACATCAACAGAAAAACTCACAACATCCACTGAAAAACGTACTACAGCCACTAAAAAAACCACTACATCAACTGAAAAACCCACTACATCCACTAAAATAACCACTACATCAACTGAAAAACCCACAACATCCACTGAAAAACGCACTACATCCACTAAAAAAACCACTACATCAACTGAAAAACCCACAACATCCACTGAAATACCCACTACATCCACCGAAATATCCACAACATCCACTGAAATAACCACTACATCCACTAAAATACCCACTACACCCACTATAAAACCCACTACATCCACTAAAATAACCACTACATCAACTGTAAAAACCTACAACATCCACTGAAAAACGCACTACATCCACTAAAAAAACCACTACATCAACTGAAAGACCCACAACATCCACTATACGACCCACTACATCTACTAAACGACCCACTACATCCACAGAAATAACCACTACATCCACTGAAATACCCACTACATCCACTGAAATACCCACTACATCCACTGAAATACACACTACATCCACTGAAATACCCACTACATCCACAGAAATGCCCAATACATCCACTGAAGTACCCACTACATCCACTGAAATACCCACTACATCCACTGAAATACCCACTACATCAACTGAAATACCCACTACATCCACAGAAATATTCACCAAATGCACTGACATACTCACTACATCCAGTGAAATACCCACTACATCCACTGAACTACCCACTACATCCACAGAAATACCCACTAAATGCACTGATACACCCACTGCATCCACTGAAATACCCACTGCATCCACTGAAATACCCACTACATCCACTGAAATACACACTACATCCACAGAAATACCCACTAAATGCACTGACACACCCACTACATCCAGTGAAATACCCACTACATCCAGTGAAATACCCACTACATCCAGTGAAATACCCACTACATCCACTGAAAAGTCCACTACATCCATTGAAACGCCCACTATATGCACTGAAATACCCACTACATTCACAGAAATACCAACTGCATCCAGTGAAATACCCACTACATCCACTGAACTACGCAATTCAGCCACTGAGCTACCCAATACAGCAACTGAACTACTCAATACAGCCACCGAGCATCTCAATACAACCATTAAGCTACTGAATAGAACCACCAACCTACTCAATATAGTCAGTGAACTAAACAATAAAGCCGCTGAGCTACTCAGTACAGACACTGAACTACCCAATACAGCTACTGAACGACACAATACAGCCACTGTGCTACTCAATACATCCACTGGGATACACAGTATAGCCACTGAGCTATTCAATGCAGCCACTGAAATACACAATAAAGCCTCTAAAATATTCAATGCATCCACTGAACTACCCAATACAGAAGCTGGGTTACTCAATACAGCCACTGAGCTACTCAATAAATCTACTAAGCTACTCAATACAGCCACTAAACTAAACAATACAGCCAATACATTACGCAATACTGCCACTGAGCTACTCAATGCAGTCACTAAACTACCCAACATAGACCCAGAACTACCCAATGCAGTCACTAAACTACCCAACATAGACCCAGAACTACCCAATGCAGTCACTAAACTACCCAACATAGACCCAGAACTACCCAATGCAGTCACTAAACTACCCAATGCAGTCACTAAACTATCCACTACATCCACTGAAAAACACAATGGAAACATTGTACAATCCGATACTCACAGTGGAATACAAAGCGCATTCTCTGCAGTACTAGATTTTCTAGCAAACGTATTCGATGGAGCAGCACACTCAGTCACTGATTTACTAACAAAGGACACTAAAAGACCCAGCCAAAACACTAGACGACCCAACACAACCCCTAAACCAGCCAACACAACCCCTAAACCAGCCAACACAACCCCTAAACCAGCCAACACATCCCCTAAACCACCAAAAAGAAACCGTAAACGACGAACCGTATCATTTAAACGACCCACAACATCCACTAAACGACACACCACATCCACTAAACGACCCACCACATCAATTAAATGACCAACAACATCCACTAAACGACCCACCAAATCTACTATACGACCCACTACATCTACTAAAAGACCCACTACATCCACTAAAATAACCACTACATCAACTGAAAAACCCACAACATCCACTGAAATACCCACTACATCCACTGAAATACCCACTACATCCACTGAAATACCCACTACATTCACTAAATTACCCACAACATCCACTGAAATACCCACTACATCCACAGAAATATACACTACATCCACTGAAATACCCACTACATCTACTGAAATACCCACTACATCTATTGAAATACACACTACATCCACTGGAATACCCACTACATCCACAGAAATACCCAATACATCCACTGAAATACCCACTACATCAACTGAAATACCCAATACATCCACTGAAATACCCACTACATCCACTGAATTACCCACTACATCCACTGAAACACCCACTACATCCACTGAACTACCCACTACATCCACTGAAATACCCACTACATTCACAGAAATACCAACTAAATACACCGACACACCCAGTGCATCCACTGAAATATCCTCTCCATCCACTGAAATATCCATTACATCCACTGAAATACCCACTGCATCCACAGAAATACCCACTAAATGCACTGAGACGCCAACTACATCCAGTGAAATACCCACTACATCCACTGAAATACCCACTACATCCAGTGAAATACCCACTACATCCACTGAAACGCCCACTACATCCAGTGAAATACCCACTACATCCACTGAAATACCCACTACATCCACGGAAATATTCTCTAAATGCACTGACATACCCACTGCATCCACTGAAATATCCACTGCATCCACTGAAATACCCACTACATCCACTGAAATACCCACTAAGTGCACTGACACACCCACTACATCCAGTGAAATACCCACTACATCCACTGAAATACCCACTACATCCACTGAAACATCCACTACATCCACTGAAATACCCACTACATCCACGGCAATATCCACTAAATGCACTGATATACCCACTACATCCAGTGAAATACCCACTACATCCACTGAAATACCCACTACATCCACGGAAATATTCTCTAAATGCACTGACATACCCACTGCATCCACTGAAATACCCACTACATCCACTGAAATACCCAATACATCCAATACATCCACTGAAATACCCACTGCACCCACTGAAATACCCACTACAGACACTTAAATACCCACTACTTTCTCTAAAAATTCCAATGCAGACACTGAAATACCCACTTCATCCACTGAACTACACGGTACAGACACTGAAATACCCACTTCATCCACTGAACTACACAGTACAGACACTGAAACACTCAATGCAGAATACTTGACATTCTACATTGTATGGAGTGTGCCGTCGAGCCCCGCGCGCCAAGCAGACACTGAACTACCCATTGCAGCAACTGAGCTACCCAAATACATCTACAGAACTAACCAATACAGCCACTGAGCTGCTCAATACAGCCACTGAACTAACCAATACAGAAGCTGAACTACCCAATACAGCCGCTGAACTATCCAATACAGCGACTGAACTATCCCATACAGCCACAGAGCTACCCAATACAGCTACGAAACTTCCTAATACACCAACTTAACTACTCTACTACAAGCACTGAGTAAGTCACTACACCTACTGAGTAACCAACTAGATCAGCTTAACCACCCAATCTGCACGGATGCCTAATTTCACTGAGCGTCCAGTTACAGTCATGTCCTGACCAACTACAGCCACGCAGCAATCACATTACACCTACTCTGTTAATCACTGCAGACAATAACACATGACACCCATTAAGTGACCAACCACCCCATCATGTGACAGACACCAATGACCATTGAGATAAAGTGACGAAGCTAATTACCCTCTCCCAATAATCGCGGCGTCTTTTAAACAGTTCTACACGCAAGCGACAGCAAATGGTTTCCATTAAAACTTAGACGCTATGAAAGAGCAATGAGTTAATAGACGTTATTTCTTCAACCCCAGCAATGAATAAATCGACTACTCATTAACAGTTTCTCGTTTGACTTATTTTGTTCCATATGGTTGCTGTTTTGCCTTCTTCACTTTGGTTTTGTCACTAGTCCCATACTTTGACTATTGACTCATAATGCATCAATGTATACGTTTCCGTTTTAGTGAGTTTCAATGTTTAAAGGATCAATCTTTCCGGAAATACACTGCTATATTTGTTTCTAAAATAATTTTTTTTTTAAAAGCTTAATATTGCGATGTACAACCGGAGAAAAATGACACCAAAATTGTTGTAAAAGTTGCATGCAATAATTATGGCAGAGACACTGAGAAGATGAGCTGACTTGGTGGTTTCAGTCAAGAACCAAGATCACAGCGCTCGCTACATACCTAAACTTCAACAACCAGCGAAGAGTATCAATGCTAATTGTACTAGTTGAAGTGTAATTATGTATTTGCGTGGCTTTTCCTCAGAGTACTGAGTATCGGCTAGATTCTCTGTTCAATACCTGTCGCGCCATGCTGTTTGCACCAGACTGAGACGATGAGAATTATCACCCCTAAAAGCTAACCTATAGTTACAGTCGCTAAAACAATATCACCCCCTCAATACTGCTCTCTAGTCAGAGCCGCTACGAAATATCACCTGTAAATACTGGCCTAAAGTCCGGGACATTTAGAAACATCGTCTGTAAATACGAGGGTCGTTAAAAAAGTAATGACCGAATTTGGGATGTTTGTTTTCAAATGATATTAAAGTAATGCACCACATCGTTTTCCTCAGCTAATAATGAGGTGCCAAATATTACAGGTGCCACTTGTGTGAATCAAATTGCAACCCAACCGGTCAAATAATATGGCTGCCCTAAACCGTTGAAATGGCGCATGTTAGCAACTTGCATTATAAGCAGCAAATTGTGACAGAATTCACGTTGCAGTGAAGGAAACTCTTGTGAATATTCACAATCGTCTTTGTGACGTGTAAGGGAGTTTTGCAGTCGATGGGAGTAGCGTCAGTCTCTGGATTCTGAGCATCAAACAATCAGGGAGTAGAGATACGGAGCTTCTTGGTCGACCTCGCTGTGGACGCCCTGCCACAGCCACCAAAGCAGAAATGTTGAAATGCGTTGAGGGCATTATTCTTACTGATATGCAAGTCACTACTCAACAACTGATCCTACAGCTGTCAGTCAGCAATGGTAGTGTACGTGCAGTTGTAAAAACTCTAGGATTTTCTAGGTTTTGCGCAAGATGGTTTCCTCGAAGTCTAAAAAAACCACCGATTCCAAAGGAAAGCAATTTCTTCTTAATTGTTGGAGCGTTTCAATGCTGATGGAGAGAACTGTTTGGTTAAGAACATTACAGGCGTTAAAACTGGGTACATCATTTTGAATCTGATATAACAGTGCGCCTGTTATAGCAATCATACGGTGGACGGTCGGGGTTCGAGAATTGGCATAGCCAGGTCTAGAAATTAGATTTGGCAGATAATTAATGTGCAACTTAATGAAAGGAAATTAGTAAGCAGTGCACGGTCCAGCACCATCGCTTGATGATGCGATGGCTATTTTGCGTGGCTTGACAACAATCCACGTAGAAAAGAAGAAGCCATCAAGTCAGCGATCGAGAAGGACGCTTGAGCAACGAGTGGATACCATCTGGTATTATTTGAATCGTTAATTAATTTGGAGGAAGGGACTAAAGAAAAATAAAAGGAGAGGCTATAAAAGAAATGAGGCTTGAAAATTACCATCAAAAGAAAATGAAAATATTACTTCTTTTATATCGAAACTAATTGTAATGCCATGGTTGATGTGTCATTTTTGATATGCCTACCAAGGACCGTCTAATAAAAGAGATACTAAAACTTGAAATATGCTGAGACTGGCTTATGAATGTTTCTACGTTCACAAATATTGAGAGATTTCATTGTTCGCACTTTGAAGTTACTCCCATCGTTGACTTCGGTTTGCTTCTAGAATTAAGAATGTTTAACGAGGCCACTATATGACACGGCTACCATAGACTCCTCTGAGGTAGATGGCCAAACTGAGACAAAAAGAAAGTTAACTAAGTGGCATCATCAAGATTCACCACGAAGAAAACAAATTCAAGACATCTTCTTCGGCTGGAAAGGTCATGATAATTGGTTTTGGACATTAATGGTGATTCTTGTGGATGTTTGCCAAGAGGAGAGACAATCAATTCTCAAGCTTATATTAAGATATTGAAGACACCCAGTCAACGTTTTCACAGTTTTCATCCTCGACAGAATCCAGTAGACCTGATCTTCTTCACGACAACACAGGAAGCAACCATCACAATGGGTTGTATTGTAATCATCTACTCCCAATTTGGTACCCTCTGATTTGTATCTATTTGGTTCACTTAAATATGCACTTCGTACGACAAGGTTTGAAGATGCTGTAGGAGTGATTCATGAAGCGAGGAAATAACTAAATGATAAAGATACAATCTTTCACATACAAGGAATGCATGCGCTTGTTTTGTGCCAGCATAAAGCTATACAAATGGATGGGGATTATGGTGAATCATATCGATGTTTACATACATATACATTTATATTGTGTATAAATTTCATGCTTTTTGAATAAAGAGCTCCTGAAACAAAACTATATGGTGCATTACTTTCTGAACATCTGTCGCACTTGCCTCCAATCAGAGACGATGAGAAATATCATCATGTGAAATTGTTAACTCTACAGGGAATCATGGTGGTTCGGTTTGGACACAGTTATTTGAGTCACAGAAGAGTTAATGAATGGGTATAGAGATTTTAACATGAAAGGCACACTAATTTGACGGAAGAGACACGATGACCATCTTTTCCGACATCAAGAACCCTATATTGGTGTGACCAGTGCTCAATACATTGACATACTAGTGAACACATTTCAGTCAGTGATACGAACGAAACGCCGGGGACTTCTCTCAAAGCAATAGAAATATGGTTGCTGCACGACGTTCATAAGACTAAGCATACAATGTATACACTATGTGCTAGGAAATGTGAGGTCTGGACACATCCATCATACAGTCCAGTCTTGGCACCATCGGGTATTCACATGTTTTAGCCCTTGAAAGAACATTTACCGATGTCAACGGTGAAATGGAGACGTTGCAAAATTGATTTAAGGCACACCCCACATCTGTTTCCTAGAAGGCACCAACTATCTATGTCAGTGGTTCTCAACCTTTTTTGGCCCGTGCCCCCTTCACCATATTTTTAGGACGTCATTCCCCCCCCCCCCCTTCACCATATTTTTAGGACGTCATTCCCCCTTCACCATATTTTAGAACGTCATCCCCCCCCCCCCTTTCGTATTTCCTCACTAAACATTTCCCCCTGCCCCTACACAGTATACGTAATAATGGAAGCTAAATTTAATAGCACATACTAAAACAAGTCTAGACGTCCACATAAAACGTGATTTGTGGGTCTACTTATTTTATAAAATGAATTTTAGAAGGGTGAGACGTACAGAACTGTAAAGTATGAAGGGAAAAACAAGATCAAGTAATCGGTTCTTGTATTAACGCAATCTTGAAATAATCTTCATTCCCCCCCTCCCCCTGGAAACCCCAAAATTCCCCCATGGGGGGGGGGGGGAATTCCCCACCGGTTGAGAACCACTGATCTAGGTGGACCTAGTGTGTTTCCAGGTGGGTGATGGGGCGGGGGAGGGGAGGGGGTTATGCAACGAGCAAGGAAAACCGTTTACTCTGTGGCTAATCATACGTAGAAGTTTAAAGCTTCTCACGCGAACGGCGGCAACTAACATTATATGTGATTTATTTCCATCAATACTGGACGACGATCTCAGTACACAAAACATCAGACGGGACTATACGGTTGTTTGTAATCAGTCATTTTGAAATGTATTATTCCGCGTTTAAGTTATAGGGGTAATTTTGTGTAGCAAAATAGTAATACGGTAACCTATAACCTACGTGTACAATGCATGTCGTTCGACGGTATAAGGAGTGTGGGAGGTAAGCTGGCTGTCTATTCAGTAGAACACTGTAACTGCAGTATACATCAGCCATGACCAGGTCTGAATATAAGGAACAGAGAATATCTCAGCCACACAGTTGAACACTTTAACTGCAGTATACATCAGCCATGACCAGGTCTGAATATAAGGAACAGAGAATATCTCAGCCTTCTAGTAGACCAATTTAACTGCAGTATACACCAACCATAACCAGGTTGAAATATAAGGAACAGAGAATATCTCAGCCTTCTAGTAGATCAATTTAACTGCAGTATACACGAACCATAACCAGGTTTAAATATAAGGAACAGAGAATATCTCAGCCATACAGTTGAACACTTTAACTGCAGTATACATTAGCCATGAACAGATCTGGAAATATGGAACACAGAATATCTCAGCCATACAATAGAACACTGCGGTATCCACCAGCCATGAGTTGGTCTAAATATAAGGAACAGAGAATAGCTCAGCCATCCAGGAGGAAAGCAGAGTTATCTAGAAGGGATATGCTTGCTTGTTCGTTGTGTTCGCTGGCTGTGAACTCCAGCCCGAAGTCCTGTATGTCGGATGAAGACATCCTGCTGTCCAACATCAGTGTGGTGTCGTAAAGGACCTGAGGTTTACGTGAGTATCCGTTGTCCCATGTCTGGCTTATTGGTATGCAGACTGGTGGGTCCTCGCCGTACAGGCAGATACTCTCCTACTTAGGAAGAATCAGCGATCCTGCTACGTCAGCCAGGACCCCGAAGGGACCTGTTGCCCAGGAAGCACGACTAGGTCGTGTTAGTAGGTCTTGGCCAGTATAGAACCTGGCCCTAGTGCCTTGGAAACACCTCAGTGTCCCTAGAAGGGATATGACTAGATGTGGAAAACACCGCACGGAGTCTTTTTCGTCCACTTACTTTCTTTCTCATACGGTCATTTCTGAAATGACTACATGAGTGTTAGAAGACATGCAGCAGGGACCGTTATTTTCTTGTATTATTAAAAAACAACGCTGGCTACACAATATAGCAAGGTATACAGTAGATCAATTATACTGTGTAGTTAGGTCTTCTTGTTCTGGCCTTTATCCTCCATTGGAGCAAACGCCTTTATTCAATTGCCACCCGCCATTCTATAAGTAGCTGTTGCATGCAGCTCCCTCGATGTCCCCTACTTATGCTTCATCTTTCATCTCGTTCTCCTCCGTGTGATTTATTTTGGTCACACTACATTAGAAAGGGCCCCTATACCTTCACATGATGGTGTTTCCAATAGATGTTCTTTGGAATGTCAAGACCTTCCCTTCAGTTTGGAGGTGTGCAAACGTATTTATTATGCTCACGTGTATTTTACAAGTTGCATGATATTGCGTTTAACCAAAGGTTAATTTTTCAGGCGATGTTGCGTTCCAGTGAAAGGACATTTTGTTATACTATTATAATGTCAAATGGTTCATCACGTTTCTCTTGTACCTTGCGGTGTCGAGGTGAAGTATAAACATCGTGAGAGTGCCCGATTATGGGCTTCATATATCGATATTCCCATGGACTCTGCTATTCCCTCTGTCCAACTTTTACGTGGTCGGCCTCTTCCTCTGTTTCCATTTGGTCTGTACATCATTGCTTGTTGTGGTATGCTGTTGACTAGTAACCTACTTGCATGGTCAAACCATTTGACTTGCTGCTTTCTAATAAAATATATGCTGCTTTAACCCCCACTTTAGTCCTGACTTCTTCATTTCTGATCTTATTTCTTCTTGATCTTCTGTGCATAATGCCGCCGTCAGAATGCCAACACAAAAGTCCACGAAAAATACAGTTCATCGTCGATAAAACGGCAGTCACCAGAAAGACTTCATTGACCGGGGTTTGATTCCATATGGCTCGGTCTCTTTCTGCAGGGCGACCCACCGAAAGCGCAGCACAAAGCACGAACACCGTAGCTACAGCAACGACCCCCAGGAGTCTCCGTAAAAATGCACTCGTGAACCGAAAAGGCAAACCAGTCAATCCAGCAACAGCCGGCCGTCATTGTTCCGAACATGCAGTTCACGCGAACAACAATGAGTTGTTTGCCTTATTGCACCTATTTTCGATCTCGTCTTCTGATCTTCCATTTGATGATATACTTCCTAGGTACTTGAAACTCTTTACTTGTTTCAAGGGATGTTCTTTTAGGTGAATTGTTGTTGTTTGTTCTTCTTTAGTTATAGTCATTACCTCTGTTTTGTTTGTGCTAATTTTCATGTTATGTTCCCTACACATTTCGTTTAGACTATTCATGTGGTCTTGTAATTCAGCTTCTGATTTTGCTATTAATGCTTGGTCATCCGCAAACAGGAGTTCTCTAATGGTTAGATTTGCAGATGCTTCTTCTTCTGTGTTCTCGTCATGTGGTATTCTTGCATATATATATTTGCATCTAATATATTTCTCTTTCTGTTATTTCTTGTTAATATAAAATCAAACACAGGGGACACAGCAGCAAAAGTAACCACATCACGCATATCAAAGACGTTGATCGTGGAAAATGCAGGCGCACAGTGGACGTCATCTCCACGACCTGGGAAAATCGTTGAAACATCATACTAAGCACATTTCCATAACAATAGAGGTGTCCGCTCTTAGTCAGTTATGACTGAGCTACAATATAACAGCAGGGGGCTCTACTTGCTGAATGCTAGGCAACCCTCACTAAACACGATACCTCACGTTATTCCACCTTCTTCGAGCGCAATTGGGAGGGTACAAGCCTTATCCCGGTGTGCTGAAATACAACCTGAAACTACGAGGGGAAGGCAATAAGTAAGTCACACATGGCTATAAAAAAAATAATTAAATATGATAACAACTTGAAACTAGTTTATTTGTATACATACATTGTCCCTTTATTTCTCAACACAATTTCCACCAACATTTATGCAATTATCCCATCGTTTTATTAGCTCTCCCAAACCGGCTGCATAGAACTGCATGCTGTATTTTTTCTAAACCGTGTTTTCACTTCACATTCAACTTCGGCGTCATTAGCGAAATGTCTCCCGCCAACGTGAGTTTTCAGTGAACCAAAAAGTGGAAATCGCTAAGGGCTAAGTCGGGGCTGTAAAGTGGATGTTCCAGAACTTCCAACATTAGTTGGTTAATTTTCTCTTGGGTTAATCGAGGTGTATGTGGACTGGTATTGTCATGAAGAAGCAACACTCCTCTAGTCAGCAGTCTTTGACGTTTTCTTCGAATTGCATCATGACGCATCAATAGAACTTCACAGTACGATTCAGAATTCACATTGTCACATTTCTTCTTGAAATTGGTTAAAAGATACTCCTTGACAATCCTAGAACACTGTCAGCTTAACCTTCCCTGCTGATGGCGTTACCTTGAATTTGTGGACACAAGGCGAAGAAGGATGTTAGTTAGTTAGTTAGTTAGTTAGTTAGTTAGTTAGCCGCAATTCCAACTTCACAGCAACGGGTCGTCCCCATTATGCTCCGTTCCTGTGCCAGTGAATATCACACAAAACGCTCCCCACTGCCCAATATGAAAAGTGGAAAAGACAGGAGTCTCGACAAACAACAGCCCGCACAGATACACTGTGCATAATGCCGCCACCAGAATGTCAACTCACCAGTCCCCCACGAAACACCCTGTTCATCTCCGATGGAATCGTCAGTCATTTTCCTATCTGAATGTTTCCTAGATGTTCACCCACACAGTCCACGAAAATACAGTTCATAGCTGATGGCAGTGGCAGTCAACCAGAAGCCCAGCAGCCACGCATTTCTGCATAAGGCAAAAACTGGTCAACTCTGGGACACAGCCACCTGCCATCACGCACAGCGTTAACCGAACATGCAGTCACGTTCCAAAAATCCTCAGGGAGATTCAAAAGCGTTTCACACGAAACTCACAGCTCACAGTGTCGCGCCACGCTTTGATTCGGGCTGGTAGTGTTGCACCCATGATTCGTCCCCAGTAAGAATCATGTTCAGCATGTCTTCTCTTTCATCTTCGCATCGACAGAGATGATGCAAGGACAGGCCAAATCGGTTCATTTTGTGTTCCTCCTCCAATTGTCTGGGTACCCACCTTGAGCACACTTTCTTAAATGTCAATCGATCATGCATTATGCTGTATGCTGAACCATGTGAGACCCCTGTTGCAGATGCTATATAGTCTATCGTTACTCGCCTATCACCTCTAAGCATCTCCTCTACCCATTTGTACATCAGTCAGCATGAGACATAAGAACTGAAGCAGCGGAAGGAGTGAGAGAGGTTCAAAATTCATGAGAAAAGAACATCCTCAGCCTACGAAATCGCTCTGAGAAATTGCATCTCATTCAGATCATGAAACGTGTCGACATGTTGAGGACATTCTGATAAATAAGGTAAACACCACATTTAATTCAGTTAAATTTTAGTTAGTTGTGAGCCTATTTTCCCAGAAGAGAGTTGGTAAGTAGACTCGGTTGAACACGTGTGGTGAATTAAGAAGTTAATTTAATTGCTATAGTTTATAGATAAACTATTAATTAAGAATACCCATAGTGAATGTTATTTTCTCCCAAAAGCAAACACCTGAATTAATGTATAAGCATTAATCCAAGTTGTACAATTAATTCTTAAGCAGCTCAATCCACAATGATTGGAATGATGAGTTCTTAAAGAATTTAATTTAGTACAAACTAAATAATATTATACTCAGTTATCATAGTCACAAGATAAACTGTACATTAGGAGAAAAACTACAGTGTTTATTTTCTCCCAGCTAAGCAACTTAGTTAATGTATAGAACATTAGACACATGTTATACATTTTATTTCTTAAGCATGAAACTGAATCTACAATGAATTAGAGTGACTTAAGGAACTTCAGAATTCTTAGTACAGTGGTAAGGACATAATGTATATGGCCCACTGGTAAGATTAAAAACTAGTTTACATGTGCCAGCACTAATAGAGAATTTAGTGGAATGTGTATAGTCAAGTAGATGGAGCACATTAGTCAGTAAATTTATTTTTTTACATGAGCACATGGACAACCAAATAGTTTCTTTTAATTCATGAGCACATGAGAACCAGCCAGAGCTCTACAGGTCTCATAATTTGTGTGATGGTACAGCCACTTGGGGTAAGGCAAATATATAAACATGGCTGTTAACCATGGGCAATAATAATATTTGTGCCTCATAATAGTTCGTAACCAACCGCCATGCAAGAAGTATTTTAATTCATAATGCCTGAATATGAATTGGATATATCACCTAAATTGTATGTATTTCATGAGAACATGTGATAACTCCTGGACTCCATGTTGCTAAATCCTGGATGAATTGCCTAAGTGTGTCTAATGATCACAATGATCACTATGACATTGTTGATAACATGTCTGTGAGGATTCATGTGTGAGTTCATCATTGTTAAACAGATGTGAATGTATCATTTCATAAAATCCACCAGCATGCATGACTACAAGTTAGGTTGAAGGATGAGATGCCCTTGTAATGTCCTTCTTGGTGAATCTGTGAATGTATTCTGTGTAAAGCACCTACATATGCATGATTGTCATCCATACAGATATGATTGTGTCTGATGAATGGGTGAGACCTCATTGTGATGCCATATGGTGTAAACATGTTATGTTGTCATTTGGAAATCACATAAGTACCCACTTTACATGACAGTATGAAGAATGTGTGATGAAGGATTCCTATATGATCACCCATACCCATATGAATGTGTCTGTGGACAGAGTGAAATTATCATCCATACATATGAATGATGTCAGAGTTGAGTGAGTGAGTGAAGTTACATGCTGAGTGAGAAAGAGGGAGTATAAGCCAACAGTCAATCTAATGATAGCCAGCAACTTTGATGTGGAATGCCATGCCTATCACTAGAGAAATGCTTCGGTGTACCCCATAAACTAAAAACTAATTTAGTACACTCCGGCGCATAACACCACTTTGTATAAAGTATCATTCATATCTCTATCATCTAGTTTTGTGCGCTAAGCACGACACAAACCATATCATACATTACGCATAGCACCAGCATCTGTGTTTGTAATTTAAGCAAAATCCCACTTTGTAGTTCATGTTAACACATATGGTCTATTGTAATGATAATAATGAATTTCAAAGATGATGAGGATGACTGTAATTTAATGAAAATGATATAACCATGATTATGATGATAATGTTAGAATAATGTAATGATTTCTAATGTCATAAACATGATAATAATGATGATGATTGTAATAACCATGTAATAATTATGAAAATAATGATAAGGATTTTAATTACAATTATTATAAAAACCATGATGATGTTGATGATAATAATCAATGTTACATCCATGAGAATGGAAGAAATCTTCTCACTTGAAGCATTTAATGAAGAAGAATACACCTGAAGGCTATACAAGAATAATACCAGAATGTACTTATCTTGTTTATAAGCAAATACTCATGGAAATGGGACCTGACTTGTAAAAGCTCTTAATGTATAAGACCCTTTTTCTTGAATAGGAAAAGATGAAGTAGAGAACAAAACTAGATACAGAAGAGAATGGTCAACATAATTGTTAAATTCCCAATCACTCAAGGTAATACTTCTATAAACCTGAGGACAGGCATAGGTGATGATGAAACTGCACATCTGCTAGTTAAACCTTGAACACTTGATAGTGGAAGATTGGATTGAGAGCAAACAACTGTGTTGGTGATAACTACATGAAAACACCATGACTATCTTTCTTCTATGTTATTTTCTCTAAAGAACAGGATCCATTTTATTGTTTTCACTGGTTATGTTCTTAGGCTTTTACATGTAAATCCTAATGTCATATTTCTGATATTATTCGAATTATGTGATTGATGGAATTTCAGGTAGTGGTCTTATTCATGTCAATCCAGACCTGACTTGGTGAAGTTTGAAGGCAGCACCTGTTGAGTGAGCACATGGTTGAGTGATGCCCTTGACAGAGTAGCGTCAAACCTTATCTACCTGCAACCATTCCATTTGTCTCATAGGAGAGGTAATCTTTATTTAAAATAAGTACCTGCCAAGACAAAGGAAAACAAGAGCCAACTTATGTTCTACTACACCCAGGAACAATAAATAATACTACAATTGATGATAGCCAGAGTGATTCCCAAAGCTGGAAGTGGAGAATCCTGATTGGAGACAGTTCTTTTTTTCAGATCATCCAGACCAGTAAAAGATTAGCTTTACAGGCCACTGCGAAAAATCTAAACGGTTAATTATCTACCGGATCATGGGCACATCAAGTCTGTAATATTTAATGTATATGTATATGTCCTTATTTCTATGACAGGAAATTGTAATTTTGAATGCAATTTACAAAATCCATATTTCTGTTTATTAAATCACAAAAACTAAGGTCATGTCATGTATTGATTGTATTTTACTTGTCATAATCAAATTGTTTTAAATTACCCTAGATAGAATTAATTAGTTGGTAGAGGAGAGGCAAGGAACCACTTAGGGAATAAACTGGGTATAAAAGGGAGTACAACATTTTCAGTATTTCCTAAAGGTATTCCTTGGTTCTCTAAAACTCTATTTCTGGTCTCAACAATTGAGTCAGTACAACTAAATTAATTAAACGGGCAGGATCACATTGGGAAAAATGATGTTTCATCATTTATCTCTGTGGGGTTAAGCCATCAATCAAACCCATATCCGACAAGTTGGGGGCTAAGTCCGGGATTTCTTTAATTAGAAAGTAGAATATAGCAGGTTAGGATAGTAACATTCACCTAGTCAGAGTTATCATATCATTAGATATTGATAAAGTAGGTAGATAACTCTAATCAGACATACGTGCTTTGCTTAAAGTCTATTCTCCAGGTATACAGGCGTATTCACCTTCAGAGAAGACAAGAAAAAGGTAAGAATGGCAGACACCGCCAGACTGAGAAATCTTTTCATGGAGACTGGTAAGCAGTGCGACCTAACAGGTAAGGAGTTAGCTCAGTATGTTAGCGAGGAATTCGAGAAACATGAACGTCTACAAGTTGAGAAGGAAAAGGAGGAAAGACGTCTACAAGCGGAGAATGAAAATAAGGAGAAGGATAGACAGGCAAACAGAGAACAAGAAGAAAGAAGACAAAAACATGAACTGGAAATGAGGAAGTTGGACAATGAAACCGAGTTACGACGACTGGAAATCATGAACCAACAGAATCCCTCAACAGATCAAAGTAGATCTTCAGCTGAACCACCAGGGGAAGCAGCTTCAGTTCAAGTGAACGCCATGTCTTTTCCATTGGAACCTTTCAATGAACAGACAGACATCATCGAAAATTATTTATCAAGATTCGAGAGGATGTGTGTGATGTGCGGACTGGAGGAGACCAAATGGGCAGTTAAATTGTCACAAGGACTTCGCGGAATTTCTTACGAAGTATTTTCTAGGATACGACCGGAGGAGTTGGGCAATTATAACATCCTAAAACAAGCCTTATTAGCCAGATTCGAGATAGACGGGGAGAACTACAAGAAACAGTTCAGGACTGCTCGGAAGGAAGCCGGAGAGAACTTCTCTCAATACGTAGAAAGACTAAGATCCTACCTAAACAAATGGCGTACCATGTCTAGATTTGAGGAAACCTACCAAGATCTAGAAGAAATGATTCTGATAGATCAACTCAAACAGAAAATGTCTCAGGACATGAGATCATTTTTAACACAGAATGGAGCTGAGAGATTGAAGTCTATCATTACTTTGGCAGAGAGATATGAAAAGTCGCAGAAAGAGGCGGGAGGTAATCAACGAAATACCAATAATCTTCCTCGCGAATTCCCTCAGAAGACCAAAGATAACGGAGAACCGAAATCCAGCAAACCAAATGGATCGAATGGATCAAATAAGACCACTACAAATCAGAACCAGCAGGTCATGTGGGAGAAGCCTTACTGCAGCCATTGTAAAAATCATACTCATAACACAAGGGATTGCAAAAAGAAGCCTCAACCTCTTACCACAGCCTGTGCAGTAAAACCTAAAGCAGTGAGAAGGAACCGTAATGCTCATTCCAATATGGACACGCAAAGGAACACCAACTCAAAACTGCCAGTCATAGAATCTGTCAACCTGAATGGATGGACAGTGGAATGTCTCTATGATACAGGTTTATTTTTCGACGCAATTGTACAAGCCTCATTGGTAAACCCAGAGCAAGTTACAGATGAAACCGTCGAAATACAGGGATTTCTGAAAAGTTCCGTACCTATGACACTTCCTGTTGCCAAGGTCAGCATAACTTCACGCTATGTTACGGGAGAAATCAGAGCAGCGGTCATGGATGACCCAGTCCACCCTGTCATGCTAGGAAGTCGCTATGTCCTTTTAGGAGAACCAGTACAGCCAATGATAGCATCAGCGGTGACTACGCGCCAACAGGCCAAGGAAACTCCAACGACTACGACACCAGCAAATCTTCAGTCCGAAGATTTAAAACAAGCCCAAGCAACAGATAGCTCACTTGGGACGTGCTTCCGTAAGTTGCCAAAATCACATACACCTCCAAGGAAGGGTGATTTCTACATGAAGAATGGAATTCTTCACAGAAAGGCAGGAAAGTTAGGACAAGAGTATTCTCAACTGGTTGTTCCAACTACTTACAGAACACAAATACTTGAGATGGGACATAGTATGCCGTTTAGCGGACATATGGGAATCAACGCAACCATGCAACGAATCTCAACTTACTACTACTGGCCTGGAATTAACATGGACATCCAAAGATATGTCAAATCATGCCCAGCATGTCAGAAAGTAGCCCCAAAGAACTGGACACCACCAGCGACATTAGGGGAAAGGCCCATCCCGAGAGATTTCAACAAGAAATCAAACAACATAGAGTTAGAGGTGGGAGAAAAAGTGCAAGTACTTCTTCCCACAAGTCAAAATCAGTTGCAGATCGGTTGGAGAGGACCTTATGTAGTGAAGGAGAGAATTTCCAGAACAAACTACAAGATCTCTATAAAGGGGAAAGAGAAAATCTTTCATCTCAACCTGTTACAAAAGTACCACGAGAGACCCGCCACCGAGACAGCACATTTGATAGCGATGGCAGTAACAACAGAAGTTGAACATGGAAACTCAAAGGGAGTGGAGTATCCTCTGCAGTTCAAAAAGACTCATCGAGATGTGGACATTAGTTCAACATTAACGACGGATCGGCAGCAGCAGATTCGAGAGTGCTTAGAGAATTATGCCGCGATACTAACAGACAAGCTAGGACTAACAGATCTAGTAGAATTCAACATGAAGTTGAAGGATCCAGAACCTGTGCATGTCAAAGACTTACCCTGTTCCAAACGCCAAAGCCAGAACTCTAACAGATTAAATCCAACAACTGCTGTGAGGAAGGATTAATGTAGGAGCAGACTTTCTCAACAGACATCCTATTGAAGATTCAGTACATGAATCAAAGGACAAGAAAGGATTAGAGGAAATATAAGCTTGTTACGCTTGCTCAAAGCTACTGTTCTTCAGGCGAACAACAGTCTGAGAGGGGAGCCATGTGATATATTAGATTTTCACAAACGTAACATCACGATTAAATATTTCCAGGACGACAAAAATCGGCGTTCACCGCAACCGATTTATTTGTTCCATAATGGTACGATCCAAGATTTAATATACCCGTTGGGAATGAAAAACATTAACCCGGAAAGGACCGTATAAATAGCAGCGTGCAGAGCGACATGGCCTGTTTGTACATCAGTCAGCATGAGACATAAGAACTGAAGCAGCGGAAGGAGTGAGAGAGGTTCAAAATTCATGAGAAAAGAACATCCTCAGCCTACGAAATCGCTCTGAGAAATTGCATCTCATTCAGATCATGAAACGTGTCGACATGTTGAGGACATTCTGATAAATAAGGTAAACACCACATTTAATTCAGTTAAATTTTAGTTAGTTGTGAGCCTATTTTCCCAGAAGAGAGTTGGTAAGTAGACTCGGTTGAACACGTGTGGTGAACTAAGAAGTTAATTTAATTGTTATAGTTTATAGATAAACTATTAATTAAGAATACCCATAGTGAATGTTATTTTCTCCCAAAAGTAAACACCTGAATTAATGTATAAGCATTAATCCAAGTTGTACAATTAATTCTTAAGCAGCTCAATCCACAATGATTGGAATGATGAGTTCTTAAAGAATTTAATTTAGTACAAACTAAATAATATTATACTCAGTTATCATAGTCACAAGATAACTGTACATTAGGAGAAAACTACAGTGTTTATTTTCTCCCAGCTAAGCAACTTAGTTAATGTATAGAACATTAGACACATGTTATACATTTTATTTCTTAAGCATGAAACTGAATCTACAATGAATTAGAGTGACTTAAGGAACTTCAGAATTCTTAGTACAGTGGTAAGGACATAATGTATATGGCCCACTGGTAAGATTAAAAACTAGTTTACATGTGCCAGCACTAATAGAGAATTTAGTGGAATGTGTATAGTCAAGTAGATGGAGCACATTAGTCAGTAAATTTATTTTTTTACATGAGCACATGGACAACCAAATAGTTTCTTTTAATTCATGAGCACATGAGAACCAGCCAGAGCTCTACAGGTCTCATAATTTGTGTGATGGTACAGCCACTTGGGGTAAGGCAAATATATAAACATGGCTGTTAACCATGGGCAATAATAATATTTGTGCCTCATAATAGTTCGTAACCAACCGCCATGCAAGAAGTATTTTAATTCATAATGCCTGAATATGAATTGGATATATCACCTAAATTGTATGTATTTCATGAGAACATGTGATAACTCCTGGACTCCATGTTGCTAAATCCTGGATGAATTGCCTAAGTGTGTCTAATGATCACAATGATCACTATGACATTGTTGATAACATGTCTGTGAGGATTCATGTGTGAGTTCATCATTGTTAAACAGATGTGAATGTATCATTTCATAAAATCCACCAGCATGCATGACTACAAGTTAGGTTGAAGGATGAGATGCCCTTGTAATGTCCTTCTTGGTGAATCTGTGAATGTATTCTGTGTAAAGCACCTACATATGCATGATTGTCATCCATACAGATATGATTGTGTCTGATGAATGGGTGAGACCTCATTGTGATGCCATATGGTGTAAACATGTTATGTTGTCATTTGGAAATCACATAAGTACCCACTTTACATGACAGTATGAAGAATGTGTGATGAAGGATTCCTATATGATCACCCATACCCATATGAATGTGTCTGTGGACTGAGTGAAATTATCATCCATACATATGAATGATGTCAGAGTTGAGTGAGTGAGTGAAGTTACATGCTGAGTGAGAAAGAGGGAGTATAAGCCAACAGTCAATCTAATGATAGCCAGCAACTTTGATGTGGAATGCCATGCCTATCACTAGAGAAATGCTTCGGTGTACCCCATAAACTAAAAACTAATTTAGTACACTCCGGCGCATAACACCACTTTGTATAAAGTATCATTCATATCTCTATCATCTAGTTTTGTGCGCTAAGCACGACACAAACCATATCATACATTACGCATAGCACCAGCATCTGTGTTTGTAATTTAAGCAAAATCCCACTTTGTAGTTCATGTTAACACATATGGTCTATTGTAATGATAATAATGAATTTCAAAGATGATGAGGATGACTGTAATTTAATGAAAATGATATAACCATGATTATGATGATAATGTTAGAATAATGTAATGATTTCTAATGTCATAAACATGATAATAATGATGATGATTGTAATAACCATGTAATAATTATGAAAATAATGATAAGGATTTTAATTACAATTATTATAAAAACCATGATGATGTTGATGATAATAATCAATGTTACATCCATGAGAATGGAAGAAATCTTCTCACTTGAAGCATTTAATGAAGAAGAATACACCTGAAGGCTATACAAGAATAATACCAGTATGTACTTATCTTGTTTATAAGCAAATACTCATGGAAATGGGACCTGACTTGTAAAAGCTCTTAATGTATAAGACCCTTTTTCTTGAATAGGAAAAGATGAAGTAGAGAACAAAACTAGATACAGAAGAGAATGGTCAACATAATTGTTAAATTCCCAATCACTCAAGGTAATACTTCTATAAACCTGAGGACAGGCATAGGTGATGATGAAACTGCACATCTGCTAGTTAAACCTTGAACACTTGATAGTGGAAGATTGGATTGAGAGCAAACAACTGTGTTGGTGATAACTACATGAAAACACCATGACTATCTTTCTTCTATGTTATTTTCTCTAAAGAACAGGATCCATTTTATTGTTTTCACTGGTTATGTTCTTAGGCTTTTACATGTAAATCCTAATGTCATATTTCTGATATTATTCGAATTATGTGATTGATGGAATTTCAGGTAGTGGTCTTATTCATGTCAATCCAGACCTGACTTGGTGAAGTTTGAAGGCAGCACCTGTTGAGTGAGCACATGGTTGAGTGATGCCCTTGACAGAGTAGCGTCAAACCTTATCTACCTGCAACCATTCCATTTGTCTCATAGGAGAGGTAATCTTTATTTAAAATAAGTACCTGCCAAGACAAAGGAAAACAAGAGCCAACTTATGTTCTACTACACCCAGGAACAATAAATAATACTACAATTGATGATAGCCAGAGTGATTCCCAAAGCTGGAAGTGGAGAATCCTGATTGGAGACAGTTCTTTTTTTCAGATCATCCAGACCAGTAAAAGATTAGCTTTACAGGCCACTGCGAAAAATCTAAACGGTTAATTATCTACCGAATCATGGGCACATCAAGTCTGTAATATTTAATGTATATGTATATGTCCTTATTTCTATGACAGGAAATTGTAATTTTGAATGCAATTTACAAAATCCATATTTCTGTTTATTAAATCACAAAAACTAAGGTCATGTCATGTATTGATTGTATTTTACTTGTCATAATCAAATTGTTTTAAATTACCCTAGATATAATTAATTAGTTGGTAGAGGAGAGGCAAGGAACCACTTAGGGAATAAATTGGGTATAAAAGGGAGTACCACTTTTTCAGTATTTCCTAAAGGTATTCCTTGGTTCTCTAAAACTCTATGTCTGGTCTCAACAATTGAGTCAGTAAAACTAAATTAATTAAACGGGCAGGATCACATTGGGAAAAATGATGTTTCATCATTTATCTCAGTGGGGTTGAGCCATCAATCAAACCCATATCCGACAAGTTGGGGGCTAAGTCCGGGTATTTCTTTAATTAGAAAGTAGAATATAGCAGGTTAGGATAGTAACATTCACCTAGTCAGAGTTATCATATCATTAGATATTGATAAAGTAGGTAGATAACTCTAATCAGACATACGTGCTTTGCTTAAAGTCTATTCTCCAGGTATACAGGCGTATTCACCTTCAGAGAAGACAAGAAAAAGGTAAGAATGGCAGACACCGCCAGACTGAGAAATCTTTTCATGGAGACTGGTAAGCAGTGCGACCTAACAGGTAAGGAGTTAGCTCAGTATGTTAGCGAGGAATTCGAGAAACATGAACGTCTACAAGCTGAGAAGGAAAAGGAGGAAAGACGTCTACAAGCGGAGAATGAAAATAAGGAGAAGGATAGACAGGCAAACAGAGAACAAGAAGAAAGAAGACAAAAACATGAACTGGAAATGAGGAAGTTGGACAATGAAACCGAGTTACGACGACTGGAAATCATGAACCAACAGAATCCCTCAACAGATCAAAGTAGATCTTCAGCTGAACCACCAGGGGAAGCAGCTTCAGTTCAAGTGAACGCCATGTCTTTTCCATTGGAACCTTTCAATGAACAGACAGACATCATCGAAAATTATTTATCAAGATTCGAGAGGATGTGTGTGATGTGCGGACTGGAGGAGACCAAATGGGCAGTTAAATTGTCACAAGGACTTCGCGGAATTTCTTACGAAGTATTTTCTAGGATACGACCGGAGGAGTTGGGCAATTATAACATCCTAAAACAAGCCTTATTAGCCAGATTCGAGATAGACGGGGAGAACTACAAGAAACAGTTCAGGACTGCTCGGAAGGAAGCCGGAGAGAACTTCTCTCAATACGTAGAAAGACTAAGATCCTACCTAAACAAATGGCGTACCATGTCTAGATTTGAGGAAACCTACCAAGATCTAGAAGAAATGATTCTGATAGATCAACTCAAACAGAAAATGTCTCAGGACATGAGAGCATTTTTAACACAGAATGGAGCTGAGAGATTGAAGTCTATCATTACTTTGGCAGAGAGATATGAAAAGTCGCAGAAAGAGGCGGGAGGTAATCAACGAAATACCAATAATCTTCCTCGCGAATTCCCTCAGAAGACCAAAGATAACGGAGAACCGAAATCCAGCAAACCAAATGGATCGAATGGATCAAATAAGACCACTACAAATCAGAACCAGCAGGTCATGTGGGAGAAGCCTTACTGCAGCCATTGTAAAAATCATACTCATAACACAAGGGATTGCAAAAAGAAGCCTCAACCTCTTACCACAGCCTGTGCAGTAAAACCTAAAGCAGTGAGAAGGAACCGTAATGCTCATTCCAATATGGACACGCAAAGGAACACCAACTCAAAACTGCCAGTCATAGAATCTGTCAACCTGAATGGATGGACAGTGGAATGTCTCTATGATACAGGTTTATTTTTCGACGCAATTGTACAAGCCTCATTGGTAAACCCAGAGCAAGTTACAGATGAAACCGTCGAAATACAGGGATTTCTGAAAAGTTCCGTACCTATGACACTTCCTGTTGCCAAGGTCAGCATAACTTCACGCTATGTTACGGGAGAAATCAGAGCAGCGGTCATGGATGACCCAGTCCACCCTGTCATGCTAGGAAGTCGCTATGTCCTTTTAGGAGAACCAGTACAGCCAATGATAGCATCAGCGGTGACTACGCGCCAACAGGCCAAGGAAACTCCAACGACTACGACACCAGCAAATCTTCAGTCCGAAGATTTAAAACAAGCCCAAGCAACAGATAGCTCACTTGGGACGTGCTTCCGTAAGTTGCCAAAATCACATACACCTCCAAGGAAGGGTGATTTCTACATGAAGAATGGAATTCTTCACAGAAAGGCAGGAAAGTTAGGACAAGAGTATTCTCAACTGGTTGTTCCAACTACTTACAGAACACAAATACTTGAGATGGGACATAGTATGCCGTTTAGCGGACATATGGGAATCAACGCAACCATGCAACGAATCTCAACTTACTACTACTGGCCTGGAATTAACATGGACATCCAAAGATATGTCAAATCATGCCCAGCATGTCAGAAAGTAGCCCCAAAGAACTGGACACCACCAGCGACATTAGGGGAAAGGCCCATCCCGAGAGATTTCAACAAGAAATCAAACAACATAGAGTTAGAGGTGGGAGAAAAAGTGCAAGTACTTCTTCCCACAAGTCAAAATCAGTTGCAGATCGGTTGGAGAGGACCTTATGTAGTGAAGGAGAGAATTTCCAGAACAAACTACAAGATCTCTATAAAGGGGAAAGAGAAAATCTTTCATCTCAACCTGTTACAAAAGTACCACGAGAGACCCGCCACCGAGACAGCACATTTGATAGCGATGGCAGTAACAACAGAAGTTGAACATGGAAACTCAAAGGGAGTGGAGTATCCTCTGCAGTTCAAAAAGACTCATCGAGATGTGGACATTAGTTCAACATTAACGACGGATCGGCAGCAGCAGATTCGAGAGTGCTTAGAGAATTATGCCGCGATACTAACAGACAAGCTAGGACTAACAGATCTAGTAGAATTCAACATGAAGTTGAAGGATCCAGAACCTGTGCATGTCAAAGACTTACCCTGTTCCAAACGCCAAAGCCAGAACTCTAACAGATTAAATCCAACAACTGCTGTGAGGAAGGATTAATGTAGGAGCAGACTTTCTCAACAGACATCCTATTGAAGATTCAGTACATGAATCAAAGGACAAGAAAGGATTAGAGGAAATATAAGCTTGTTACGCTTGCTCAAAGCTACTGTTCTTCAGGCGAACAACAGTCTGAGAGGGGAGCCATGTGATATATTAGATTTTCACAAACGTAACATCACGATTAAATATTTCCAGGACGACAAAAATCGGCGTTCACCGCAACCGATTTATTTGTTCCATAATGGTACGATCCAAGATTTAATATACCCGTTGGGAATGAAAAACATTAACCCGGAAAGGACCGTATAAATAGCAGCGTGCAGAGCGACATGGCCTGTTTGTACATCAGTCAGCATGAGACATAAGAACTGAAGCAGCGGAAGGAGTGAGAGAGGTTCAAAATTCATGAGAAAAGAACATCCTCAGCCTACGAAATCGCTCTGAGAAATTGCATCTCATTCAGATCATGAAACGTGTCGACATGTTGAGGACATTCTGATAAATAAGGTAAACACCACATTTAATTCAGTTAAATTTTAGTTAGTTGTGAGCCTATTTTCCCAGAAGAGAGTTGGTAAGTAGACTCGGTTGAACACGTGTGGTGAACTAAGAAGTTAATTTAATTGTTATAGTTTATAGATAAACTATTAATTAAGAATACCCATAGTGAATGTTATTTTCTCCCAAAAGTAAAACCTGAATTAATGTATAAGCATTAATCCAAGTTGTACAATTAATTCTTAAGCAGCTCAATCCACAATGATTGGAATGATGAGTTCTTAAAGAATTTAATTTAGTACAAACTAAATAATATTATACTCAGTTATCATAGTCACAAGATAACTGTACATTAGGAGAAAACTACAGTGTTTATTTTCTCCCAGCTAAGCAACTTAGTTAATGTATAGAACATTAGACACATGTTATACATTTTATTTCTTAAGCATGAAACTGAATCTACAATGAATTAGAGTGACTTAAGGAACTTCAGAATTCTTAGTACAGTGGTAAGGACATAAAGTATATGGCCCACTGGTAAGATTAAAAACTAGTTTACATGTGCCAGCACTAATAGAGAATTTAGTGGAATGTGTATAGTCAAGTAGATGGAGCACATTAGTCAGTAAATTTATTTTTTTACATGAGCACATGGACAACCAAATAGTTTTCTTTTAATTCATGAGCACATGAGAACCAGCCAGAGCTCTACAGGTCTCATAATTTGTGTGATGGTACAGCCACTTGGGGTAAGGCAAATATATAAACATGGCTGTTAACCATGGGCAATAATAATATTTGTGCCTCATAATAGTTCGTAACCAACCGCCATGCAAGAAGTATTTTAATTCATAATGCCTGAATATGAATTGGATATATCACCTAAATTGTATGTATTTCATGAGAACATGTGATAACTCCTGGACTCCATGTTGCTAAATCCTGGATGAATTGCCTAAGTGTGTCTAATGATCACAATGATCACTATGACATTGTTGATAACATGTCTGTGAGGATTCATGTGTGAGTTCATCATTGTTAAACAGATGTGAATGTATCATTTCATAAAATCCACCAGCATGCATGACTACAAGTTAGGTTGAAGGATGAGATGCCCTTGTAATGTCCTTCTTGGTGAATCTGTGAATGTATTCTGTGTAAAGCACCTACATATGCATGATTGTCATCCATACAGATATGATTGTGTCTGATGAATGGGTGAGACCTCATTGTGATGCCATATGGTGTAAACATGTTATGTTGTCATTTGGAAATCACATAAGTACCCACTTTACATGACAGTATGAAGAATGTGTGATGAAGGATTCCTATATGATCACCCATACCCATATGAATGTGTCTGTGGACTGAGTGAAATTATCATCCATACATATGAATGATGTCAGAGTTGAGTGAGTGAGTGAAGTTACATGCTGAGTGAGAAAGAGGGAGTATAAGCCAACAGTCAATCTAATGATAGCCAGCAACTTTGATGTGGAATGCCATGCCTATCACTAGAGAAATGCTTCGGTGTACCCCATAAACTAAAAAATAATTTAGTACACTCCGGCGCATAACACCACTTTGTATAAAGTATCATTCATATCTCTATCATCTAGTTTTGTGCGCTAAGCACGACACAAACCATATCATACATTACGCATAGCACCAGCATCTGTGTTTGTAATTTAAGCAAAATCCCACTTTGTAGTTCATGTTAACACATATGGTCTATTGTAATGATAATAATGAATTTCAAAGATGATGAGGATGACTGTAATTTAATGAAAATGATATAACCATGATTATGATGATAATGTTAGAATAATGTAATGATTTCTAATGTCATAAACATGATAATAATGATGATGATTGTAATAACCATGTAATCATTATGAAAATAATGATAAGGATTTTAATTACAATTATTATAAAAACCATGATGATGTTGATGATAATAATCAATGTTACATCCATGAGAATGGAAGAAATCTTCTCACTTGAAGCATTTAATGAAGAAGAATACACCTGAAGGCTATACAAGAATAATACCAGTATGTACTTATCTTGTTTATAAGCAAATACTCATGGAAATGGGACCTGACTTGTAAAAGCTCTTAATGTATAAGACCCTTTTTCTTGAATAGGAAAAGATGAAGTAGAGAACAAAACTAGATACAGAAGAGAATGGTCAACATAATTGTTAAATTCCCAATCACTCAAGGTATTACTTCTAGAAACCTGAGGACAGGCATAGGTGATGATGAAACTGCACATCTGCTAGTTAAACCTTGAACACTTGATAGTGGAAGATTGGATTGAGAGCAAACAACTGTGTTGGTGATAACTACATGAAAACACCATGACTATCTTTCTTCTATGTTATTTTCTCTAAAGAACAGGATCCATTTTATTGTTTTCACTGGTTATGTTCTTAGGCTTTTACATGTAAATCCTAATGTCATATTTCTGATATTATTCGAATTATGTGATTGATGGAATTTCAGGTAGTGGTCTTATTCATGTCAATCCAGACCTGACTTGGTGAAGTTTGAAGGCAGCACCTGTTGAGTGAGCACATGGTTGAGTGATGCCCTTGACAGAGTAGCGTCAAACCTTATCTACCTGCAACCATTCCATTTGTCTCATAGGAGAGGTAATCTTTATTTAAAATAAGTACCTGCCAAGACAAAGGAAAACAAGAGCCAACTTATGTTCTACTACACCCAGGAACAATAAATAATACTACAATTGATGATAGCCAGAGTGATTCCCAAAGCTGGAAGTGGAGAATCCTGATTGGAGACAGTTCTTTTTTTCAGATCATCCAGACCAGTAAAAGATTAGCTTTACAGGCCACTGCGAAAAATCTAAACGGTTAATTATCTACCGAATCATGGGCACATCAAGTCTGTAATATTTAATGTATATGTATATGTCCTTATTTCTATGACAGGAAATTGTAATTTTGAATGCAATTTACAAAATCCATATTTCTGTTTATTAAATCACAAAAACTAAGGTCATGTCATGTATTGATTGTATTTTACTTGTCATAATCAAATTGTTTTAAATTACCCTAGATATAATTAATTAGTTGGTAGAGGAGAGGCAAGGAACCACTTAGGGAATAAATTGGGTATAAAAGGGAGTACCACTTTTTCAGTATTTCCTAAAGGTATTCCTTGGTTCTCTAAAACTCTATGTCTGGTCTCAACAATTGAGTCAGTAAAACTAAATTAATTAAACGGGCAGGATCACATTGGGAAAAATGATTTTTCATCATTTATCTCTGTGGGGTTGAGCCATCAATCAAACCCATATCCGACATAAATGTCAATCGATCATGCATTATGCTGTATGCTGAACCATGTGAGACCCCTGTTGCAGATGCTATATAGTCTATCGTTACTCGCCTATCACCTCTAAGCATCTCCTCTACCCACTGCACGGATAATTCTGTTGCAATCTCAAAAGCACGACCAGATCGGATTTCATCAACAATTTTAGAACGTCTTTGAGAAAATTTTCCTACCCAGCTTTGCACCACTTTATGAGAGAAACATTTGTCAGCATAAACAGGAAGCATTTCCTAATTAATGTCCTTTGCAGGCAGTCCTTTTGCCCACACAAAACGCACAACAGCATGTTGCTCTTTGGTTGTACACTCCGTAAGTACAGTCGCCGTTTTGTTTATGCGCTGCGCATGCGCATGAGACACCTAGCGCCACCTGACGAACGGGAATATAAAGTTCGATGTTGCTGTCACCTAATGACGCCTGTAGAAAACACACCATATTTACCTGCAATCCCACCGAACTGTGTGACTTACTTATTGACTCGCCCTCGTAAATGTCAGGGCAGACAATGCCCTAAACCTTAGTCGATAACTGATCTAGTCTCCAAACTCTGATAATCGAACAGTTAGATCATTGCTTTGCTTACCCGACAGCTTTTGCAGCTTGTCCTGTTCCAAATGTGATGGCGTTACCTTTCCTCTGGAGTAAACTAGGCAGGCCGAGAGAGGGATCATATTGCGTGTATATGATTCAGACGACTACATTTTGTGCTGTGGTGAAGTATAACTCCATCCATTGTCTGCTTGTAGTTGTTATGCCTTCTGTACAGTGTAACATACGATCGTCTGTCAAGACGGTAAGCTGCCAGTGACAAAACGGGAAGTGTCTAGGAACACCATAGGAAATAGGTTTGCAAGAGTAACTAATAAATAACCGGGTGTCAATATTCAGGCTTGTCCTCCCAGTAGAAGTTGTCATCGCCGGTTCTTATACAAAGTGCTGGTGGGTTATGCGTCGTTAGTTGCAATATGCTGATATAGACTGTTTGAAGCAACTCATGTAAGGGAAACAAGAGGAACGTAAATTGTACCATCTACTGACACGTCTCCATTACGCGGACTCACTTATTTCAAAAACGTGTGACATAATAATGATGATGTTGAGATACTGTCCTACTGGCTGTCTCAGTAAGCGTTCACGCATTATACACTGACATACTTCTTGATGAATGATGCTTGCAATATTATCAAAATATGTCATTTAGAACTGTCCCATTTCACGGCTGTGTCCAACACATTCTGGTTTTTACGTAAGTTTTTACTGTGGTAAAGTCATGTTGACCGTTTTCAAATGTATACAACAATTATACTTTTTATCAAAATCGAGCTCTTCCCTGTTGAAGTGGTACTCGGTAATTACTTGTTGAATGCAGAAAACTAGAGCCGGGCCTGTTGCCTGTAGAATCGAGACCTACACCTTCAAAGACGGATCACTAGCCTGACAGACTGACCGTAGAAGCAGCTAAGACAACCCAGGTTTCCTCAAACTTCGTCATTATTGTACGTTCATTCTCATCGCTGACACCGTCTGGAATCAGTTGCGGTTAATAATCGGCCCAGGAGTTACTCAACTCGACGGGTAATGTGGTCAGTATCACTCTGGTCGCCTTTCCTTACACCAACATTTCTTAACACCAATTTTATTCTGGGTCGACCAGGTCTATGTGTTAAATAAATCAGGACCGTGCGCAGATTTTCTCAGTATAATGCACGTCTTCGAATGCCGCCCCTTGCATGTTTTTTTTCTTTAAAAATGCCGCCCCCTTATGAAGTTCCCTTATGGTTCGGCCTGATGAGGCCGCCTCTCTGTCGGCCCTGCCATAAACCCTTACAAGGCAGCGATGGTTAATTAATACAAAAGAAATGTTGGACAGATGCATGTGTAACCATTTCAAGGAAATCATTGCCTATGCCAGCCTACATTGTTAAACGATGCTGTATGTCGTATACAGGACATTGTGATCAACTTCTGGTTGATTCTCTAGGCAATTGTCGCCCAGTAATTTGACATTTATTTCTGAAAAATAATGCGTTTTAAACCAACTTAATGTCTGTGTAGAGCAGGGGGTGGGGGGGGGGGGGCAACATGAGGTCTGCGGGCTGCATGCGGCCCGCCAGGAGTCATGTTTTGGCCCGCGGAGCTAGATCAAATGAATATAAATGTTAACTTTATTGTACATATCACCAAAAGAACATTACATCATGAGTTGTTCGTATCATATATTTTTTTAAATTATAGCTAAGAGAAATTTGAAATATCTCACATTTTCTAAACATTCATTAGTTTTGAGCTACTTTAAATATCCCGCATTTTCGGGAAAATTAATAGATTTTAGCTATTTCAAATATCACGCTATTTGACACTCAGGGTTCCTTTTTTTTTTTTTTTTTTGTCCGACGCTAGGTGTTGATACAATTTTAGTTGAGACTTCAAATTTTGATATATATGGTCTGTGGTCTTCATCGTCTCCGGGAAGCTCGCAACGCTATCCGGCTCATAATCATAACTACTTTCAGTCTAGCTTAACAAAGTTCCGTGTATTCCGTAGAACGAAACGTTCTATTATCGTCATTACGTCTGGAGAGATTTTACGATCGACGTTAAAATACGTGTTTATCATATTTATAATAAGAGTTCAAACTACTTTAACCAAGTATCCTGTCTACCATATGGATTACATAGGTAAGTAAACCCTGAAATGTTTTAGTTATGTTATATGTGTTCTTTCTTATTTCTTGAGTTAAAGATTTATATTTCATCCTGCTGTTATCGGATTCACCTCCTTTCTTTTTCAGTTCCCTTCCTTGTTTTGTTAATTCTAACGTGTCTGATGTAATCCATGGGTTAAGTTGCTTTTTCTTGGTCGGAATTAAATCTTTGGCTGCAGTTATCATATCTCTAGCTTGTACTACCAGTTCATCTGGTGTCATTTCCTCTTGTACAGACATCAAGACCCCAAAACGATTCCTAACTTCTACAGTGTATGCATCTGGTATTTTTGTGAGATCAAAACGAAGTGACCTTGGTCCTCGGTAAGCTTTTTGAGTTTTAATTTCAGATCTGCTTCTAATAACTGATGATCCGTATCACAGTCTGCACTTCGTAGGGTTTCTGCAGATGTTATGCTTGATCTCCATCTTCTTTGTATTAAAATATAATCTATCCGATATTTGGTAATACTGCCCGGGGACTTCAATGTGAAGAGTCTTCTTGGTTGTTGTTGTTTAAAAAGTGTGTTGGCTAACATCAACTCATTTTCTGTGCAAAATTTAATTAATTTATCACCTGCATCATGTCTGTTTCCCAATCCAATTTTTCCTGAAACGTGTCTCTCATTTTCAGCTCTTCCTGTACCTACTTTTGCATTAAAATCTCCCACTATTAATGCTATATCATTATGACCAGTCTTATTGAATGTGTCTAGCAGTGTGTTGTAAAAATCTTCAATTTCGTCCTCCTCTGCTGTTGAGGTAGGTGCATATATATATATATATATATATATATATATATATATATATATATATATATATATATATATATATATATATATATATATATATATGAGTGTTGTGTTTGTTGGACGGCCTTTAAGTCTAATAGTGAAGATTCTATCACTAACTGGGTTATATCCCAGTAAAGCTTTTGCAGTTGTTTTATCTAAACAAAATGCCACTCCACTCTGGCCTCCGACGTCTCTACCAGATTAAATGAAAAGACTTCCATTTTCAGTTGTAAAATGTCCCTTTCATTTCCAGCGATGTTCACGAATACCACCAAAAAAAAAAAAAAAATTTGAATATTTAAGCTCTCAATCTCATCACATACTACTTTAAGCTTCCCCACATACAGACTTCTCACATTCCACGTTGCTATTCTCACTCTTTTTCTTAGTCTGACATAGGGGATTTCCTTGGTAACACGGTCAGGTTTAACTCCGTCATCACGATTACTAGTACTGGTCCCTGCGTCACACTCTTCCTGAGTGTTGTCTGATCTGCCTGGCCTGGGAGTCTCGCCACCAGATCTCTTTCTTATTATGTTTTCTTTCATGGTTGTTATGGTTTCTTGGCAAGTTTTGCAGAAGGTAGTTTGCCATTGCTTTCCTTCTGGGCAGTGACTGTACTAGTCGGTGACAATAGTAGCCATTGTCTCTACTGATGAGATCTGACTATACGCCCCTATCGCCGCCGAGTGCAAGACCATAACCAACAACAATATGTCGGCTGCTCTCACACTCCATCCTACACCTGCTTCCATGGCGTCACGTAACCTTGATCGGGGGGGGGGGGGGGGGGCGCTAAACGGGTACTCCACCTTGCCCAAGGGTGTCACGTAGACTAACGGAGGAAAGGAGGCGTCTTACATCTCCTTTGATAGGGGATACACCTAACCCGCTAACCGGGTTTCAGCAATACAATCTAGAAATTTCTAGATGTTGTTTGTTCCGTTTCTAGATGTTTTCTGTCAAAGAAAAGTGGCTATCCTTTTCGGCAGTTGATGGAAAGATGGCGGTGTGTTCATGTTGACCGCTGGACTAAAACACACTCTGAGTTTGGTAATGTTGAATATTGTACTACATCATTCATTTTTTATTGTTTAATGATGTTGAACATCGTCATGCTAATATACTATCTCACTTGGGGGGGGGGGGGGGAAATCTCGGTGGCCAGAGCAGCCTGGATCGCGCTCCGAAAGTTGTGGGTTCGATTCCGGGCTCGATCATTCGTTAGGGTAACGGTTGTGGTTGCAGAAAGCAATTTCCACTAGTCACTCGTTACGGATGTGTGTGTTCCTTGGAGCTGGGGTTCGTCGCTGGAGCTACGATTCGTCGCTGGAGCTACGGAGTCTGTGCGACGCTTTTGGCAGGATGCGCCGTGGAAAGAGACCGTGCAAATGGGATAAAACCCGGTGCGACTAAGTTGAACCTCTCTTTATCCCCCGCCCCCCCCCCCCCCCCCCCCCCCCCCCCCCCCCCCCCCCCCCCCCCCCCCCCCCCCCCCCCCCATTCCCCTCATTGTTCATCTTATTCTGTGTCTTTTCGTAGGGCCCTACGAATAAACAAAGCGTCTATTCGTAGGGCACGGCTGGTCACGTGATTTAACGTAAGTTTGCGGCTATATTATACATTTTCGTTGATTGGAAAACGTGTCGTCAGTGGCATAGTTGATAGTGCGCCCGCCTGAAGGGCGGGAGCTCGTGGTTCGTTTCCTTTCCGGACCTTTTTTATTTTTTTTATAATGGTTCAGCAATTAATTGGATGAAAGTCAAATGTCAATCGTTCGTTTCCTTGCCCGACAATGTTTTTTTTAAATTTTTCAGCAATTCATTTAGAATTGTGTTGTTTAAAGTGAGTGTAATTTAGTTAGTACCAGTTTCTCCAGTAGAGATAGCTGATAGAGAACAAGAAATCACGCAGGCTGTCAGACGGACTGACAGACAGAGACAGAAAGACATCCGGGCATGTAGAGAGACATCCAGACAGGTGGACAAATAGAGAGGCATACAGACAGGCGGACATATAGAGAGGCATACAGACATCTCTCTCTCTTCTTCTCTATCTCCCTCCTCCCCATCTCTCTTTCTTGTCTTTATCACTTTTTTATGTCTTTCAACACATCTTTCTCATATCTCACATATCTGTCTCGCACACTATCTTCATTATCTATCTCTCTCTTCTCTCTGTTCAACCCGCTTCACATATACCAGGTTTTCCTGCACTTTATATGCGTAGCATTTCCTTGTTTATTTGTTAATTCATGAGGGCAATCAGTCGAAAGCCTGGTGTTTGTATTGCCTAACGACCCTAATCATGTCTCTCTGAGGTGACGCATATTACTGTCAGCTTGGACCAGAATTATCAGGACATAAATAGTAGGAAATAGTAGGTCAGTAACGTAAACAAAGATGGATGCCTGTAAACAGTAAGTGTACAGAAACGCAAGTTAACAATTCTTAAACTCGCCTGATATTTAAACAGCCATACTTCAACTAAGTATAAAGTATCGATTCATAGGGCCCTGTGTATAAACAAAGTGTCTATTCGTAGGGCCCTGCGAATAAACGCTTTGTTTATTCGTAGGGCTCTACGAATAAACGCTTTGTTTATTCGTAGAGCTCTACGAATAAACTTTCCCTTGTTTTTTTTCCATTGTAATTTTAGGTCACCCATTATTTTATTTGCCTTGTGGGCATGGACAATACAATAGAAAATAGATGTGCGATGCAGTTAAGCGTGGGCGGTCATGTTCTGCCATCTCACTCGATCACCAGAGTCGTGGATCAGCTTCATGTTTCTGTCTCGACCATGCCACAAGGCCAAGCCATCCAGGTACTTGCTTCTAGGTCTTCCCCTTGGTCTGTTCCCCTCAATCTTACCAGTTGTCACCAAGTTCTCCAATTCATTTCTTATAACATGCCCAACAATTTTGACTATCTGCGTCTAATTTCTCTAATCAGTTTACGATCTTCATTTGTTTCTTGAAGGACTTGTTCATTGGTCTTTGTTAGTTAGTTAGTTAGTTGCGGTTCCAACTTCACAGCAACGGGTCATCCCCATTATGCTCCGTTCCTGTGCCAGTGAATATCACATAAAACGCTCCCCACTGCCCAATGTGAAAAGTGGAAAAGACAGGAGTCTCGACAAACAACAGTCCGCACAGATACACTGTGCATAATGCCGCCGCCAGAATGTCAACACAATAGTCCCCCACGAAACATCCAGTTTATCTCTGATGGAATCTGCAGCCATTTTCCCATCTGGATGTTTCCTAGATGTTCACCCACACAGTCCACGAAAATACAGTTCATCGTCGATGGCAGTGGCAGTCAACCAGAAGCCCAGCAGCCACGCATTTCTGCATAAGGCAAAAAGCGGTCAACTCTGGGACATAGCCAGCTGCCATCACTCCGAACATGCAGTCATGTTCCAAAAAACCTCGGGCAGATTCAAAAGCATTTCACACGAAACTCACAGCTCACAGTGTTGCGCCACGCACTCACTCAGTAGCAGGTCGACGGAACTATAGCCTCCTTAGTCGCCTCTTACGACATGCGTGGTAGGCTACAGTGTTGCTATTCTTTGCTTCGCTTATGGGCCCCGGCAACACACAGGAGTCATTGGTCTTTCTGTCTGTCCATGGTATTCTTTGCATTTTCCTCAGAAACCACATTTCCACAACCATCAGATGTTTTACAGCTTGACTGCTCATTGTCCAAGCTTCACATCCATATAAAAGTACAGGTTCTATGTAGCATCTCAACACTCTTTTTCTCGTTTCAATTGACATCTTTTTATTGGTCAGTATGTTTTTCATCTTACTAAAGGAGTAAAGGCTACTTTTGCCAGGCGATTCTTGTTCTAATCTCCTAATGACTAATGGCATCTCTCATCAGATGTTATTACGTTTCCAAGATAATTGTACCTATTCACTTGTTGAAGAATATTCCCATTTACTTGTATATTACATTGTGGTATTTTGTTTTTCCTAGTGACGACCATAAACTGTCTTTTTACAATTTAATTCTAACCCTAGTTGTTCACTGTGTGCAACAACCTGCATCTACTAAATTTTGCAGGTCCTGTTCATTGTCTGCAATCAAGACTGTATCATTTGCATATCTAATGTTATTGATGCATCACCCTGCAATGTTGATTCCTTCCATATCTTCAATATTTCTGAAAATACTTTCACTATACAGGGAAAACAGATCTGGAGACATTACACATCCTTGTCTCACACCTCTCTTAATAGGCTGATATTGGCCTACTTCATTATCAACTCTTATGGCAGCTTGTTGTTTCCAATATATGTCTTTTACAAGTCTAAGGTCTTTTCCATCAATTTGTAGATCTTCAAGCATCCTTATCATGTTGACATGGCTGATACTTGTTATATATACTATATACTATATACTCTTTTCAGTATTTTATGTTGGGAGACTTTATTTATATATAGCTGAAGTATTGAACAGATAATTTACACATAGTTGAAGTATAGCTGTTTAATATCAATCAATCAATCAATCATGTGCCATGCCGGAAAGCGTGGGCGGTCATGACTCACCATTTCACTCGATCACCAGTGTCGTGGATCAGCTCAGTGTTCCTGTCTCGTCCATGCCATGTGGCCAAGCCATCCAGGTATTTTCCTCTCGGTCTTCCTCTTGGTCTGTTCCCCTCGATCTTGCCAGTTGTCACTAAGTTCTCCAACCCATTTCTTCTCATAACATGTCCAAAAAATTTTGACTGTCTACGTCTAATTTCTCTAATCAGTCTACGATGTTCATTTGTCTCCTGTAGTACTTGGTCATTGGTTTTTCTGTCTGTCCATGGTATTCTTTGCATTTTCCTCAGAAACCACATTTCTGCAGCCATCAGATGCTTTGCAGCTTGACTGCTCATTGTCCAAGTTTCACATCCATACAAAAGAACAGGCTCTATGTATCCCCTCAACACTCTTTTTCTCGTTTCAATTGACATCTTTTTATTGGTCAGAATGTTTTTCATCTTGCTAAAGGCTACTTTCGCCATGGCGATTCTTGTTCTAATCTCTTCAAGGCATATATATCAAGAATATATTAATTTTAATATATCAAGAATAATTTTCCAGATTGGTATCCCCAACACAAATAATTGTGTCCCCAGGCGAGTTCAAGAATTGTCTTTTTGATTTCCATTTCACTTCTGCCATCATCTGTTATTATATGTCCAAGATAAGAGAAACTTGTTACTTGTTCTTGTATCTGCCCATTTACTGTGATGTTCATTGATGACCTTTCCTTTTCACTGCTAATTATCAGTTTTTTGTTTTTTTGGATGATAATATCTAAGCCACATTCTGCACTGTGCCTGTTTACTTCTTTAGTTCCTAATATTTGTTTATTAAAAAGTTGCTTTCACCCAATTAATTGCTGAAGAATTAAAAAAAAAATAGTGTCCAGCAGGGAATCGAACTTCAAGCTACCCGCGTATCAGGCGGAGACACTTACCACTATGCTACTGAGGATACGATTTGGAATCAACGAAAATGTATAATATAGCCACTCGCATGTCCCGATGACGTCACATACATTAAGTCACGTGACTTGGCAAATCACGTGACCAGCCGGGAAAGTTCCACTATGAATAAAGAAACAATTTATTCATAGTTGGGGTATGAATAGTCACTTCGTTTTATTTTTATGAAGTGATTAATCACAAACGTTTGTGAATAATGTACAAGACATTATTCACAAACAGCTTGTCACGGTAAGAACGTTTGACTGCATTATTAATGTTTGTGGAACTGTCATCGTGTCATCGGTAGTGTAGTGGTTTGTATCTCTGCCTGTCACGCAGGAGACTGACGTTCCACTCCCCCCTGGCAATTAAAAAAAATCTTTTTAAAAATAAACAATAAGGTGACTATTCGCAATAAAATTGCGAATAGAGAAAAATTATATTCACAGTAGAAGTAGGTCACGTGATTATTCCTATGCGTGTAGCTGTATTATAAATGTTTGTTGATTTGATAACGTGTCCTCAGTAGCGTAGTGATAAGTGTCTCCTCCTGTCACGCGGGAGCTCGAGGTTCAATTCCTCGTTGGGGAAGTATTTTTATTTTATTTTAAAATTTTCAGCAAATACGTAAAAGTATTAAACATTAGGAACTAAAATATAGAACTTAGAAACTCGAAGCATGTGAATAAAGTGTGATGATCGAGGCATATTACTGTCGGCTTGGACCAGAATTATCAGAACATACAAAGTAGGATGGTAACGTAAACAAACATGGATGCCTGGTAACAGTAAGTGTACAGAAACGAAAGTTAACAATTCTTGAACTCGGCTTGGGGACACAATTATTTGTAGGGATCGTTATTTGTATTGGGGATACCAGTTCTGGAAAATTATTATTGATATTTAAACAGGACTAACGTAATGTAAAAATATAACTTTAAAACCGAAGTAAGAAGAAGGGTGATTCATTAAACAATTACGGAGAATTCGGCAGAATTAAACTCGCAACAGTGAGCATTCAAATTTATATTAACCACCTTCTTAGACTTCTTAATGGCTCAAACTAAAATTGACTAGTGAGCAGACACTGTGACATGTTTGTTACTTCCCGCAATTCTATTGCAAATATAATTTTTCTCTATTCGCAATTCTATTGTGAATATAATTTTTCTCTATTCGCAATTCTATTGTGAATAGAGCTTCCCAACATAAAATATTAAACATTACGAACTAAAATATAGCACTGAGAAACTCAAAGCTTGTGAATAAAGTGTGCTCAGGATCTGCGGAAGCTGCCGGGGGGCGCAGCCTCGAGTGATCGAGTATCTGAATCGATGGATCCAATAGATGTTTTGTTTAATGTGAATGTTATTTGTATTTTTTTTTTTTTTTTTTTTTTTTGCGTATCCCTTACGGGACGTTGCAGTCAACACCAGCATTTTCAGCTGCTGTCGATGTACTAGGCAAGTGGTTACGTTCAGTAGTTTGCCATTGCTTTCTGAACGACCGGTCTCTATACCTTTTTCGAAAAAACAGCACCGCCGTGTTTCGAACCCGTGTATACGGGCTCACAAACCGCGTTCGCAAGCCCTTCAGCCACTTGTATAGAAAACTTAATAACCTCAACCCAAATAAATTGTGAAAATCACAACTTATATCCTAACATAGCAAAAACAAAGATAATGCATACAGCTAAGACTACTATGGAGAAAGAAATATATATTAATGAGGAAAGATTGGAGGTGATGGGAAATTTTGAATATCTTGGGTCATTGATTACCAACAATGGTGTACACCAGTGGTTCTCAACCGGTGGGGAATTCGCCCCCAGGGGGGAATTTTAGGGTTTCTGGGGGGAGGGGGGGAGAATGCAGATTATTTCAAGATCGCGTTAATACAAGAACCAATTACTTGACATTGTTTTTCCCTTCATACTGTACGATTCTGTATGTCTCACCCTTCTAAAATTCATTTTATAAAGTAAGTAGACCCACAAATCGCGTTTTATGTGGACGTCTAGACTTGTTTTAGTATGTGCTATTAAATTTAGCTTCCATTATTGCATATACTGTGTAGGGGCAGGGGCAGGATTGTTAGGTAGGAAATACGAAAGGGGGGAATGACGTTCTGAAAATATGGTGAAAAAGGGGGGGGGGGGGGGGGGCACAGGCCAAATTTTTAGGTAGGAATACGAAAAGGGGGGGGGGGATGACGTTCTGAAAATATGGTGAAGGGGGGCACAGGCCAAAAAAAGGTTTAGAACCACTGGTTCAAGTGATTGCTTGACTGATGCAAATGAGGCCCTGTAAGGGATGCTTTTTTATTTGGGGTGAATTAAAATAAAATACCGCTTCTGGTATATGCAGCAGTGAAGATTAATGTTAGAGTTTTAAACAATTTTAGTGCCATGGAAGTTTCTTTTTTTAAATGCTTATTTTAATATCTCTGTATGTTCCCCCATCTTTGTCTACATTGGCACGTACATATATGTATGATTCCACTTCTCAAAGTGAGGTTTCACTTAGGGAACTCGTGGAGAGAACTAGACAAATCTATTTAATTCTCTTGTCTATTATTATTCACTAAGAGAGATCAAGTTATCATTTGCTATGTGTATTGTTATTATCTTAAATTGTCACCATGAAGTTTAGACTTAATTGTTGTGACCTCCCATCAAATGTCTTTAGATAGTTTCATGATACTTCCCTAATTTTTTTGGAGAAAAAAATTAAAATAAGTTGGATAGAACTGGCACCGCGGAAGGTTAACCCAGTCAACAAATTCCCACAGAAGTCAGATGTGTCGGCCTAACGGCGCAAGAGCGCAGCTCTGCTGTAAACATGGACAACGCAATCATGTCCGAACAAACAAACTCCGGATGAACACAGAAGAAGAAGAAGAAGAACTGGCATAATGAAATCCAATGGTGCCTCATTCAAGACTCTAAGTCAATTATAATGGATTATATTATTATTTGGTTGTGAATGAATTGTGTCCTTCAGCTGCACAACTCACACATAACCGCTGTTATCAATTGGTCGACTTTTGTCAAAAAAATGTGGGAATCCATGGATATAGATCTAAAGAAGAAGATATTTGTGCCAAGGTCAAAGATAAAATTCCTTTGGCCTGATATACTTTACGATACTTAGGGACTTACCACATTGGATGTTATCAAAATCTGTTCTTTTTCACTTTATCCCCCATTTGGTTTGGGCTATCAATCAATTCAGTCCAAGCCTTTCTATCTTTTGTTGCTATCTCACGCAGTTGCTCATGTCCACCTGATACTCATTTCTGTCTCTAGCTCTCTTCTCCTTGTGTTTTGGGGTCTTCCTTTCATTAACCCTTTCAGTTCTGGACACAGACTTTCCATGTGATACTATTCTCAGGGGAGGTCAGCATGGGAGAATGCACGTTCTTAAACATCCGGTGTGCTTATGTCGAGGTTAAGGGGTTCAACCCTTACACCAAACAGTTGGACTAAAATGTTGACTTCCTGTCCTTGACTTGGGGACGTAAATTACAAGTACCTCTGATGTTGGAGTGGGTCCACTTGATGGCGAGGGACCCTGGTAATAAGGGAAGCTAATCCACAAGCAAAGCGAGCGAGCGCATAAAAAAAGAAAAACAAAACAAACAAAGCAACAACAAACCAAAAAAAAATTTCTCAGGCGTTCTCAGAATATGTCATATGCAGTACAACATCTGTTATTCCTTCTTGATACACTTGTATTTGTTTAGGTCTTTCCAATAGAGATTGGTGATTCTGTCACACCAGTTTAGTCCACCTATTTTGCCCAATCAACAATTAATGAATGTTTGTAGTTTATTAATAATCATGTATGTCATTCTCCATCTGTTTGATCCATAGTGTTAATTTTGTATCATTGCTTGAACAATCTGTTGTTTAATTTGCTTGAACAATCTGTTGCTTAATTTCTTTGACTTCCACAAATGTCCAATTGCTATGAAAGTCCTCTTGCCTGTTTCATTCTTAGTTTGCTATCTTCATATGTTGACCCATCTGTGTCTACATTTCTACCTAAATAGGTGTATAAACTATACTATAATTCTGGCTCTTGAAGTAGTTTCACCAAGGGAGATCAGGTTATCATTTGCTTGATTTATTCTCATTATCTTTGTCTTTCCCTTTGAATTTTTAGACTTAATTGTTAATCTAATGTATTTAGCTAAATCTTGCATCCCATTTCAAATTGTTGGACAAGAAGGCAATGTCATCAGTGAAGTCCAGATCACGGAGCTTCAGTGCACAAGCAGACAATCTTGGGACCAAATGTACACGATTGTCAAATGTAGGCATGCTTATAACTTTAATGTTAGAAGCTAACAAAGTAAAACTCCTGGCTCCTAAGCAACAGTTTAGAGGGAGCATTGATGACAAAATTGTCTTGTTTTTTGTTTTCTCCAATTGAAGACTCATTATTGGTTGTATGGAAGGAGGAAATAAGATACAACAAAGAAAGTATTACATCAACTTTAATGTGTTTATGTGTGACACAAGTAATAATGATTTTCCATGAAGCTGTCATGTGTTATGTTATTTTTGTCATGAAAAAGTGATATCATTACACTGTGATATGTTCCGAAACTCAAATTCTTAAATGGAACTTGAGGAATAACATATCAGAAATCACGCCCTGAAGTAATCATAAGACATTTTGTATCATTAATTATCTTGAAATACAAAGTATCAAATTCATTTATATAGTTTATGTTTGCATACAAATGTAACTTACAAATTCTTTCAGACTGACTGTAGACATAAGATGGAGAATAAACTACCATTAAGTGCCAAGATAGAACAACCTGAGACCTGCGTAAGTCAAGGTAAGATTAAGTGCAATATAATGTAACAGTTAGTGGAATATTCTTTACAGGAAGTTGCAATAAACCCCAGCATTTAGTGGCTGCTTGTGATTTACTAGATAATTCTAAATTTAGGACTTTGCCATTGCTTTCTAAATTGTCAAAGAATTAAACCATCAAAATCACCACTATAGCAGAATATAAATCTACTCAGACACTGGGAAAAATAAGGTCATAGGTGTGACCAAGTATCAACCGGGATCAGTGCACAACTCTGCAGTTGAGTGGAGCAGGCATTCTCTTATCCTGACAATCGGAAATTGCTGTCAAAGGACAGAGGTAAAAGACCCCCATGTGAATATGGAAGGCAAGGGAAAACCACCACGTTATCTCCCAAGATAAGTTTAAAATAAGAACTTGGAATGTCAGGATGTAGTTGAGATTGGAAAGTTAGATAATGTAATAAAAGAAATGACAAATATGAAGATCAATATCCTAGGATGAGGTGGAGGAGATCTGGTAAAGTAATAACAGACAAACAAACACTAATCTGTTTAAGAGGTAGTACATATGGAAAAGGAGTAGGACTAAACGGGTGATGAGGAAACAGCTAAATCAATTAATGGTTATTCGATTAAATCAGATAGTTATTATTGTAAAATTCAAAGTCAAACCAAGAGATGTAAATATTATACCATATCAAACACAAGCAGTAGTGAAGTGGAATGACAAACATTTTATGACAAAGTAGAAATTGCGATATGGCTGGGAAATTCAAACATGATTCAGGAGCCAGCCCTTTATCTCAGGAGCTAACAAATATTTTTAACACGGCCTAATAAAAATATGAATCAATCTCAGATAAAGCTACATATTTTAAAATGAGCCATTAAATGTCCTTTATTGGAGGCCCAGTTAAAGATATCACTGTGAGGACACTTAAGTTATTTGCACGTCTCAAGTCCTATGAAATAGCTGGCACTTGTTGCATCTTCTAATGGTACAATAGGAAGCCTTCACTTTCCCTTTTCTGATAAAATGAATATATAGTATCAGCCCCTCATAATCAAATCTGTCTGCATCTCTATCAAGAAAGATGCTGACATATGGGTTATCATTTATTTCAATATCAAATCTTTATGAAGATATGAGGAAATTCATTTTATAAAGTAAGTAGACCCACAAATCTAGACTTGTCTAGACTTGTTTTAGTATGTGCTTCCATTATTACATATACTGTGTAGGGGCGGGAGGGGGTAATTTTTAGGTAGGAAATACGAAAGGGGGGGGGGGGAATGACCTTCTGAAAATATGGTGAAGGGGGGCACGGGCCAAAAAAGGTTGAGAACCACTGGTTTAGATCATACAACAGCCTAGATCATAGATAAGTTTAGAACATACACCAATTTAGATCATACATCAGTTTAGATCAAACATCAGCCTAGATCATACATCAGCTTAGATCATACGTCAGCTTAGATCATACCTGAACTTAGATCATACATCAGCTTATATCATCATGAACATAGATCATTCAACAGCTTATACTATTATTAACATAGATCATACATCAGCCTAGATCATACATCAGCTTATATCATGAACTTAGATCATACATAAGCTAAGAACATACCATTGGCACCTTGCCGTCTTGACAGACAATAGTGTGTGCTTCAAAAAGGCATAATAACTACTACCCATGGCGGTAGCGAATGTGACTGATAAGGCCAATTTGTGCTGTAAATGTTGGTTAAGACCAGAAATGGAGTTATTGTCTCTCCATAGCACAAAAACTGGGCTAAAATATAGAGACCATGTGTTGCCCATGCAGCATGAGCCCTTTCTCTGCCTGCCTAGTTCACTCCAGAGGAAAGGTAACACCTATACATCTGGAACAAGACCAGCTGCAGAAGATGCCAGATCAGCAAAGCAGTGCTCTAACTGTCTGCCTGTCGGAGCTTTGATCCTAGACCAGCTGCCAACCAAGGCTTAGGGCCTGATCTCCCAATTGCGCTCTTCCGCCCGAAGCCATTGGCACAATATGGGGTGTCGGGTTTGGTAAGCGCCGCCCAACGTTCGGCGCTAACAGAAAGCAGGTAGTACCGTCTACTGTCATACGGTAGCTCAGTCATATCTGACTAAGACCTGACATTATAAGAACATACAGTAGTAGTAGTAGTAGGCCTCTTTCAGTCCTGAAGGACTATAGAGTTGTGCTGCTTGGGAGGTGCCTGGCAGCACCGCTGGTGACTGTATAGTCCAATTCGAGAATGACAATCCCTGTCACAGTTTCCGCATCTGTAAGACGAGGCAAGTCCCGCAGTAAGTGACTGCTCTTTGAGCCTGTGCCGTCTCTCCTCAGTTTTTTGGATCTGATTGCGCTCAAAGAGCACCAGTCCGTTTCGTAAACGCTTATAATACTAACTGGGCCTGCCTCTGTCTGGAGTTGGAGCTTCAATATTCTTTCAGTGCCATCACTTGGTGGTATGATGGAATTGAGCAGCTTGTTTCTGATAGCGAAGCCAACTCCATGCTCCTTGGTCTCTCCGCACGGCTTGCCATGCCAGTAGAAAGTGAAGTCCCTCTCCTTGATGCTTCCAGATTCTTGGAGTCTGATCTCTTGCAGGGCGACAATGTCTATCCCCAGTCTTAGTAGTTCGTTGTTTATCACTGCAGTTTTGCGGGCATCCACAATCTCGTTTAGATCGTCTGAGATGCCAGGGGTCATGGTTCTTACATTCCATGTTCCCAACCTTAGGGCTGGTTGTTTTGTTTTTTTCTTGTTGCTAGGTGTATAGGTTGCGGTCCATGTGTCAGGATTTTCCCCTAAGCTCCACACACCCTCAGGAGCAGATGAACCGTGGCGAGACAACACCTTATTGACCGGGGGCTGCCCAGCTTAGGCGGGCGGTAGCTGTCTAGTGAGATACGATGATCTCTCCCACCGTCGGAAGTAGCCCCTGGCGCCTTGCTCTACGCCAATCGAGCATTAAGACTTATAACCGGCAAATGCTGCTTCCCGTGTTGTGTCACCGCTTTACGCGGTGCTGAAGTGACCTCTTCAGGGCACAAGCCTGGGCAATGGAAATCGGAGAACCAGCTGTTGCCCAGTAGCAGGTTCCCCCTCTCCACGTCGCCGATGTTGACCAAGGGAAAGGCAGTAGCCAATGCAACTTGGCATCGGTGCCGTCGCAGGAGTTGCCAGAACTATGTTGTTTACAACATGGAACTGCCTTAGGGACTCCATCTCCGGATTTGTCCTCAGGGTTTACTCCCGAAGCCTTTCCCATATGGGTACACCCGCAAGGCAGCGGAGGTTTGAGATTTAGAGTTCCCTCTCTTAGAAGAGATACCAACCAAGGCTGACGAGCCTCCTCTGCCCGGGAATCAATAAGGAGGGAAGTCTACCATTCTTCCTTCCTGGCAGTGACCATACTGATCGGATGACCGTAGCCATTGTCTCTACTGAGAGATCCTCTGCCCACCGTCACTGACTTGAAACCATAACCAACAACTATCTGTCGGCTGCTCCCAAGTCCAATCCACCACCTGCTCACATGGCTTCACGTTACCCTGTTGGGGGGGCTAAACGGGTACTCCACCTTGCCCAAGGGTGTCCCGTAGGCTAGCGGAGGGAAGGAGGCACCTTACTTCTCCTTTGATAGGGTATACCCCTACCCCGCTACCCTCAAGAACATACATCAACTTAGATAATACACCAGTCTAGATCTTTCATCAACTTAGATCACACATCAGCCTAGATCATACACCAGCTTATATCATCATCATCTTAGATCATACATCAGCTAAGATCATACATCAGCCTAGATCATACCTGAACTTAGAGATAATACACCAGCCTAGATCATTCATCATCTTAGATCACACATCAGCTAAGAACATACATCAGTCTAGATCATACCTGAACTTAGATAATACACCATCCTAGATCATACACCATCCTAGATCATACATCAGCCTAGATCATACATCAGTCTAGATCATACATCAGCCTAGATCATACATCAGCTTAGATCATAGATCATACATCAGCTAAGATCATACCTGAACTTAGATAATACATCAGCTTAGATCATACATCAGCCTAGATCATACATCAGCTTAGATCATAGATTATACATCAGCCTAGATCATACATCAGCTTAGATCATAGATCATACATCAGCTAAGATCATACCTGAACTTAGATAATACATCAGCTTAGATCATACATCAGCCTAGATCATACATCAGCCTAGATCATACATCAGCCTAGATCATACATCAGCTTAGATCATAGATCATACATCAGCCTAGATCATACATCAGCTTAGATCATATATCATACATCAGCTTAGATCATAGATCATACATCAGCTAAGATCATACATCAGCTAAGAACATACATCAGCATAGATCATACATCAGCTTAGATCATCATGAACTTAGATCATACTTCAGCCTAGATTAAAGCATCAGTTCAGGTCATCATGAACTTAGATCATATATCACCTTATATCATACATCAGGGTAGATCATACATGGGCACATTAATCAATCATCTTCTCCATCTTTCATTCACTTGAAATTCATTGTCTATAGCTGCAATGTGTACCTGCTTGATTACACATCTGTTCATAATCAATACCTAGTATATTAATAAAGATACTAATTATTTATTTTATTGTGTTTCAGAAATACACTCTTGGTCTCCAGGGAGCCCTTACCACTCCATACAAGAGCATTCACAAAAGTGGCCATATGACAGTATTGACATGAAGATTGTGAAACAAGAACTATCGGATGTTCCGTGTGAGGACAGGAGTCACAGATTCAGTAAAATGGTAGACATAGCTGGGGGAAGCATTATTCAAGAAATGACAAAATACCATAACTCAGAATCAAGGATGGTTGAGAACAGTTGTAAAGCATCAGTAAAACATGAAAATTGTTGTCAAATGTCAGAAAATGTAATGTCTTCTCTGGTTGATACAAACAATGAACTATCTCTGGCTATTGAGAACTGTCAGCAACAAAATAAGGAAACACAAGAAAAACATACACAGAGCTTTGCAAAGCATTTTGATGACATTTTTGATTATGTCAGTTATAGCTCTCAAAGAACTCCCACAGGAGACTTGTCTGATGTTTCTAGTCCAAATGTTTGCATAGACAAATATAAGAGAACACATACTGAAGGGATGCCAAACGAATGTAATGAATGGGATGATGTTTTGATTCAAGATGGCCATCTAGAGTGCCAAAAGAACATGAATAATCAGAGAGCACATACAGGAGAGAAACCTTACAAGTGTGGTGATTGTGGTGCTTCTTTTACTCAATCTAGCACTCTAAAAAGACATAAAAGATCACATACAAGAGAGAAACCTTACAAGTGTGATGATTGTGGTGCTTCCTTTAGTCATGTTCGCAATATAAAGACACATATGAGAATACATACAGGAGAGAGACCTTACAAGTGTGATGTTTGTGGTACTTCTTTTACTCAATCTAGCACTCTAAAAGGACATAAAAGATCACATACAAGAGAGAAACCTTACAAGTGTGATGATTGTGGTGCTTCTTTTAGTCATGTTGGCCATATGAAGACACATAAGAGAATACATACAGGAGAGAAACCTTACAAATGTGATGTTTGTGGTGCTTCTTTTAGTCATGTTTGCAATATGAACAAACATAAGAGAAAACATACAGGAGAGAAACCTTACAAGTGTGATTATTGTGGTTCTTCTTTTACTTACGCTAGCAGTCTGAAATACCACAAGACAACACATTCAGGAGAGAAACCTTATAAGTGTGATGTTTGTGATGCCTCTTTTACTCACACTGGCGGTCTGAAATACCACATGACAACACATACAGGAGAGCAACCTTACAAGTGTGGTGTTTGTGGTGCTTCTTTTACTCATGCTGGCAGTCTGAAGACACATAAGAGAATACATATAGGAGAGAGACATTACAAGTGTGATGGTTGTGATGCTTCTTGTACTCAGACTTGTAATCTGAAGAAACATATGAGATTGCATCATCATGTGCCCTGCCAACTACCATAGGTGTTCATGTGTCTCCTCAGATTTTAACATCAACAATGGCAACATTTGTGGAGCGGTGTTTGTAGACTTTAAGAAAGCTTTTGATATGTAGATCACAATATTTTAATTAGTAAATTGAAACAAATGAAGAGTAGTGCTAAAATGTGAACCTAATGACGTCATTTTTACCTGACAGACAAGTCGTGTCCTTCAACAACCATCTATTAAGACCCACACAGCTTAATATTAGTGTGCCTCAGAGCTCAATACTAGGTCCGCTGCTTTTTGCAGTTTATATTAACTGGGATGTCAGGCATTGGTAGTACCTTTGGTAAGGATGACTGTCATGCCCTTTTCAAGGTCCATTCCCCACTGGTCCAAGCCTGACATCCAGCTCATGCATGTGACTCCTAGTAGCTTTCAGCATGCGACAGCGGCCAACCCCCCAAGCAACAGTTGTGATAGGTAACTGATTTGGTGTCAAACCAATCGGTGAACTAGGGTATGCCTACCCAGCATGTGAAGACAGGATTCGGCAGACTGCGCAGAAGAAATCATATTTGATTCAACGGGCGGGACAGCGTTTACCTGCAAAGTGTTGTGGAACGTAATGAGCAACATAAGGCACGTAGAACGCCCTGGTCATCCACTGCACCTGTATTCGTCTCCAGTCATCTTGACTTGACTTGCCACTGGACTCAGGTGAGAGAGTGTTGTCGACGAATTGCGCAACTCTGCCTCACTTTAATCCAATTCATCGTGCTAGTCATTCTTCATCCAACTTCATCTTCAAGCCCTAAGGTGATGGGTTAGCAGCGAAGTGGCAGGTGTGGGTATGCTGGCAGTCGTAGTTGCAGACCTGCACACAGGCGGCTTAGGCCATATGGTTGACTTCTACTGACTGGAGCAGCAGTGGGATTCAGCAGTCCCCTGAGTGACTGAGCAGCCCTCTATAGGAAAGCACTGCTCACCACCATAGCATGAGAAAGGGGCTAGAAAAGGTGCCCTAAACATTGTCTGCTCCACCATTACCTGACCAGCTAGCTGTGGTTTGTGGGTACCCTATACTGCAGTCGACATATAAGCAAAATAAAAAGAGGTAAATCTAAAAGAACAACCATATTCCCTTACAATCGGAACTTGGAATGTACACACTCTACTTGATAGAAACGGTGCGTCGGGCCCAGAGAGGCAAAAAGCACTGATTGGGAGAGAGCTGGGCAAGTACAACATCGACATTGCAGCCTTGAGCGAGACACGACTTGCAGAATAAAGCCAAATCTGAGAAGTAGGTGCCGGCTACACATTCTTTTAGAGTGGAAGGAAAAGTGAGGAAAGACGGCACTCCGGTGTGGGATTGCCATTAAGTCGGCCCTGGTTGGCAAACTAGCTGGATTTCCAAAGGCTGTAAATGACAGGCTTATGACCATTAAGTTGCCCCTACTGAACGGAAGGAAGCATGCAACCATCGTGAGTTTTTGCGCACCAACCATGACCAATGAAGTTGGTGTCAAGAACAAGTTCTATGTGGACCTGCACAATGTATTAACATCTGTTCCCAAAGGAGACAAACTTATACTCCTTGGGGAATTTAATGCCAGAGTAGGCATGGACATCATCTCTTTGAGTGGCATTATTGGAAAGCACAGAATCAGAAATTGTAACAGCCATGGACTCCACCTTCAGACATGTGCTGAACACGATCTCCTGATTACCAACACAATTTTCCGTCTTTCCATGAGAAATACGATATCATGGATGCACCCTTGCTCGAAACACTGGCACCTCATTGACTATATCATTGTTAGGAGGAGTGACAAACAAGAAGTTCGGATGACAAAATCCAAGTCTGGTGCTGAATGTTGGTCAGACCATCGTCTCATTGTCTTAAAAAAAAAAACACACACACACACATCAAACCACCACAGTGTCGTCACGGGGTAAAAGTGCAACAAAAAAACAAACAACAAAATTTTAATGTCACCGGCCTAAACAGTAAAAAAAAAACTGCAGATGTCATTTGAAAAATGCTGGAAGACCATCTCAAGCCCAGTGCCACAGCTAAACAGGATGCAGAAACAGTGGAGATCCCTAAAGGACATAATTTACAACACTGCTATGAAAATCCCCCAAAAATAAAATAAAAACAGGTAAAGCTAAAAGAACAACCATATTCCCTTAACAATCGGAACTTGGAATGTACACACTCTACTTGATAGAGATGGTGCGTCGGGCCCAGAGAGACAAACAGCACTGATTGGGTTAGAGCTGGGCAGGTACAACATCAACATTGCAGCCTTGAGCGAGACACGACTTGCAGAATAAAGCCAAATCTGAGAAGTAGGTGCCGGCTACACATTCTTTTGGAGTGGAAGGAAAAGTGAGGAAAGACGCCACTCCGGTGTGGGATTGCCATTAAGTCGGCCCTGGTTGGCAAACTAGCTGGATTTCCAAAGGCTGTAAATGACAGGCTTATGACCATTAAGTTGCCCCTACTGAACGGAAGGAAGCATGCAACCATCGTGAGTTTTTGCGCACTAACCATGACCAATGAAGTTGGTGTCAAGAACAAGTTCTATGTGGACTGCACAATGTATTAACATCTGTTCCCAAAGGAGACAAACTTATACTCCTTGGGGAATTTAATGCCAGAGTAGGCATGGACATCATCTCTTTGAGTGGCATTATTGGAAAGCACAGAATCAGAAATTGTAACAGCAGTGGACTCCACCTTCAGACATGTGCCGAATATGATCTCCTGATTACCAACACAATTTTCTGTCTTTCCATGAGAAATAGGACATCATGGATGCACCCTCGCTCGAAACACTGGCACCTCATTGACTATATCATCGTCAGGACGAGTTATAGACAAGACATTCATATGACAAAATCCATGTGTGGTGCCGAATGTTGGCCAGACCATCGTCTCATTGTCAGAAAACAAAAATAAAAACACATCAAACCACCAGTGTCGTCAAGAGGTAAAAGTGCAAAAAAAAAAAAAAAAAAAATTTAATGTCACCGGCCTAAACAGTAAAACAAATTGCAGTTGTCATTTGAAAAATGCTGGAAGACCGTCTCAAGCCCAGTGCCGCAGCTAAACAGGATGCGGAAACAGTGGAGAGCCCTAAAGGACATAATTAACAACACTGCTATAAAAATCCTGGGTCCAGCCCCCCCCCCCCCCCCCCCTCCCAAATCATACATAACAATATTTGAATTACCCGAAGTCAACATCCATCAAAAACAGATGCCTTTAATAACATCCGGAAAGTAGTGCAGCAGAAACTTCGGCATATACAGGACTCCTAGCTGAGCAACAAAGCTGATGAGATTCAAGACTTTGCTGACAAACATGATTTGAAAAATTTCTACAACTGACTGAAAGCGATCTATGGTCATACATCCCCAGGCAGTTCCCCTCCTCAGTGCAGATGGGGGAATATTGATCACCGATAAGAAAGAAATCCTTAAACGCTGGCGAGAGCATTTCAGCAACAACTTAAATGCAACCTCCTCCTTCAATGATGAAACCATCAATTGCCTTCCTCAAGTCCCCACTAATGATACTCTTGATGACCTGCCAACCATAGTGGAAGTAAACATAGTGGAAGTAAAGTGGATTTATCATTTCTGAGGCATATAGTTAATAATGCATTGTCATCACCCCTGCAAGTGTGGTTATGAGGAATGAATGTGGATTGGGTGGATCATATAATCTTGTGTATTTGGTGGAAGCATGCATGTGGTTAATCAATTGTGAGTTCATTGGTGTTACCTCTGTGAATTTATCCTTAGTGAGTCACATAAGTATGCCTAATTATCATCCATGCAAACCTGAGTATGATGTCTGAGGAATGATGGCGAAATGAGTAAAGTTCCATTATGATTTCAGTGGTGTTGAATATATGAGTTTATCATTTGTAAACCACATAAATATGCTTCTTATCATACAAGCAACTATGATTATAATTTCTGATGAATGACTGTGGATTGAATGAGGTCCCATTATGATTTCATTGGTGTTGCATATATGAATTTATTATGTGTAAATCACATCAGGATGCCTAATCATCATACATGCCAATATGGTTATGATTTCTGATGAATGAGCATTCTGTGTATTTGATGAGAGCAGGCATGTGGTGATTCATGTGTAATTTCAATATTGTTAAACAGGAGGAATCATCATTTGTGAATCTCATAATTATGCTTACTTATCATCAATACAATTATGTCTAATGAATTATGGTGGAATGAGTGAGATTCCATTGTAATTTCATTGATATCAAATCTGTCAATTTATCATTTGTAAAATCACATCAGTATGCTTACTTATCATCCATGCACATATGAATATTATGTCTGATGAATGATAAGAATGAGTGAGATGAAGAGACATGTTGAGAAGGAGTATGAACCATCAGTCAATCACATAATGGAAGGCACTTTGATGTGCAATGTCCTGTCTATCAGAAGAGAATATGTTAATGAGAACCCATTCACTAATTAATAATTTAGTGCACTTCGACGCATGACACCCCTCTGTATTCCATAACCTCATGTTAAAATCATATGGTTTTGTGTCCTGAATGACACCACTCTGTATTCCATAACCTCATGTTAAAATCATATGGTTTTGTGTCCTGAATGACACCACTCTGTTCAGTCGAGTCCACTTAAGTTGAACTCCGATGAGTAGAATTTCGCTTAAGTCTACATTACTGGCTTGGTTCCGGCCATTATCCTTCTTTATAATTGTATAAAAAGTCCTGATAAGTCGAATTCGGTTAACTCAAATTTTCGGATAAGTTGAACATAAAAATGAATACCAACTATATGTGTTCACGTTTAAGTTGAACTGTTCATTTCTCTCTCTCTCTCTCTCTCTCTCTCTCTCTCTCTCTCTCTCTCTCTCTCTCTCTCTCTCTCTCTCTCTCTCTCTCTCTCTCTCTCTCTCTCTCTCTCTCTCTCTCTCTCTCACACACACACACACACCATTTGGTTCGCGAAAGCCCGCAGAACAACAATCGATAGATACTGCACATGTCAAAAATGGAGGCCAGTGGACGAAAGCTTGCCACTTTAACTTTAAAAGGACAGATTGAGCTGTTGGAAGAGGCTGAACATAGTGGGAAGAAGAAAGTGAATATAGCTAGAGAATTTGGTATTCCGACATCGGCATTTTAAAACATAAAGACTGCTACAGAAAATTGTTTTTCGAATGTCAAATCGACGGTGACAGGACAGCGAGCTAGAACTGCTGCTTGTGATTTTGTTGATGCTGCCCTTTTAAAATGATTCACTGTGATTAGATCGGCAAATGTACCAGTAAATGGGCCTTTACATATTGCGGAAGCAGAAGAATTTGCACCCTTGGAGGTCAGAGAGACTGGAATTGTAGTGCTGGCTGGTTGGATTGTTTCAAAAAATGATATTGCATCACGTACAAGAATATCTCATCTCATCTCATCATGTTCCTCTTGTACCTTGTGGTGTCAAGGTGAAGTATAAACATAAGCGGGCACTCTCACGATGTTTATACTTCACCTCGACACCGCAAGGTACAAGAGGAGCATGATGAGATGAGACAAGAATGTGTGTGGAGAGAAACAGTCCGTCGACGAAGCAACAACTGACTCATGGATAGAAGATGAGCTCAGACCTGCTTTAGCTAAATATAATTCTGTGGATGTATTTAATGCCGATGAAACTGGATTATTTTAGAGATTGGTGACTGATAAAACATTTTCTGTCAAAGATAAAAAGTGTCATGGGAGGAAAAACCAAAAGAAGGAATAACAGTGGTTGTGTGTTCCAATATGGATGGTAGTGAAAATGGCCTTTATTTGTGACTGGAAAATTTTAAAATCCTTGTTTCAGAGGCCTGAAAAAATTGTGTGTGAATTACAGAGCCAATTCAAAGGCATGGATGACATCAGAACTATTCAATGAGTGGCTACAAGAATTTTATTATTCATTGATGTGTAAACAAAGAAAAGTTCTTTTAATTGTTGACAATTGTTCAGCCCACACAAAAATTAACAATCTGAAGGGAACAGAACTTTTGTTTCTCTCACCTAATGCCACATCAACACTTCAGCCTTGTGATCAAGGTATCATTCAAAATCTGAAAGTTCTGTATAGATCCACAATGTTGTCAAAACTTGTGGGTCATATGGATGCTGACCTCATTTGTAATGATTTCAAGATAACCCTTCTTGATGCTATTCTTATGTTAAAATCTTCATGGGACAGAGTTTTACCAGCAACTATTGCAAATTGCTTTAGACAGGCTGGCTTCTTACCTGCAGTAGATGTCTCTCTACATGAGAATTCGACACCATCAGCAAGCAGTGAGAGCAATGTTACTGACATTTCAGTGGAGCCATTACTTGCTAGATTGTATAAAGAGCTGAAGATTGATCCAGAGGAGTTTGTGAACATTGACAATGATGTTTCTACTAGTGCCGCTCTTTCAAACACTGATATTATAGGGCTATGCAATTCAGTCATTCAACCAACAGTCCCTTCCAGCCCTGACTCTGATGATGAGGATGACTGTGGGCTGCAAGCACAACCTGTATCACAGTCAGATATTTTGCATGAATTGACATGTACATGATGCAGACTGGATGTTCAGATGATGCAGTCTCACCATTTTGTGCCTTTAAACAGGCAATGGGAAGACATTTTTCACCAAGTCAAAAAGCAAAGCAAAATCACAGACTTTTTCTTTAATTAATTTGGAAATTTTCAAAATTAAACATTTCAACATTTATTTCTGATATTGTATTGCTATTTATTTGTTCACTAACTGTGTTTCCTAAGTGGTACAATCATTTTACTCAATGCTACTGCATGGTATTAGTGTAAATGTGTGCAGTCTGGATAAGTAGAATTTCTGATAAGTAGAACAAATTCCTTCAGCGCCTGTGACTTCTACTTATCCAGACTCCACTGTATTACATATAACTCAGGTTACAATCATATAGTTTTGTGTCCTCAATGATGATGATTATAATGATGATGATTATAATGATGATGATGACGATGACAAATGATGTAAAGGCATCTATGTAATAACATAGATGGTGAAGAGGAGGGAATATACTCGCCTTGAAACTTTTGATTAGAAAAGGATTCACCTGAAGGTTATACAAGAGATGTTATAATAATGTACTTACATTATTTATAACCAATTACTCATGGCAATGGGAAATGATTTTAAAACCCTAATGTATGAGACATTTTTCTTGTAAGAGAAGGAGATCTAGAGAAACTAATTATGTACAGAAGAGAAGGGAGAACATAGTTGTCATATTCCAAATCAATCAAGGTATTACTCAACCTGTATACCATGGAGGACAGGCATGGGAGAAGACGACACTGCGTTCTGCTAGTCTAAACCTTGAGCGCCATATAATGACGGATTGGAGTGAGAACAACCAATTATGTTGTGGATAACTAGTTGAGAGCACCCAGACTCTTTTCCTTCCACTGTTTATTTTCCTAGGATAAAAATTCTTTCATGTATTTTTTCTTTGTGGTTTTCTTGAAAATGTACATCGTTTCATTTCTGTTGTTCATAGTGATGACATCATTAGATTTATGATTATTGCTGACATTTCAGGGAGTGGCTAGGTCCATCTAGATCCAGACCTGACTTTGTGAATGTAGCAGCTTGACTGAGTGAGGTAGCTGATATAGTGAGGCCATATACTAGTCCAAAGCAACTTCCTGCAGATTTTCTCTACCAATATAGGACAGGCATCCCAGATAACTTAGTTAACACTCAAGAAAGTATATCATATATTCTACACTGACTGATGGCGATGGAATTTATAGTGGGCACCGCCAGGAGATATATATGTAGTTACAGATGAATATATACATAATCTTTTTTTTTTAAGGTATTGATTGTTGTATTTTTATAACAATGCTGATCAGTAGCACCATTTAAGTGTAATAAATTTGAAAAATAAGGGTCATTGTCTCTTTTCAGAGTTGTCTTGTCGTAGTAAAATTGATTTAATTAACAACCCTAGATTAATAATTATTTAGTTGGTAGGGGAGAGGCAAGAAACCACCTTTGTGTCCTGAATGACACCACTCTGTACAGTAGAGTCCACTCAAGTTGAACTCCGATGAGTAGAATTTCGCTTAAGTCTACATTACTGGCTTGGTTCCGGCCATTATCCTTCTTTATAATTGTATAAAAAGTCCTGATAAGTCGAATTCGGTTAACTCAAATTTTCGGATTAGTCGAACATAAAAATGAATCCCGACTATATAAGTGTTCACGTTTAAGTTGAACTTTTCATCTCTCTCTCTCTCTCGCACGTGCGTGCGCGCGCACATACGTGTGATGAGACAAGAATGTGTGTGGAAAGAAACAGTCCGTCGACGAAGCAACAACTGACTCATGGATAGAAGATGAGCTCAGACCTGCTTTAGCTAAATATAATTCTGTGGATGTATTTAATGCCGATGAAACTGGATTATTTTAGAGATTGTTGTCTGATAAAACATTTTCTCTCAAAAATAAAAAGTGTCATGGGAGGAAAAACCAAAAGAAGGAATAACAGTGGTTGTGTGTTCCAAATGGATGGTAGTGAAAAATGGCCTTTATTTGTGACTGGAAAATTTAGAAATCCTCGTTGTTTCAGAGGCCTGAAAAAATTGTGTGGAATTACAGAGCCAATTCAAAGGCATGGATGACATCAGAACTATTCAATGAGTAGCTACAAGAATTTGATTATTCAATGATGTGTAAACAAAGAAAAGTTCTTTTAATTGTTGACAATTGTTCAGCCCACACAAAAATTAACAATCTGAAGGCAACAGAACTTTGGTTTCTCTCACCTAATGCCACATCAACACTTCAGCCTTGTGATCAAGTTATCATTCAGAATCTGAAAGTTCTTTATTGATCCACAATGTTGTCAAAACTTGTGGGTCATATGGATGCTGATCTCATTTGTAATGATTTCAAGATAACCAACCCTACATGAGATGCTATTCTTATGTTAAAATCTTCATGGGACAGAGTTTTACCAGCAACTATTGCAAATTGCTTTAGACAGGCTGGCTTCTTACCTGCAGTAGATGTCTCTCTACATGAGAATTCCACACCAGCAGCAAGCAGTGAGAGCAATGTTACTGAAATTTCAGTGGAGCCATTACTTACTAGATTGTATAAAGAACTGAAGATTGATCCAGAGGAGTTTGTGAACATTGACAATGATGTTTCTACTAGTGCCGCTCTTTCAAACACTGATATTATAGGGCTATGCAATTCAGTCATTCAACCAACAGTCCCTTCCAGCCCTGACTCTGATGATGAGGATGACTGGGCTGCAAGCACAACCTGTATCGCAGTCAGATATTTTGCATGAATTGACAAAATTGACATTTACATGATGCAGACTGGATGTTCATTTGATGCAGTCTCACCATTTTGTGCCTTTAAACAGGCCATGGGAAGACATTTTTCACAAGTCAAAAAGCAAAGCAAAATCACAGACTTTTTCTTTAATTAATTTAGAAATTTTCAAAATTAAACATTTCAACATTTATTTCTGATATTGTATTGCTATTTATTTGTTCACTAACTGTGTTTCCTAAGTGGTACAATAATTTTACTCAATGCTACTGCATGGTATTAGAGTAAATGTGTGCAGTCTGGATAAGTAGAATTTCTGATAAGTAGAACAAATTCCTTCAGCCCCTGTGACTTCTACTTATCCAGACTCCACTGTATTACATATAACTCAGGTTACAATCATATAGTTTGTGTCCTCAATGATGATGATTATAATGATGACGATGACAAATGATGTAAAGGCATCTATGTAATAACATAGATGGTGAAGAGGAGGGAATATACTCGCCTTGAAACTTTTGATTAGAAAAGGATTCACCTGAAGGTTATACAAGAGATGTTATAATAATGTACTTACATTATTTATAACCAATTACTCATGGCAATGGGAAATGATTTTAAAACCCTAATGTATGAGACATTTTTCTTGTAAGAGAAGGAGATCTAGAGAAACTAATTATGTACAGAAGAGAAGGGAGAACATAGTTGTCATATTCCAAATCAATCAAGGTATTACTCAACCTGTATACCATGGAGGACAGGCATGGGAGAAGACGACACTGCGTTCTGCTAGTCTAAACCTTGAGCGCCATATAATGACGGATTGGAGTGAGAACAACCAATTATGTTGTGGATAACTAGTTGAGAGCACCCAGACTCTTTTCCTTCCACTGTTTATTTTCCTAGGATCAAAATTCTTTCATGTATTTTTTCTTTGTGGTTTTCTTGAAAATGTACATCGTTTCATTTCTGTTGTTCATAGTGATGACATCATTAGATTTATGATTATTGCTGACATTTCAGGGAGTGGCTAGGTCCATCTAGATCCAGACCTGACTTTGTGAATGTAGCAGCTTGACTGAGTGAGGTAGCTGATATAGTGAGGCCATATACTAGTCCAAAGCAACTTCCTGCAGATTTTCTCTACCAATATAGGACAGGCATCCCAGATAACTTAGTTAACACTCAAGAAAGTATATCATATATTCTACACTGACTGATGGCGATGGAATTTATAGTGGGCACCGCCAGGAGATATATATGTAGTTACAGATGAATATATACATAATCTTTTTTTTTTAAGGTATTGATTGTTGTATTTTTATAACAATGCTGATCAGTAGCACCATTTAAGTGTAATAAATTTGAAAAATAAGGGTCATTGTCTCTTTTCAGAGTTGTCTTGTCGTAGTAAAATTGGTTTAATTAACAACCCTAGATTAATAATTATTTAGTTGGTAGGGGAGAGGCAAGGAACCACCAAAAGGATATTTTGGGTATTCAGAGAAAACACTTTTCATTGTTTTCCTGGAGGTATTCCTTGGTTCTCTAAAACTCTATTTATAGTCTCAAGCCACTGAGGAACCACAAAAGGATATTTTGGGTATTCAGAGAAAACACTTTTCATTGTTTTCCTGGAGGTATTCCTTGGTTCTCTAAAACTCTATTTATAGTCTCAAGCCACTGAGCCAGTAACAGCTAAATTAATTATAACGGGCAGGATCACATTGAGAAAGATAAACTTAGAATCCTTTATCTCTTTGGGGTTGACCCAACAACCATCATCCGACAGAGTTGTAAAAATAAAAATAAATATATCACCTTGCAAAGCGTTAGGAAGAAAATACAACCTAAAATAGGCGAAGAACAATGTGGGTTTGTAGAAGACAAGAGTTCAGTGACTTCTGTGTAATTGAACGTTCAACATTAGTAAACAAAGAACCACATCTTTGCTTTATTCACTACACACATGCTTTCGATAAAGTAAGACATTTCAACATCATGAAGATATTTGCAGATCTACAAACTGGTGGGAAAGACCTTAGATTTGTAATACACACACACATATCAATCAATCAATCATGTGCCATGCCGGAAAGCGTGGGCGGTCATGACTCGCCATTTCACTCGATCACCAGTGTCGTGGATCAGCTCAGTGTTCCTGTCTCGTCCATGCCATGTGGCAAAGCCATCCAGGTATCTTCCTCTTGGTCTGTTCCCCTCGATCTCGCCAGTTGTCACCAAGCTCTCCAACCCATCTCTTCCCATAACATGTCCAAAAAATTTTGACTGTCTACGTCTAATTTCTCTAATCAGTCTACGATGTTCATTTGTCTCCTGTAGTACTTGGTCATTGGTTTTTCTGTCTGTCCATGGCATTCTTTGCATTCTCCTCAGAAACCACATCCCCGCAGCCATCAGATGCCCTTCAGCCCGACTGCTCATTGTCCAAGTTTCACATCCATACAAAAGAACAGGCTCTATGTATCCCCTCAACACTCTTTTTCTCGTTTCAATTGACATCTTTTCATTGGTCAGAATGCCTCCCATCTTGCCAACGGCTACTTTCGCCATGGCGATTCTTGTTCTAATCTCTTCAAGGCATCTCCCATCAGCTGTTATGACTGTTCCAAGATAATTGTACCGATTCACCTGTTGAAGAATATTTCCATTTACTCGTATATTACATTGTGGCACTTCTTCCTTCCTACTGACGACCATAACCTGAGTCTTTTTACAATTTAATTCTAACCCCAGTTGCTCACTGTGTACAACAACCGCATCTACTAATTGTTGCAGGTCCTGCGCGTTGTCTGCAACCAATACTGTATCATCTGCATATCCAATGCCATTGATGTTTCGTCCTCCAATGCTGATTCCATTTATATCCTCTACATTTCTGAAAATATTTTCACTGTACAGGGAAAAAAGATCTGGAGACATCACACATCCCTGCCTAACACCTCTCTTAATTGGCTGATACTGTCCCACTTCATTATCAATCCTTATTGCAGCTTGTTGTTTCCAATATATGTTTTTTATAAGTCTAATGTCTTTCCCATCAATTTGTAGATCTGCAAGCATATCCACCATGCTGACATGTCTAACGCTATCAAAAGCCTTTGTATAGTCAATAAAGCAAAGATGTATATCCTTGTTTACTTCTATAGCACGTTCAATAACTGTTCGCAGCATATACACAGCATTTACTGTACCCTTTCCTTCTACAAACCCGCATTGTTCTTCCCCTATTTCAGGTTGTATCTTCTTCCTCATTCTTTGCATGATAATTCCTAGCAAAATCCTTGTGATGTGACTCATTATACCAATTGTTCTATGTTGATCACATTCCAAGGTTCCTGATTTCTTTGGGATTGCAATAAATATAGAGTTACATAATTCAGGAGGTATATCTCCAGTATCATATAATGTGTTCAGCAGTCTGGTGACTTGATCTATTCCAAATTCTTCTAAAGCTTTAATCATTTCTGTTGTGATGTTATCTGCACCGGGGGCCTTGCCAGCTTTCATATGCTTAAGAACATTTTGAACCTCCATCTCCAAAATTGGCGGTCCTTCATTATTAAATCTAATATCATACTGTTCGTCTCTGTTATCATCATAAAGGTGTTTCACATAATCTGTCCATACCTGTAGAATCTGGTCTTTTTCTATTATGATTTTGCCATCTTCAGTTTTTAGACACCCTGTTGATGTACTTGTTCTTTTATTAGTAAGTTCCTGAATTCTGTTTGTGCACTAATTTGGTATTTTGACTGTTGTGTTGGCTTTCAATTTCTAAGCACTTTTCCTCAAGCCATGCTTCTTTTGCCTCCTTACATAATGTTCTGACTTGTCTGTGAATTTCTTCATATTTGACAGAATTATTTTTGTTGAGTCTTCTTGTTTCCATGAGGTGTAAAATTTCTTCAGTCATCCATTTCTTACGACCCACCTTCTTTAATTTTGGAATAGTTGTTTCTGCAGCCACATTGATTGAATTCTTCAACGTTTCCCATTGATCATCCACATCCTGGAATAGGATCTCTAGATCAGACAAAATTTCGAATCTGTTCTGTACTTCTATGTTGAATTTGTTTTGTATTTCCTTGTCATTACTCAATGTACACAAATCATATTTAGTGTTTCCTGTTATATACTTGACTTTCTTCAACTTTATCCTCAATGTTCCTGTGAGTAATCTGTGGTCACTATAACAATCAGCACTGGGAACTGTTTTTGCTATTGTTAATGCGTTTCTAAATCTTCTGCTAATGAGAATGTAGTCAATCTGGTTTCTAATTCTGCTATCAGGACTCCCCCATGTCCATAATCTTCTAGGGTGTTGTTTGAACCAGGTGTTTCCTACAATCATTTCCTGTTCTTTTGCCCACTCTACGAGTCTGTATCCTCTTTCATTTCTCTCTCCTAAACCATAGTTTCCTACTGTGTATCTATCTCCTTGATTTCCTACTTTTGCATTGAAGTCCCCTATTATGATGGTTATTTCTGAATTTTTACATTTCTTTAAGGCAGACTATGTCATTATAAAATTCTTCTACACTATCTTCACTGGATTCTCCTGTTGGGGCATATACTTGAATAATATTTATGCTAAATATATATAGAAAACAACAATCTGCCATAAATATTGATAATGAAATATGTCATTACCAACCTATTAGAGAGGGATGATACAGGGATGTGTAATGTCTCCAGATCTTTTTCCCCTGTACAGTGAAAACATTTTCAGAAATATAGAAGATATGAATGGAATCACCATTGGCGGATGTAGTATCAATAACATTAGATATGCTGATGAGACAGTATTGATTGCAGACAATGAGCAGGAGCTGCACCATTTAGTAGATGCGGTTGTTGCACACAGTGAACAAATAGGGTTGTAATTTTTTTTTAAGTCGACAAGGTCGACTTCATTGCACCGGGTTTTATCCCATATGGCTCGGTCTCTTTCCGCAGCGCGGAAAGCGTCACACAAAGCACGAACTCCGTAGCTCTAGTGACGACCCACAGGAGTCTCCGAAAAATTTAACTCGTACACCGAAGGACACGGCCCGGAATCGAACCCACAACCTTTGGAGCCCGAGTTAAACGGCTTAACCACTTCGCCACGAAGACTCGAAGGTTATAATTAAATCGTAGTAATACACAGATTATGGTCGTCACTAAGAAGAGGGAAATACCACAATGTAATACACAAGTAAATGGGAATATTTTTCAACAAGTGAATCGGTACAATTATCTCGGAACAGTCATAACATCTGATGGGAGATAATTTTCAGAAAATAGAACAAGAATCACCTTGGCGAAGGCAGCCTTTTGTAAGATGGAAATCATACTGACCAATAAAAAGGATGTCATTTGCAGCGAGAAAAAGAGTGTTCAGGTGCTACATAGAACCTATACTTGTGTATGGATGTGTAGCGTGGACAGTGAGAAGACAAGCTGACGAATACCTGATGGCTGAGGAAATGTTGTTTCTGAGGAATATGCAAAGAATACCATTGACAGACAGAAAAGCAAATGACCAAATCCTGCAAGAAACAAATATAAACGGTAAACTGATTAGAGAAATTAGACGTGGACAGTTACAATATTTGGACACGTTATGAGAAGAAATAAATTGGAGAACTTGGTGACAACTTGCAAATTTGAGGGGGAGAAAATAACAGCAAGGCATATAAGCAAATACATCTTGGCCACAAGGTATGGTCGAGACAAGAACACTGAGCTGATCCACGAATCTGATAATCTCGTGACATGGGGAAACTTGATCGCCCAAGCTTATCGGCATGGCAAATTATGGATGAATAGAGGTGTGTGGGAAAAGACGGGACGAAATTATTCAGCATTGAAAATGCCCAAAACTCTTGAAATGTTTGAAGAATGGGGAAACATGTTAACAATAGCAAACCCAGAGCTACTGTATAGAGCAAGTGGAGAATACACAGAATTAAAACATACTTTGGGTTATATGACTGACTCGTTCAATTTAAGCATGATTTGAATATCAGTTAAGCCCTGTGTTTCTAAGTGAAGATCACGACCTGTTTCACTAGTTCAGATCCAGATTGTTTTCAATGTGAGACACATCCTGAATTTCTAAATACAAAAACATGATCTGTTTCATTAGTTCCGCCCTGGCATGGTTTGGATATGAGACAGTCAGTGTTTTAATTCAGTGTTTCTAATAGTAATGTAAGTGCACGCTATGCTTCACAGTTCCAGTCGCATAATGTTTTAAACGTGAGACAATCTGTGTATTTCTGAGTATGGAATATAGTGTGGTCCAATTCCTTCAGTGTTAGAACATTACAATGTTACAGTGTTGTAAATTGACCCACATATTCGTGTTTACTTAACTTCGAGGAGCTTTAAAACATACCAGGTTTAATTTCCTTCCATCGCCGTCGAGGTGGTTTGGGGTGGGGGAGCGGCTTCGGTGAACATGTGAACTCAGATCTGCAAGATAGGCCTCTGAGTATAGTTTTTCTCCCTCACTTTTTCAATAACTTTATAGAAGGGGGGTGGGGGAGGGGGGGGGGGGGTTGAGGGGTGGAAGGGTTCGTGATACATTGTCCACCCAATAAAACCATTTCATCAACATATGGTTTTAGCTCTGGAAAGAAAGAAAAGAGGCTTGCACTACATGGTGATAGCGGCAAATTGAAAAATGTGTTAAGCAGTGGTCTCGTTTGTAAGTGCATACGACGCGACACCCATATGTTATTTTGGTATCATTGCACGGTATCAGTCACATAAAATCTTTCAAGATAAGGTTCTTCGGAAACTATATCACTCTCTATCCTTCTCATGTTAAATCTATGGCTGCATATCGAGCCCTATTGTTTATAAATTTTCTCCACTGTTGTTCTGGCTTGGCTTCGCGAAAGAAGCTGTCGAGACGTGCTCTTCCAGTGAATACTGGTTGGTTCTGAGTGGTCAGTTGTGACAGGTTAGTCTAGGGTGTTTCAATCAACTCATTTAAAAGCAACTTGAAAACGTAATTTGGAACATCAACGACACGACTCCATCAGGCTGATTCATCTATTGCTTTAAAAAGAAACCTGTGACACGATTAGGTTGCAAATATGCTGCCATGCTGTCTGTCTCAGTAGTTATACATCCACTGCTTTCTCATAATACGCTATCTTCATTTATTTAGGTTATTCACAACTTTATACAATAGTTATACATGTCCTCATCATGGACCTCTTTTTGTGCCGCAGTGGTATTGATATATTACCTGAAGTAGAATCGTGGTATGCCTCTTTCAACACTGGTCACCAAACTCACTGACTGGCCCTTAGAGCGACCAAGGCCTCCATAATCCAGTTATACGTAAATGCTATCATTGTACGTTCGTTCAAAATTTGGTGGAATTGCGGTAAAGATGTGAAAATATAAACAATATAAAATGACACAAAGTAGTGCAGCTTTACATAACAGAATTACAACACATATAGGACGTTGCCTCGATTAGCCTTCATCAGCAGACAAACACATTGACAAAACACAACATATAGTCAAGGAGATCTCACGTGACTACAAAACACAACATATAGTCAAGGAGATCTGTGACTACTTGTCCTGTCGTCACGTTTTAATGTAGTCACATGAGATCTCCTTGACTATATGTTGTGTTTTGTCTGCTGATGAAGGCTAATCGACGCAACGTCATGTATGTGTCGTAATTATGTTACGTAAGGCTGCACTACTTTGTGTCATTTTATATTGTTTACGTTCGTTCACAGTGTGAGCCTATCCGTTTGGAATATATTCTGCTAATAATAGGTTCAGGAATGATTAAACATTGTAGGCATTCGACGGGTAATGTATTCAGCTAAACATTGGTCACATTTACTTCTCATATCATATATGGGCACCCTATTTAGGCTGCGCGCGACCTGGGAGATGAGGTCTGTTTGGTAGTATTAAAATACTCAGACGAGACTCGAGGTATCTGAGTAATACAGGAAGGATACACTCACGTGAAACCATTACAATGAGATCACTACTGAGTCATCGTAGACTGTTGATACAGTTAGTTGCGTATCATTTACCGGACATCGCAGTCAAACACAGTATATTTGGCTGTTCAAGATTTCTTGACAAATTTATTTTCAGCAGTTTGTCATTGTTTTTTGAATGACCGACACTCATACCATAGTATGAAAACCAGTGTAAGATAGTCTCCAGCAGCTGTGTTTTGAACGCTGCATGCGGGATGCAAATTGCGTTCAAAACACCTTCGCCACTGCGCCGCTTCACTGTTGATAAGGGGATATAATTATGCGGTTGACACGTGGCAGAAGAAACACTGAAATACAAGTAAATTGTGACGTGTCGTAAACACCAGGCCAAGCCAGCATACAAGAAAGTCATATAGTTAAGTATGTTATAATTGTATAATTAATATTATGTCTAATCATTTATATATATATATATATATGTATGTGATATCATATAGCTTGCGTGTAAACGTAGACATACATTCTTCTGTAATGGATTAAGTAATTATATGTTTATCATCATCATCAAGTATTTCAGCAAATGGGTTGTTAGTGAAGCTTCTGGAATATTTCATGTCCTAGTTTGTCTTGTACCGCTTTCTATATTGGCATGCATGTCTGCACGAGAGAACTTTTTATTTTGGAATGTTCACTTCACACTCCAATAACAAAATCTGCTGTATGTTTGCACTGATAGATCCGCACAAGTCTTGTTTTCTTAAATGTTGTCATTGGTCTGCAAGTCCTCTGGTAACCCATTATTGTGTTCTCTAGTCCTCAATTTGGCATTTCTTCATGTAGAAATGTGTGACCACGCCATGAATGGTTCGCCGTTTTGCTTACTTTAACATATCTTCTTTGTGCTGTTGTATTTTCAAGAATTTGGTCATCTGTCAACGTTTCAATATAAAACATATATTAACATGTACCCCGAGAGACAAGACAAACCAAAATCGTAGGATCTAACTACACATCTGAAGATCATGAATAATTAAAACATCGCGCCTTTTGAACTCAAGCATAGTCCTTGCAAAAGTGCACTAAATTGATCTTTTTAATATAACCAAAAATAATTACACATGAAGAAATGAGCAAACGTTAGAAGCGCTGGCTAGGATATTGTACAGTAAGGGAATCGGGTAGTATCATTAGTAGGCACAGGCAGCTGGCGAGTTGGTAGTGAACTGTGATATTATTGTCATGAGCACGTGATGACACCTGGGCTCATCGCTTGTCAAAGTGAGAAAGTTTGGCCGTTATTTCTCCTCGCTCTCAGACAAACAAAATGTGGTGGTGATATCGCGTCAGAGACTCGGAAAATGCTACGGGACACCTGATGAACTGGCAGTACAAGCTAGAGATGTCGTGATAACAGCAGCGAAAGATTTAATTCCTACCAGGACTAAACAACATAAGCCATGGATTACATCAAACACGTTAGAATTAATGAAACAACTAAGGGAACTGAAAAAGAAAGGAGATGAATCTGATAACAGCAAGATGAATTATAAATCTTTAACTCGAGAAATAAGAAAGAACACAAGAAAGGACAAACACCAATATATACAAGACAAGATTTTTGTATCAAAATAGAGCAATATCATAAGAATGGAAGAGATTACGAAATGTTCGAAGAAATGAAGTTATTGACAAGAAATGTTCAACCTCAATTAAATGTTATCTGTGACAAGTTGGGAAATACTTTAACAGAATCTAGACAAATTCTAGAAAGATGGCAGGAATACTGCAGTGGAATGTATGACATGAATGACTGTGAGGATATGAAAGTAGTATATTGTGGCGCCCAGACCCCACTTTTGGGAGGGTAATTTGGAGGGTAATGGAGGTTAATAGGGTTTATGAAGGAAATATGGGGAAAATGTCGACTCGGTAAAAAATTGTGTGGGAACGGGTTTTTTCGGCGGCGTGTGGGAACGAAATTTTTGGCGGGTGATGGTGTCTGTAAAAGTAATTAGGTAAAAGTAGTTGGTTCTGGAAAGAGAGGGTGTGAAGGGGAAAGTTATTTTGGTTACGTAGGGTATATTAGTATGGGTAGTGATAAACAAGGGTGTGATGGATCGTGGTTTCTACTCATGGGTTGGATATATGGTGGTGGCGTAGACATAATGTGTCTGTTCGTGGTGAGTAATGTATAAACAAGGGTGTGATGGGTCATGGTTTCTACTCACGGGTTGGATATATGGTGGTTACGTATATGAATGTATTAGTATGCGTGGTGTAGTGATGTATAAACAAGGGTGTGATGGGTCGTGGTTATACTCGATGAAGTAAGAGATGGTTACTATCATCTGAACAGTGTGATAGTAGTGAAGGTAAAGGGTGGTATATTCACTACCATCATTACAAAGGAAATCTTATAAAGTTATAATGGGTATGGTGGTAAGGGGTGGGTATTAGTGATCAAGTAGGAGTGATATAGGGGTGGTCATAAATGTAATAAGAGGTGTTCGCAGTTACACACTGGTCAACCAGTGGTCAAGCAATGGTCAAGTAAGGGTCAAGTAGTCAAGTAAGGAAATTTTAGGGAAAAGTGATTGTAATGATATGGTGGTGATTAAAGAGTGGTAAATTAGTGGACAATCAGTGGTCAAGCAGTGGTCAAGTGGTCAAGTAAGGAAAATTTTAGGGAAAATTGGTCGTAGTGACATGGTAATGTTTAAATTAGTGGTAAATTAGTGGTCAAGTAGTGGTCAAGTAGTGGTCAAGCAGTGGTCAAGCGGTGTGTAAGTGAGGAAAATTTTAGGAAAATTTTAGGGAAAAGTGATTGTAATGAGATGGTGATGATTAAAGAGTGGTAAATTAGTGGTCAAGCAGTGGTCAAGCAGTAGTCAAGTGGTCAAGTAAGGAAAAATTTTGGGAAAATTGGTCGTAGTGACATGGTAATGCTTAAATTAGTGGTAAATTAGTGATCAAGTAGTGGTCAAGTAGTGGACAAGCAGTGGTCAAGCGGTGGTTAAGTGAGGAAAAATTTAGGGAAATTTTAGGGAAAAGTGATTGTAATGATATCGTGATGATTAAAGGGTGGTAAATTAGTGGTCAAGCAGTGGTCAAGCAGTGGTCAAGTGAATAAATTTTAGGGGGAAAGTGATTGTAGCGACATGGTGATGCTTAAAGGGTGGTAAATTAGTGGTCAAGTAGTGGTCAAGCAGTGGTCAAGTAGTGGTCAAGTGGTCGAGTGACCACTTAAATTGTAGAGGACGATGTGCCTAAGATTATGGTAGTGATTAAAGTGATCGATGACGTGGTCAAGCAGTGGTCAAGCAGTGGTCAAGTAGTCGAGTGACCACTTAAATTGTAGGGGAAAGTATGTACAGTGCAATGGTGGTGGGTAAAGTGAGGAAGAATCAATAGTAGTGATAATACTACTACGAATATTAGCGACAAGCACAAAGACAACCAAGTACATACTTGATACACACAAATACAAAGACAACGAAACACACACACACGTACACACATACAGATACAGAAGTACAGACAAACCATACCATTACTACTGTCACAACAACAGCTATACACAAGTACACACCCATAATCAAAGACACAAAGAGGGTCACACACACACACATACAAACACAAAGGCAACCATACACAGACAACCCATACCATTACTACTGTCATCACAACTATACACACACGTGTACACACATACAACCACAAAGTCAACCACACACACACACACACATAAACATCCACTCAAGTACAGACACAGGAAAACAAAGAAGCAAACAAGGACAGACACACTCACCCATAATCAATTACACAAATACACACCTACAAACACAAAGACAACCACACACAGACACATTTGTACATACAGACATACACATAAAGACAGACAAGCACAAAGACAAACCATACCATTACTACTGTCACAACAACAGATATACACATGTGCAGACACACTCACCCATACACAAGAACACTCAAAGACAAATACAACGACAGCCAAGTACACACACACATACACACCCATCGCCTAGGATTACTACTGTCATCACAACTATACTCAAGTACAGACACACCCATCGCCTAGCATTACTACTGTCATCACAACTATATACAACCACGTACAGACACGCGTACAACAACAAATACAGACACATAAGTACACAAAAAACAAAACACACCCAAAACATTACTACTGGTACCTCAACCAGTACAGATACACTTACCCATAAGACTAAACGATACAAACCACATACCCCCTTTTGGTAAAGAACGCGGATATCCGAGACTACGTCATCACCGCCATGTGCAAAAGTCATTAAGTATGAGTCATCGGTTTGTGGGAAGCAGGCGGGCGGCGTGAGAATAGCTTGTCTACAAAACTGCCACGTCAGCTATGTAGGGTGCAGACCCAGTGTATAAAATAGAAGGCGTCTCTTGTGAGCACAGTACCAGTTCACGGCTGACTTGGGTATCTACAGAGTTATTTTTGTGAAACCTGCTGTTGTAAGTCGCTTAGTGTAGTAAGCAGATATTGTTCACGTACTGACTTGGCTAGCTACAGCAGTGAAACTTGGTGTGAGCCTTATTCGTTTCGTCGGCATCTGATAAAACAGTGAAACATTGTATACATCAGAACTTTTTGGTGTTGTAAGAAAGGAAAAAAACAGTTTATCAATATGACCACCAGATCTACTTTCACGTGTTCAGTGTGCGACAAAGACTTCCGTGATGCGAATAATCTTAATCGTCACATTCGGACCATTCACGGTACGAAATCATACTTATGTCATATTTGTGGACAACTTTTCAACAGAAAAGACAATCTACAAAGACACATGCGAACACACCATCAACCACCTATGAATACATCAGAACCAGAGACGACAGCACCATATGTATATTTACAACAGCCTCGTAGTGTAAGTCAAGTACCAGACTGCCACCACTGTATCTTCAATGATAACCTTACCCGCTACAATGGGAACATTCACAATGATTATCCCTGTCAGGTACGTGACAATCTATACAATTCGAACCTACAACGTTACTTACATCACAAGACACCACGAGAAAGGATGACACCCTTAGACACCCTGGCAACAAGTCCACTCATAGTAGCAGAGGATATCCAACCAAATGATAGAGACAGCTTGGCAGCCCTTAAGGCGTACTGCAAGGACCTCTCGATTATGCTACCCAATCAAATGGTAGTATTAGAAAAAAGTGTCGACCACCGCTACCGGGTGGTTTTGGTATGATAAAAAGAAGTATTCAGATATCTTGTATGAAGGATCAACTCTCATACATGTCTTTATTCTGGATCCGAAACAAATAAGGTATGTGTGATGACTTCAACAACAACAGTGTTTTTTGATAGTCAACCAGCAGAGCCCAGAAGAATGAAGATCACTAAACCAGAACTTTTTGGTTTTTCACTAATCATGTATGTCATTGATTTTTTTCTTATGATATATATCTAAACTCTTTTTCACTAATCATGTATGTCATTGATTTTTTTCTTATATATCTAAACTGTTTTTCACTAATCCTGTATGTCATTGATTTTTTTCTTATGATATATATCTAAACTGTTTTTCACTAATCATGTATGTCATTGATTTTTGTCTTATGATATATCACTAAACTGTTTTTCACTAATCATGTATGTCATTGATTTTTGTCTTATGATATATCACTAAACTGTTTTGATGAATATGTTGTGAACACACATATTTTGGTGATAAAAATATTGAAATCAAGATTTTTGTTTTGTTGATTTTCTTTAGTGGTGTGTGTGCATGATGTTGTCTTGATGAAACAGAGCTTACATCACCAGACATGAACAAAGTTGGGGGGAAAGTTATGGCAAATACAGAAATATTTCAGGCAAATGTATGAAAACTAGGAGTTAACCAAAGGTGAAAAGGCCAAAATATGAAATGTCTCGGCCAAATTTATGAAAAGTATGACAATATGATTACCAAATGGGAAGAGAATTTCAATCAACTTTATAAATATTTCAACTAAACTTATATAAACTAGGAAAATTTGTCAACCAAAAGGGAAAAGGTCAACCAAATACTGAAATATCTCAACCAAAACTTATAAAAATATCATCAATTCTTATAAAAAAAATAGAAAAATGCGTCAGACAAATCGAAAAACGTTGGCCAAATACAGATATAACTCGAACAAACTTATAAAAAGATAGGAAAAAATATTACCCAACACAACTAAAATGTTGACCAAAGTTATAAATAGCACATCCAAACTTATGAACAGTAGGAAACTTTGTTAACATTATAAAAAGTATGAATATTTGTCAAACAAAGCGAACCAAGTAGAGACATATTTCAATCAAACTTATAAACGTGTCATCCAAAGTGATAAAAACTAGGAAAATCTATCAATCAGTCTAAGAAATAGCTATGGAAAAGTAAGAACTATGTCGACCAAACTAAGGCAAAGGTGTTACCAAAATTAGGAAAAATATAACTTCTGTAGTTATCTCATACGTGTCTTGAACTTTTAGCTGAAAACCCGTTATCAATGTCACCACTTTCTCGATTTTACATTACCGAAACCTCCAACTTCACCGTATCTGCTACAGAAACCCTTATACAGACTAAGCACTCATCTCTCCACACTCTTGGTTTCTTTCTAACACAAACTGGTCACATCAACAAGAACTTCAAATCTCCATTGTACACGTGGTCCATTGAAACAGACATAACAACATTTATGGTAAGGTCGTGTATGGTTCCAACTAGTATAGTTTCTATATCATCTAGGTATTCATCATCATGGAACCATTTCCCATGGCTGCCAGCTTCAACTTTCCATACCACAATGTCTGCTACACTATCCTTTCATTGTTCCAGCTTTCAACAATACAACGGTTTTTTCTCGAAGTCTGCCTAAAATAGCATTTCTTAGGGTGTCCACTCCTAGCGCACTTTACCATTTCACATCTCCAATAACGACAAGTCTGCAAGCAACCACCACTGTCTGTTATAAACTCGGCCTTTCTTAAAAACACGCCTACCATTAGTGAACTCATGAATACCAGCTACCACATCTTCTAACCGACTTTCAATGTTTCATAACAAATAACACTAACATTCGTTTTGATTACAGAACAATATAATTTCTGGTGACTAGGCAGATTTTCCAACCTAATGGAGGTAAAGCATCTGTCCCCCTAACCTACTGAGCGCTATTCTAGACAACAAATACGGTCATCGATCAACACCCCTAAGAAGAACTTGAAAAAACAACAGAGATTGGGTTCCTGAGACGAATTATTTGAATTCGTTGGACTACCACAGTAATTAATGATGAACGCCTAAGGAAAATAGAGCATTATATACACCAAACACAACAAACTCTTTCTTACTAACCCTAACCCTAATTATACATCATTTAACCCTAACCTAACCCCTAACCCTAACGATTCACCAAACACAACAAGCTCTTTCTGTAAGAGACATAGACACAAACCACTGTTAGAAAGCGAAAAAGTTAAATTTTAATTAACACTTAAAAATAATAAATCGCAATTTTAATTCGCTTCACTTAATATACAGATATAGACTAAGTATAGGTATAGGTATAGGTATAGGTTATGTATAGGACTATATCGAGCTTACATTTTGCGCAATAAAATTGCGATTTATTATTTTTAAGTGTTAATTAAAATTTAACTTTTTACTAGAATATAGTGTATTTTAGGAGTATAAAGAATACCTTACACAAACCACTGTTAGAAAGCGAAAAAGTTAAATTTTAATTAACACTTAAAAATAATAAATCGCAATTTTATTTCGCTTCACTTAATATACAGATATAGACTAAGTATAGGTATAGGTATAGGTATAGGTTATGTATAGGACTATATCGAGCTTACATTTTGCGCAATAAAATTGCGATTTATTATTTTTAAGTGTTAATTAAAATTTAACTTTTTCGCTTTCTAACAATGGTTTGTGTAAGGTATTCTTTATACTCCTAAAATACACTGTATTCTAGTAAAAAGTTAAATTTTAATTAACACTTTAAAATAATAAATCGCAATTTTATTGCGCAAAATGTAAGCTCGATATAGTCCTATACATAACCTATACCTATACCTATACCTATACGTAGTCTATATCTGTATATCAAGTGAAGCGAAATAAAATTGCGATTTATTATTTTTAAGTGTTAATTAAAATTTAACTTTTTCGCTTTCTAACAGTGGTTTGTGTCTATGTCTCTTACAGAAAGAGCTTGTTGTGTTTGGTGAATCGTTAGGGTTAGGGGTTAGGTTAGGGTTAAATGATGTATAATTAGGGTTAGGGTTAGTAAGAAAGAGTTTGTTGTGTTTGGTGTATATAATGCTCTATTTTCCTTAGGCGTTCATCATTAATTACTGTGGTAGTCCAACGAATTCAAATAATTCGTCTCAGGAACCCAATCTCTGTTGTTTTTTCAAGTTCTTCTTAGGGGTGTTGATCGATGACCGTATTTGTTGTCTAGAATAGCGCTTAGTAGGTTAGGGGGACAGATGCTTTACCTCCATTAGGTTGGAAAATCTGCCTAGTCACCAGAAATTATATTGTTCTGTAATCAAACGAATGTTAGTGTTATTTGTTATGAAACATTGAAAGTCGGTTAGAAGATGTGGTAGCTGGTATTCATGAGTTCACTAATGGTAGGCGTGTTTTTAAGAAAGGCCGAGTTTATAACAGACAGTGGTGGTTGCTTGCAGACTTGTCGTTATTGGAGATGTGAAATGGTAAAGTGCGCTAGGAGTGGACACCCTAAGAAATGCTATTTTAGGCAGACTTCGAGAAAAAACCGTTGTATTGTTGAAAGCTGGAACAATGAAAGGATAGTGTAGCAGACATTGTGGTATGGAAAGTTGAAGCTGGCAGCCATGGGAAATGGTTCCATGATGATGAATACCTAGATGATATAGAACTATACTAGTTGGAACCATACACGACCTTACCATAAATGTTGTTATGTCTGTTTCAATGGACCACGTGTACAATGGAGATTTGAAGTTCTTGTTGATGTGACCAGTTTGTGTTAGAAAGAAACCAAGAGTGTGGAGAGATGAGTGCTTAGTCTGTATAAGGGTTTCTGTAGCAGATACGGTGAAGTTGGAGGTTTCGGTAATGTAAAATCGAGAAAGTGGTGACATTGATAACGGGTTTTCAGCTAAAAGTTCAAGACACGTATGAGATAACTACAGAAGTTATATTTTTCCTAATTTTGGTAACACCTTTGCCTTAGTTTGGTCGACATAGTTCTTACTTTTTCATAGCTATTTCTTAGACTGATTGATAGATTTTCCTAGTTTTTATCACTTTGGATGACACGTTTATAAGTTTGATTGAAATATGTCTCTACTTGGTTTGCTTTGTTTGACAAATATTCATACTTTTTATAATGTTAACAAAGTTTCCTACTGTTCATAAGTTTGGATGTGCTATTTATAACTTTGGTCAACATTTTAGTTGTGTTGGGTAATATTTTTTCCTATCTTTTTATAAATTTGTTCGAGTTATATCTGTATTTGGCCAACGTTTTTCGATTTGTCTGACGCATTTTTCTATTTTTTATAAGAATTGATGATATTTTTATAAGTTTTGGTTGAGATATTTCAGTATTTGGTTGACCTTTTCCCTTTTGGTTGACAAATTTTCCTAGTTTATATAAGTTTAGTTGAAATATTTATAAATTTGATTGAAATTCTATTCCCATTTGGTAATCATATTGTCATACTTTTCATAAATTTGGCCGAGACATTTCATATTTTGGCCTTTTCACCTTTGGTTAACTCCTAGTTTTCATACATTTGCCTGAAATATTTCTGTATTTGCCATAACTTTCCCCCCAACTTTGTTCATGTCTGGTAATGTAAGCTCTGTTTCATCAAGACAACATCATGCACACACACCACTAAAGAAAATCAACAAAACAAAAATCTTGATTTCAATATTTTTATCACCAAAATATGTGTGTTCACAACATATTCATCAAAACAGTTTAGTGATATATCATAAGACAAAAAATCAATGACATACATGATTAGTGAAAAACAGTTTAGTGATATATCATAAGACAAAAATCAATGACATACATGATTAGTGAAAAACAGTTTAGATATATATCATAAGAAAAAAATCAATGACATACAGGATTAGTGAAAAACAGTTTAGATATATAAGAAAAAAAATCAATGACATACATGATTAGTGAAAAAGAGTTTAGATATATATCATAAGAAAAAAATCAATGACATACATGATTAGTGAAAAACCAAAAAGTTCTGGTTTAGTGATCTTCATTCTTCTGGGCTCTGCTGGTTGACTATCAAAAAACACTGTTGTTGTTGAAGTCATCACACATACCTTATTTGTTTCGGATCCAGAATAAAGACACGTATGAGAGTTGATCCTTCATACAAGATATCTGAATACTTCTTTTTATCATACCAAAACCACCCGGTAGCGGTGGTCGACACTTTTTTCTAATACTACCATTTGATTGGGTAGCATAATCGAGAGGTTTTTGCAGTACGCCTTAAGGGCTGCCAAGCTGTCTCTATCATTTGGTTGGATATCCTCTGCTACTATGAGTGGACTTGTTGCCAGGGTGTCTAAGGATGTCATCCTTTCTCGTGGTGTCTGGTGATGTAAGTAACGTTGTAGGTTCGAATTGTATAGATTGTCACGTACCTGACAGGGATAATCATTGTGAATGTTCCCATTGTAGCGGGTAAGGTTATCATTGAAGATACAGTGGTGGCAGTCTGGTACTTGACTTACACTACGAGGCTGTTGTAAATATACATATGGTGCTGTCGTCTCTGGTTCTGATGTATTCAAAGTTGGTTGATGGTGTGTTCGCATGTGTCTTTGTAGATTGTCTTTTCTGTTGAAAAGTTGTCCACAAATATGACATAAGTATGATTTCGTACCGTGAATGGTCCGAATGTGACGATTAAGATTATTCGCATCACGGAAGTCTTTGTCGCACACTGAACACGTGAAAGTAGATCTGGTGGTCATATTGATAAACTGTTTTTTTCCTTTCTTACAACACCAAAAAGTTCTGATGTATACAATGTTTCACTGTTTTATCAGATGCCGACGAAACGAATAAGGCTCACACCAAGTTTCACTGCTGTAGCTAGCCAAGTCAGTACGTGAACAATATCTGCTTACTACACTAAGCGACTTACAACAGCAGGTTTCACAAAAATAACTCTGTAGATACCCAAGTCAGCCGTGAACTGGTACTGTGCTCACAAGAGACGCCTTCTATTTTATACACTGGGTCTGCACCCTACATAGCTGACGTGGCAGTTTTGTAGACAAACTATTCTCACGCCGCCCGCCTGCTTCCCACAAACCGATGACTCATACTTAATGACTTTTGCACATGGCGGTGATGACGTAGTCTCGGATATCCGCGTTCTTTACCAAAAGGGGGTATGTGGTTTGTATCGTTTAGTCTTATGGGTAAGTGTATCTGTACTGGTTGAGGTACCAGTAGTAATGTTTTGGGTGTGTTTTGTTTTTTGTGTACTTATGTGTCTGTATGTACAAGTGTATCAAGTGTGTATGGGTGTCTGTATGTGTTTTGTGTCTGTCTTTGTTGTTGTACGCGTGTCTGTACGTGGTTGTATATAGTTTTGATGACAGTAGTAATGCTAGGCGATGGGTGTGTCTGTACTTGAGTATAGTTGTGATGACAGTAGTAATCCTAGGCGATGGGTGTGTATGTGTGTGTGTACTTGGCTGTATTTGTATTTGTCTTTGAGTGTTCTTGTGTATGGGTGAGTGTGTCTGCACATGTGTATATCTGTTGTTGTGACAGTAGTAATGGTATGGTTTGTCTTTGTGCTTGTCTGTCTTTATGTGTATGTCTGTATGTACAAATGTGTCTGTGTGTGGTTGTCTTTGTGTTTGTAGGTGTGAATTTGTGTAAGTGATTATGGGTGAGTGTGTCTGTCCTTGTTTGCTTCTTTGTTTTCCTGTGTCTGTACTTGAGTGGATGTTTATGGGTGTGTGTGGTTGACTTTGTGGTTGTATGTGTGTACACGTGTGTGTATAGTTGTGATGACAGTAGTAATGGTATGGGTTGTCTGTGTATGGTTGCCTTTGTGTTTGTATGTGTGTGTGTGTGACCCTCTTTGTGTCTTTGATTATGGGTGTGTACTTGTGTATAGCTGTTGTTGTGACAGTAGTAATGGTATGGTTTGTCTGTACTTCTGTATCTGTATGTGTGTACGTGTGTGTGTGTTTCGTTGTCTTTGTATTTGTGTGTATCAAGTATGTACTTGGTTGTCTTTGTGCTTGTCGCTAATATTCGTAGTAGTATTATCACTACTATTGATTCTTCCTCACTTTACCCACCACCATTGCACTATACATACTTTCCCCTACAATTTAAGTGGTCACTCGACTACTTGACCACTGCTTGACCACTGCTTGACCACGTCATCGATCACTTTAATCACTACCATAATCTTAGGCACATCGTCCTCTACAATTTAAATGGTCACTCGACCACTTGACCACTACTTGACCACTGCTTGACCACTGCTTGACCACTACTTGACCACTAATTTACCACCCTTTAAGCATCACCATGTCGCTACAATCACTTTCCCCCTAAAATTTATTCACTTGACCACTGCTTGACCACTAATTTACCACCCTTTAATCATCACGATATCATTACAATCACTTTTCCCTAAAATTTCCCTAAATTTTTCCTCACTTAACCACCGCTTGACCACTGCTTGACCACTACTTGACCACTACTTGATCACTAATTTACCACTAATTTAAGCATTACCATGTCACTACGACCAATTTTCCCTAAAATTTTCTTACTTGATCACTGCTTGACCACTAATTTACCACTCTTTAATCATCACCATCTCATTACAATCACTTTTCCCTAAAATTTTCCTAAAATTTTCCTCACTTACACACCGCTTGACCACTGCTTGACCACTGCTTGACCACTACTTGACCACTAATTTACCACTAATTTAAACATTACCATGTCACTACGACCAATTTTCCCTAAAATTTTCCTTACTTGACCACTTGACCACTGCTTGACCACTTTTTGACCACTAATTTACCACTCTTTAATCACCACCATATCATTACAATCACTTTTCCCTAAAATTTCCTTACTTGACTACTTGACCCTTACTTGACCATTGCTTGACCACTGGTTGACCAGTGTGTAACTGCGAACACCTCTTATTACATTTATGACCACCCCTATATCACTCCTACTTGATCACTAATACCCACCCTTACCACCATACCCATTATAACTTTATAAGATTTCCTTTGTAATGATGGTAGTGAATTTACCACCCTTTACCTTCACTACTATCACACTGTTCAGATGATAGTAACCATCTCTTACTTCATCGAGTATAACCACGACCCATCACACCCTTGTTTATACATCACTACACCACGCATACTAATACATTCATATACGTAACCACCATATATCCAACCCGTGAGTAGAAACCACGACCCATCACACCCTTGTTTATACATTACTCACCACGAACAGACACATTCTTATACGTAACCACCATATACCCAACCCATGAGTAGAAACCACGACCCATCACACCCTTGTTTATACATCACTACACCACGAACAGACACATTATGTCTACGCCACCACCATATATCCAACCCATGAGTAGAAACCACGACCCATCACACCCTTCTTTATCACTACCCATACTAATATACCCTACGTAACCAAAATAACTTTCCCCTTCACACCCTCTCTTTCCAGAACCAACTACTTTTACCTTAATTACTTTTACAGACATCATCACCCGCCAAAAATTTCGTTCCCACACGCCGCCGAAAAAACCCGTTCCCACACAATTTTTTACCGAGTCGACATTTTCCCCATATTTCCTTCATAAACCCTATTAACCTCCATTACCCTCCAAATTACCCTCCCAAAAGTGGGGTCTGGGCGCCACAATATACTACTTATGAATGATATACATGAACCAATGACAGCAGAGACAGAATCCGAACCCTCATTAGGTGAAATTGCATGGGCAATAAAGAACCTGAAGAATGGTAAATCACCAGGATGTCATGAGATACCAGCTGAACTAATTAAAGCGGTAGGGGAGAAAGCATACAAATCTATCACGTATTATGTAAAAAAAGATATGGAAATGTGGTATATGGCCAAAGATTGGAAGAGAACTATCCTCATTCCAATATCAAAAAAGGACAACCTGAAATTAGCACCAACTATAGAACTGTTGCTCTGATCAGTCATGCAAGTAAAATTCTACTAAAAATCATAATGGGAAGACTTCGTAAGAAAATGGAAGAAGAGATTAATGTGGTTCAAGCTGGATTTAGACAAGGAAGAGGAACAAGAGATCACATACTCAACATACGTTTAATGTAAACCTATTCTTTGTGGTGTGGATTAGTCAAAGGCATTTGACTGTATACTACATCAGAAAATTTGGGAAATCATGAGGAATATGGGCTTTCCATCACATGTAGTACAACTCATAAAAACGCTCTATCTAGACCAACAAGCAGCGGTTAGAATAGATGGCGAGACAACAGATTGCTTTGACATCAAGAAAGAAGTCCGCCAGGGCTGTGTGCTGTCACCCTAGTTGTGTATCCATTACGCCGAAAATATAATGCGAAATATCAGAGATGATATAAGCAGGGAAAAATATGATGCCCTAATTTCGGTGGTCATGAAATACCAGAGATTCGATATGCTGATGATAAAGTATTGCTATCCACATTACAGACTGGTATTGAAACTTAATGTTGTTGTTGTTGTTTGTCCATCAAGAATGATGATGACCATTCATTTCACCCAGTGGGGTTGAAGGTGTGGAGCCGTGGGTTCTAAGATGGCTGATAAGGCCTATTTTGGCTCGAAATGTTCTTTGACAATGTGGGCAAAGAATGCTTGACGTCTCTGGAGGAGGATTTCCTGCAGTGGTTTTTCTGTCCTGTCTTTTCTTCACAGCTCTTGCAGTCCTGGTTGCCTCACAAATGACTGCACCTTTGCGTAATGATGCACGCCACGAATTTCGGTCTCTGGCTGCAGCCTCCCAGGTGTCATGATGAATTCCAAAAGCATTCAGTGAAATTTTCAGTGTCTTTAAAACGTTGCCTCTGGCCACCTTGGGAGCGTTTACCACAACGCAGTTCGCTGTAAAAAATTCGTTTAGGGAGCCTGTGATCTGGCATGCGAGTCAAGTGACCAGCCCAACGAATCTGATTCTTCATCAGTATAGTGTGGATACTGGGCATGGATGCTCTTTCTAGGACTTCAGTGTCTGGAATCTTGTCTTGCCATTTAATCTTCAGTAGCTTCCTTAGGCAGACTGTGTGGAAGTGGTTTAATTTCCTAGCATGTCGCTGATAAACTGTCCAGGTTTCACAAGCATATAGCAGTGTGGATAATACAACTGCTTTGTAGACTTTTAGCTTTGTTTGCAGGCTTATTCCAGTTCTGTCCCATTCATTCTTGTATAGTCTGCCAAAGGCCGCACTGGCCTTGGAGATTCTTGCATTCACTTCGTCATCAATTGTGGCAGCTTGTGACACAGTGCTGCCAAGATAGGTGAATTTGTCCACAACACTTAGTCTATGACCATTCACTTTGATATTCGGCACAGTGTGATTATTCCCTGGAGCTGGCTGGTACATAACTACAGTCTTCTCCAAGTTGATATTGAGCCCAAAGTTGCCACAGGCATGTGAGAAAGCTGAAACATTATGTTGCATGTCCGCCTCTGAGTTGGCGTATAGAGCGCAATCATCAGTAAACAGGAGCTCTCTGACGGTGTCGCTGTTAATTTTGGTTTTAGCTCTCAGCCTTCTGAGATTGAATAACTTTCCATCCATACGGTAGTTGATGTCTATTCCAATGTCGTCGTTCTCGAAGGCATTCATCAACATGGCTGAAAACATGAGGCTGAACAGTCAATAGGGTGCGTACATTCCAAGTTCCAATTGTTAAGGGAATATGGTTTACTCTTTTAGCTTTGCTTGTTTTATCTTTCTTTGTATGTCGACCGCAGTTAGGGTACCCACTAACCGCGGCTAGCTGGTTAGGTAGTGATGGAGCAGACAATGTTTAGGGCACCTTTTCTAGCCCCTTCCTCATGCTATGGAGGGGAGAAGTGTGTTCCCATAGAGGGCTGCTCAGTCGCTCAGGGGGCTGCCGAATCCCACTGCTGCTCCGGTCAGTAGAAGACGACCATATGGCCTGAGCCGCCTGTGTGCAGGTCTGCGACTACGGCTGCCAGCGTACCTACGCCTGCCGCTTTGCCGCTCGCCCATCGCCACAGGGCTTGAAGGTGATATTTGATGTTGGATGAAGAATGACTTGCGCGATGACTTGGATTAAAGTGAGGAAGAGTTGCGCAATTCGTCGACCTTACTCTCTCGCCTGAGTCCATCTGAGTCCAGTGGCAAGATAAGTTGAGACGACTGGAGACGAATACAGGTGCAGTGGATGACCAGGGCACTCTACGTGCCTTGCCGTGCTCATTACGCTCCACAACGCTTTGCAGGTAAACGCCGTCTTGCCCGTTGAATCAGGAATGATTTCTTCCGCGCAGTCTGCCAAATCCTGTCTTCACATGCTGGGTAGGCATACCCTAGTTCACCTTTTGGTTTGACACCAAATCGGATACCCATGCCTGGTTTAGCCAGCCTCTCACAGCTGTTGCCCGGGGGGTGGCCTCTGTCGCATGCTGACAGCTACTAGGAGCCACAGGCACGAGCTGGGTGTCAGGCTTGGACCAGTGGGGGATGGGTCCTGACAAGGACATGAGAGTCATCCTTACCAAAGGTGCTACCAATGCCTGACACCCCGTACCCCCCAGAAGAAACTTAATAACCTCAACCCAAAGAAGTAGTGAAAATCACAACTTATATCTTAACTTAGCAAAAACAAAGATAATGCATCCAGATAAAACTACTATGGAGGAAGAAATATACGTTAATGAGGAAAGATTGGAGGTGGTGGAAAATTTTGAATATCTTGGGTTGTTATTACCAACAATGGTGACACATTGAAAGAAATTAAACGACGACTATCAATTTTCTTTTCAAAGACTAAAACAACTGAATAAATTATGGAGCGGGACAGATTGAACTACGAAATTAGATTTTTAAGAGCATGCATCTTTCCCATTGCAACATACGCCTTTGAGACCTGTACAATTACTAAACAAGCTGAACAGCGCATAAATGCCTTTGAATATATATATATATATATATATATATATATATATATATATATATATATATATATATATATATATATATATATATATGAATAACAAAGACACAAACAATACATTGCACGATTTATTGCCTGCCATATTTCGCTGCATTTCGTCAGGTACATACTGCAGAAATCACACAACTTACGTGAATTAACTAGATCAATCCTTCAAGTTGAAATATACACATATTCGCACAGTAATGTCAATTACCTACCACGGTAATTTTAAGCTGACTAACATGTCTTTCTGTTTGCACAATTCTGGCTTGCGTTGATTGATTATAATTGCTTCTGCAAATTTTAACAAGCGAGTATTTTGTGTGTTTAACAACACGTGAAATTCAGTGTCTCTGTCAACCACATGGCCACTCTCAACAATATGCCTACGAGGCTAGCATCTCCTGTGTGTTGTATCTTGTTGACCCATTGAGGTTTGTGTTCTGACACTCGTTTGTTAAGCTGTCTCTCTGTTCTATCAATGTAGAAGGCCTGGCATCTACATGTGAATCGGTAAATACAATTGTTAGTGGCGTACAGAGGAACAAGCTTTTTGACTGCTGCTGTAGGATTCGGTACGGTTTTATATCTAATGACTGGAGTTGCAGAACAGAATGTTCGGCCTACTGCTGTAGTAAGCCGGTCTTGTAGACGTTGCATTACGTCATCCCCTCGAAAGGTTAGCTGGATGAATACCTTGAGTTTAGAGACTGTAGTTAAGTCTGGTTCTTGTTTTGGGCTGTTGGCAGTGGCGCTTTATAAATCCTGTGGAGTACCCATTCAGGTTTAAGTCGGTGTATCGCAAAGGAACATGGACTGACCAATACCTAAATTTTCAGAGCTTCACACCTGTCCAATACAAACGGGGCTTAGTACGGACCCTGTTTGACCGTGCTATATATATATATATATATATATATATATATATATATATATATATATATATATATATATATATATATATATATATATATATATATAATATTATATATATAAATACTGGGTGCCGGTCACTCTGGCTGAAGGGTTACACCACTTTCTCCGTAATCCCGTTTATCACGCAGAGTCTCGTAGCGGGCGAGAACTGGAAGCGGTTCTACCCCCGCTGGGACTTGCGGGATAACTGAGCCAGCCGCTCAGAAAGCAATGGCAAACTACTGAGCGTAATCTTGCCAAGAAATCAACATACAGCTGAAAGATGCTACTGTTGACAGCGATGTCCTGTAAAGAATATGCGAATTTAAAAAACAAAACACATTAATACTGGGTACATCCCCAAGGTCTTGAAAACATCCATTTTCATCACACTACCGAAGAATCCAAGAGCTGTTGTGAGGAGTACAGAACTATTAGCTTAATAAGCAACATAACTAAGATGCTACTCAAGGTCATACAAGAAAGAATTCAACATAAAATAGATGAGGAAGTAGCTGAAGAACAATTTGGGTTCCGCAAAAACAACAGCACCAGAGAAGCAATTATCTGTTTTAGAATGTTAATTGAAAAATATATGGAACTTCAGAAACGTACATATGCTTGTTTCATAGACTACAAGAAATCTTTTGATAGAGTACATACAACATGAACGACTAATTACGTGCCTTCAAGATATAGGAGTAGACGGAAAGGAATCAGACTTATTAGTAACTTGTACTATGAACAAGTGGCGTCTATTAGATGCGGAAGTAACTATTCGTCGCCTATAGAGATAAAAAGAGGAGCACGGCAGGGATGTGTGCTGTCCCCAAGCATCTTCAAACTATACAAAGAAAAATTTTTTAAACAAGTTGAACTGCATGGACTTAACATAAATGGAACAATCTTAAGTATGCTGACGATATTTCCAAGAGGCCTGGAGAGCTACCGGCCAGGAAAAAATACCTGGTCAAATGCAGCCACTTTTGCCTTTGACGTTTATGAGGGGTTCCAGAGTAGACAGGAAACGATGGCGGGCAGAGCTTGATCTCGAGAATGCGTACAATAGAGTTCGCTATGATAATTTGATGACCGCACTTATGGAGATGGGGGTCAATCCCTGGTTGGTGAACTAAATAGCAGCCGTCCTGCATTCTCGTCGGGTTGCTCTCCGTCTGGGTGCATGGACCTCAGAGCCACACATTTTAACCCCGGGACTACCACATGGATCTGCAATATCACCGGTGCTCTTTAACGTGTATACGAGCAAGTTTGCACACCTAGAAGCACCATGGGTTGGTACGATACTAACATTTGCAGATGATATTCCTGCATATAGGCAGGGGAGAGGTAGGGAGAAAATAGCCCAGGAACTACAGGCGACAGTATACAAGGTGATTGACTGGTGCACTGAAATGAGTGCTGTCATCCACCCGGAAAAGGCAACTGTTTTGTGGTGCTCTCTGGACAACAGGATTGTGAGAGATGATGCCCCAAGCCTCGCGATAGATGGTAGAAATGCATCAGCAGAGAGAACAAACTGAAGTATCTGTGAATCACATTTGACAGGAGTCTGTCCTTCAAGAACCATGTGTAGACGGTTGTGACAAGATCTCAAACGGGACTCAATGCACTTAAAACATATGGCTGCTAATGGACACAGAGCAGAGAATGCTCTTCACACTATACCAGCACTTGATCCTCTCAGTGACTGATTATGGTCTAGACTGCTACACTGTCTCAAAGAGTCAGCTGGTGAAATTAGAGCGCATACAGAACGAAGCTATGCGGGTCATTCTGGGATGCACCAGAGATACCCCAGTAGTGTGTATGTGCTACATCCTTGGTCTGCCGACTGTTGCTGGTAGGCACAAGGTGATGCAGGCGAAGACATACCTCAGAGTAGCTGCAGACACAGATCATCCGTTGCATGAGGCGCTGGACGAAGATAAGGGTCAGCGACTGATAAGAAGAAAATCATGGATGGCTCAAGCGGAGGATACGATCAGACAGGTGTGCCTCTTGGAACACATTAGGCGAGGAGAGGTGTGGGTCAGAGTGCCAGCAGTCAGACTTGTGCAGAGTTATAATCACATTGTGCAGGGAGTGGCCAGCAGGGGCCACGGAAGTGGAAATCCAGCAACTAATTCAGAATAATGCTCGCCCGGGTGATGTGATTATCAACACGGATGGTTCGGTGTTGAGAGGTAAAAGAAGTTCCTGGGGATTTTTAGCAAAAGCTAATGGTCGACGTTTGGTGCAGGAGAGCCTGGCGTATGATGCCACAACATATAGCTTAAGAATGGAGGTGGAGGCGGTCAGTGCAGCTTTCCGCTGGATTGAGAACACGATACATACATACATTGTGATTGTAACTTACTCAGAAAGCATGCTGAGGAGGGTGAGTTCATGCCAAAATGCTTTCAATGGCATGAAATGAGTATTAACATTGTGGGGTTATTAAAGTAAATGGTCTTTGAATAAATGTCTAGGGATTAAAAGGGCCCCGGATATACACTGTAAGATTTTTTGTTCGAGTCCTTTCCTTGATAGAAGTCTCCATGAATATAGAGTAGTTATTGGCTCTATTGATGTACGAATGGGACAGGGACCAGATAGACCCCACCCACTTTACAAGATAAGACTACCCTCCTGAAGAACAAAAGCAGACAAAGATCAAGTAACCACAGACCTCTAGCAAGCTGTTGTCCTTGGGTAAGACATATGGGACTGTGTGTTGGCTGACCTCCCACTGAATTCTCTGCACATGAAATACAGTAGCACTTCTCTCTACAATAACAAACAGAGTAACACTGGTCACAAGACAATAAGGACTCTTCTGGTCCTACTTATATCTTTATTACTAGAATCTCAACAATCAATTACGAGACTCTAGAGATATCTACAAAACATCATAACCAAAACAAATACATTATCAAAACAGTGAATTACTCTCTAATCTAAAACTCCTCTCCCCTCCTCTGTCTCTCCCCTCACCTAAAACCAAATTACACTCAACTCTTGAGTGTTGTGTCTTCCCGAATAACCATCTCGGGACTACCATTAACCAGTTTCAATAAATCAACCCCAGTACATATATATCCTACATGATATCTATTATAAGAAAAAAACAAAATAGATCATAAATCATGGATCTGACTGGTGATTGTGTCATTGTTTTAACTAAGTTTGGAATACGTAAATCCTGTGAATCAGGAGAATGTAGAATTGCCCCGTACTGGACTTCTCACCACTGTCTAATCAGGAGAATGTATACTCGCCCCATACTGGGCTTCACACAACTGTCTCTATCCTCCAAAAGAAGAAGTCCTATGAAGACGCTTCTACAGTTCTATTTTAACTCCCCATTTGCTACAGCTTATATAGATGGGCTCATCCCATCCTGAATTGACCAAACATCACAATGTGCCACTGAAAAAAACAAGGTTCTCTGGATGCTGAACACTGTGATTGTGGATATGGACTCATTGACGTTGATAAAATCCATTGGATGGTGGAACCTAATTGACCGACAATTGTGACTGCCCACCAATGTTCCTACAGGACTTTCGAGAAAAATGATGATGTTGTGACTTGAATTCTGGACTACTCGATCTGGCGTGGGTCTGGAGAGGAAAATGGGTCTGCACTAAACAGGGATTTCACACCCACTGGTAGTATTATCCATCACTCTGGAAAGGTTGAAGCACGGACTATTGACGAGGTTGTAGGGGTTGTTAGTTGAAGGAAAGACTCTTCATAAGCATCTGTCATAGCTGGCTTGAACATCTCTAGGCGGCCTCCCGCTGATTTATTTGGGTAATATGCTTCATCAAAGAAAAAGACGCTTTCTCAATGTCTCAGTGGGACATTGAAACAAACAAGAGGATCCGTACTGGTTTCAGAGTTCACTCCATTGATTATGACCGCTTATATGAAAGTACAATCCAGTCCGTGAGCTTGTGTAGGCATATAACTTCCCTGATACTACAGGAAGAATACTGGGTACCTCTCAGACAAAAATAATGGGTATATGATGCTTCAACCGCACTTGGCCAATGCAGGGTCAAACAGGATGACAAAAAAACAAAGGGAGTTAACCCTGACTTGATTTTCTCACCGCTGCCGGAAAGATAACACTGGATTAGTTCCCTTGTCATTGGCTTTGTTTTCTTGGAAAGATTACCTCGCTAAAATTGGCGACTGCCGATGAACGAACGTGCTGAGTGACGCCTGGCCTGGACAGCCAGCTCTTCTAAAAGAATTATCTCCTCCGTCTTTTTGTCACTCCTCACACACTTAAAAGTAGCGGCATCTCCAGCCAACAATCATATCTAGCCTCCAACTGGTAACTGCTCAGGGAGGACCCATCTTTGTCATTATAGACCTAGATAAAAGGGATAGCCAAAGTAACGCCAAGGTCTTTGACTCTGCCAAGTGTCCCTCGCCATTTGTTGCAATGAAAAATGACAAGCACTGTACATTCTGGCATAATATACATTTTCATGGACGCCCAAACAGAGACACACATTGGCAATATCACAAGAGGACAGGGGCATTCCCCGCTGTTCTCTGCTAGTTACTATGTACCTTATTCTCTGTTGACGAACGGGGTCTCTATGCATTGCCCGTAAAACTAATTCGTCTAGAGTCGGGATTCGGGACTGGCGTCTAACTTGACCCTACCCACCTTCTTATAAGACACACCCGACTAACAAGACAAACACAGATACCGAAAAATATATATAGATACTCTCACCTACACATGAAAACACCCACACTATGAGAGTACAACAATCTGTGCCTAGAACATTACCGGGAGTCTTGTTAACTGGGCAAGCAACACTGCATGATTTACTGCAAGTAGAAATGAGTACGTAGGTATGCAAACCGTTCTCCTGAATTGGACTTAGCCAATAGGACATACAAGACCCACCAAACCGTCTAAAGCAATGGGGTGTCCTAACCCTGTTTTCAAAGGCTGTCGTACACACAAAATTAACTTCCCTCCCGGGCATATTCTGTACACAGATGAAGTAAAGATTCACACACAATATATATGCGTACAGGTTCTGAATCTTAACAAATGCACTATGTAGCACATAAATAGTTTACCAGAAGTCCGGTAAAGATAGGCTCTTCTCTAGAGAATATTGAACCGAAATGTGAAGATATATTTAACTCTGAATAGAATGCACAGAATTCGCAGATATATCCAGATCTTCACCAGAAGATGAATCAGTAATCATAGCATGATAAGGATTGTAAGCATAGAGAATTATGATACTGTGGTATAGACTTCGAGATGCAAAGTTCGAACCTCAGGCTGCGTTCTTACAGAAGTAATGTTGCAGTTTCACACTTCAACTAAAATACATAAATTACATGTATTATATTTCTCATATCACACAAATATTGTATTAATTATATAACACAAATATCATCATTCAAAAAACCATATTTCGCTCACCATTTTAGCAACTAAAAGGCAACAATGGGCCTAACACCCGCTCCCTGTAGAATCACGTCTTCCTAGTTGGCTGAACAAGACTCAAGTGACTATGTCTGGTCCCGCCATGGAGTAACTTCTATTTCCAGCCCTGGCACCAAATTCCGCGCCCCTTTCTGGAGTTCTGGTATGTGTTACCATATAAGGAATCGCCAGTGGCCTACACGTGAATTTCGTTTTTCCTAGAAAAGGTTTTTACATCCGTCTGCAAGCTGTAGTAACTGAAACACTATGTGACAAACATCTAGAGACATTAACAACGCATTAAAAATGATACTTGTCAAATGCTACGTATATTCAACGCTACTGTATGGCGCGGAAGCCTGGACATTGAACATGCAACTAGAAAGTCGAATAGAGGCCCTGGAGATGTGGATATACAGACGAATATGTCGTATTTTACGGAAACAAAAACAATCAAATGCAGAGATTCTAGAAAAAACTGGGAATGAAAAGAGAGCTGATGAAGGAAATAAAGATGAGGCTAGTGAGATATTTCCGTCACATTAAAGACATGATACTCTTATTTAAAAAAAAACCATACCGGAGTTCAAGGTTGAGTACACGCGAGCAAGAAGTAGACATCGAAACAAGTGGGAACATAACATCAAGAGATGGACGAACATCAGCCTGCCATATTGTGCATTCACTGCGAGAGCCGGACAGTGTTGTAGATCCATTGCAGCCAACCTTTATTGTGGAGACGGCACCTCATTGATTGATATATTTATAGGGCCACTGTAAAAGTGGGCTTCTACGGGGGACTACATACTCAACACACGTCATGTCCTGGAAAAGAATATTTTGCTTGTGTCTTTTTCTTACTTACACATAACTAATAGGTTACCAACTAACAGTATATCACAACAAGTAGTGATGTACAGACCAGAGGGAAACAGAGGAAGAGGCCGACCACGTAAACGATGGACGCAGGGAATAACAGAGTCCATGGGAATATCGATCCATAAAGGCCTATAAACGGGCACTCTCCCGCTGTTTATAGTTCACCTCGACACCGCAAGGTGCAAGAGGAATATGATGAGATGAGACAGAACTACTTACACAGAACTACATATAGAGAACTATTTGCATGTAACAACTCCCTATGATATATTGAAAAACCACGAAAACAGTATAGCTAGAAAAGCTTTAGTATAAAACGCATATTTCAAAGAAACAGAGGAAAACCTTTAAAAAAAACGGAGAAGATAAATAGGAACATAAGCGAACAATATGGGAATGGCTTTGACAGAGCTCCATGGGGTAGCTAAAGATAGGACGGCTAGGAGTGAGTTGTCTGATGGTCTATGGAACATTTGGGGACAGCGGACAACAGAATAAAGAAGCTGAAGACTATCAGATTACTGACGGTGTCCACACACACAGAACTATTTACAGAGAACAATTTACAGATAACACTTACAGGCAACACTTTCAGACAACACTTACAGATAACACTTACAGGCAACCCTTGCAGACAACACTTACAAACAAGAGTTACGAACAACACTTATAGTAGACCACATGTGGAGAAGAATGCCAGACCTAAATTATAATTGGGGTCCTCAAATGTAACATGCCACTGCTCCGTTCTTTTCTAGATTTGCCCTGGTTACGATTGCATTGACATGCTAGCCATGACAGGGCTACGAACTTTTTCACTGCTGGTGTTTCTGGTCGACCCGTTGTTTGGCTCTCTTGTTCTGGATGACAAAGTTTGTAATTTAAATTTATTTTTGTTTTTGCTTTCTTTATCTGCACTGACATATTAAAGTACATTATATATTGTATTGATTGAAGAATTGTTATTTATGATTTCCTGCATTCCATCATTTCTTTTCTTTCTTTCTTTCTTTCTTTCTTTCTTCTTTCTTTCTTTCTTTCTTTCTTTCTTTCTTTCTTTCTTTCTTTCTTTCGTATTTTCTTTCTTTCTTTCTTTCTTTCTTTCGTTGTATTGCATGCGTTTATGTATGCCTTTTTCTCTGACTTCTCTGTATGAGGACTCAGACATTCCCAGAACCTAAGGAAAATGACTTTTCTATAGTTTTAGTTTTAGCAGTCGACGTGGAAACATATATACCATCTCCAGAAGCACCACTTGCAAGGTAGTGGGATGAACCTCTACACCGGACAATGGGATCAGCTTCTACACTGGTCAGTGGGATCAGCTTCTACACTGGTCAGTAGGGTAAACCCCTACACCGGTCACGGGGATCAACCTCTGTACCGGTCACTGGGATCAGCCTCTACACCGGTCACTGGGATCAGCCTCAGTCAGTCTGATCAGCCTCTGCAACAGTCAGTTAAACTTCAACTTTGACTTCACGGTCAGAAAGCAATGGCAGACTACTGAACGTAAAAGTGCCTGGAAAATCAACTTGCTGTTGATAGCAACGTCCTGCACAGGACACGAACCGTTAAGCATTCCTTTTTGTATTTTTGTTTTAATAGCCTTGTATCTACCACGTTAGTGTAGTTGTATGAGTGTTTTTGTTTGTGTTTATCCCGTGTGCCCTGAAGGGGAATGTTCAGAAATAGCATTAATAAGTTCTATCATCTCGCATACACTAGATATACAGAATTAATCCCATCATCTATTGCACACTAAACAACATGTACATATTTCTGTCAGTTATTCTACACTACGCAATGTACATAGTTCCAGTATCTATTATACACTAGATACCATATGCATTGTTTTATAATATAGTTTACACTAAACAACATATGCATAGTTCCATCATATATTATCATTGGCACCTTTCCGTCTTGACAGACGATAGTTTGTTACATTGTGCTTCAAAAAGGCTTAATAACTACAACCCATGGAGGTGGCGAATGTGACTGTTAAGGCCAATTCGAGTTGTAAATGTTCGTCCACAGTGGATCCGTGTGAACATATAAGTTTGATACGAATTGTGTCCGTAATCCATAGTTATAGGTTCATGTGTATGATGGGACGCAGAGGTGTTTCCAAGGCACCAGGGCCGGGTTATATACTGGCCAAGACCTATTGACGCGTCCTCGTCGAGCGTCCTGGGCAACAGGTCCCTTCGGGGTCCTGGCTAAAGTCAATAGGATCGCTGATTCCTCCGAAGTCGGAGAGTGTCTGCCTGTACGGCGAGGAACCACCAGTCTGCACACCAATAAGCCAGACATGGGACAACGGATACTCACGCAAAACTCAGGTCCTGTATGAGATCACACTGATGTTGGACAACAGGATGCCTTCATCCGACATACAGGACTTCGCGATGGAGCCCAAGCCAACGAACACAAGTAAGTAAGTAAGTATGTGTATGATAATCATGACTAATGAAGACACTTTTTAGGAGTGTCTAGTTGGTCATGCGTCGAAGAACACTTGTTCCTGCAGCGAGACGCAGTCGCCATTTGGAGGTGACAGGTTCGAATCCCAGTCGGTAACTATAGCTTTCAAATTTTATGTTGTGTAGTGCGTCATCTAATCTCTACTTCCTTCTTCTCACTTCTGTGAGCGCCAAACAATACTATGTGTGTTTATTTATGTAACTGTCTCAGCGGCCTCATCGGGTTTCCCAATTGATTTTCTGCCACAAAGAAGAGTACTAAGGACACAGGCTTGAAAGACAAGGACTTTTGTTTTGGCAGTAAGCTTTCTGTTTCCCAGACTCTTTTTCGTAACCTGTTCATTGTTGTTGCTGCCTTACCAATCCTGATGTTGATTTCCTGATCTAAGGATAATTTGCTATTTACCTCTGATCCTAGATATGTAAAATGGTCTACTATCTCTAGTTCGGCGTCATCAATAAAGGTTGATGGTACCCCATGTGCACCTTGTGACATAATCTGTGTCTTCATTTTGCTAATTGTTAAACCAAATTTAGAACAAGCATTGGAGAATGCAGATAGTAGACATTGTAATTCTACCTCAGAGTGGGTCGCAATCGCAGCATCATCTGCAAAAAGCAATTCTCTGATCAGTGCTCTCCTAATTTTGGCCTTGGCCTTCAATCTCCGAGCATTGTAGAGGCCACCATCTGAGCATGAGTGAATGTATATACCACCATCCTGATCACGAAAGGCACATTTCAGTAGAAGTGAAAAGTATATTCCAAAGAGGATGGGAGCTAGTACACAACCTTACTTAGCCCCACTCTTGATTTCAAACTCTTCTGAAGTTGCACCATCAAACTTTATTATACCCTTCATGCCTGTGTGGAATGATTCCACAATGGATGGAAGAGTTGGTGCGCAACCAATCTTCTTTAATGCCTTGAGTAGACCCTCACGACCTTCCAAATCAAATGCCTTTGTGAGGTCGATGAAGGCAATAAACAGTGGCTGATTCTGTTCGCGGCATTTTTCTTGCATTTGTCGCAATGAGAATATCGTATCAATGGTAGACCGGTTCTATCGGAAGCCACACTGTGATTTGCGGTAGACTTGATCTCCCAGGACTTGAAGTCTGCGCAGAACAATTCTGGCAAATACTTTACCAACAATACACAGAAGTGAGATACCCCTATAGTTGTTACAGTCGCTAAGGTCGCCCTTGTTCTTGTATAGTGTTATGATGCTTGAGTCTTTGAAATCCTGTGGGACTTATCTTTCTCGCCAGCATAGCTCTATTAGCTGGTGGATCTGTAGAGTGAGTGTGTCTTGCCCACTCCTGATAACCTCTATTGGAATCCCATCCTTACCTGGAGCCTTGCCAGATGCAAGTTCATTTATAGCACACGTAACTTATGTTATGGTGGGAATCGTGTCCAGGTGGTCTCGAGTTGGCAAGGCCTTTATGGCGTTGAGGGCATCATCCGCTAATGTGGTCTCACTTGAGTAAAGCTCCATATAGTGCTCTATCCATCTATCCATCTGCTGTTTTTTTTTTATCAGCGATGATTTCTCCAGTCAAAGTTTTCAATGGTGCACTTCTTTTGATCATTGGACCACATGCTTTCTTTGTCCTTTCATACGGGCTTCTGATGTTTCCTTTATAACTTGCATTTTGAATGGACTCACATAACCTGATCCAATAATCATTTGCACACTGCCTGGCAGCCTTTGCACATCCTTCCTAGCTTGCTTAAGCTCACTGAGAGTTTTACGCGTTGTTCTTTCCTTTTTTCTTAAGAGAGCTATCTTCTTTTTATCAATCAAGGGCTGCAGTGTCTGGCTGTTTGCCGCAAAACAGTCCTGCCTCTTGTGATCCACAGGGCCTTAAACCTCTACCGCTGTTTTATAAAGAGTTTCCTTAAGTTTACCCCACTTTTCATTTACTGTACAATTTTCTGGTATATCAATGAAAGCGTCTTCAAGTAGCTGTTGGAATTGAAAGCACTTATGAGGATCGTGAGTGTTAATAATATTAATCCTGGGGCTAGATTTATGTTTAGCTGTGTAGATTCTCTTTGGTCTCAGTCTAACCCTTGCAACAACCAAAGAATGATCCGTATCACAGTCAGCACTGTTAGTGATGTTTGGTTCAGATGTTGTCTCCGTGTGATGATGAAGTCCAGCAGATGTCATAGACCGGATCTTGGATGTTTCCATGTGACCTTATGCAGCTCTTTTGTTTTAAAGAAGGAGTTTTTAATACATAGGTCATGTTTGGTGCAATGCTCAACCAGCATTTGCCCATATTCATTCATGCGACCGATGTTGTACTTTCCAAAGCACACTGGCCATGAACTCGAATCTTTGCCCACACGAGCATTGAAATCACCGGCCATATAAATGTAGTCGGATTTGGGAACTGCCTTGATCGCAGAGTCTAGCTGCTCATAGAACGAATCCTTCACATCATCAGAGGAAGCGAGTGTGGTGCATATGCAGCGATAATGCTGACAAAACCACAAGAGGTTCCAGATGCAGGATAATAGTCTCTCATTACCCCATCTGGAATTTCAATCATTCCCAGTAGCGAAATCTTCACTGCAAAGCCCACACCATGTTGCCTTTTTTCTGCCTGCCCTGAGTGACCCTTCCTCAGCGAGGCAATATCAATGTTAAGACGATTGAGTTCGGCATCAATTACAAACGTTTTTTTATCAAATCGTCAATATTCGTCAGGTCAGTGGAACATCCTAGACACATGGTTCTTATGTTCCAGGTTACAATCCGTAGTATGAGGTTTATATTGTTTTTTTTATTAGTGCATGGTGCATTGTTTTACAGCTTGCGATTCAGATTTTGTGTTAGCCCCAAGCACCCATTTAAGCAGGCAGGCTGTGGCGAATTAGCACCCAATTGGCCGGGGGCTGCACAGCTTAAGGCGGGCGGTAGCTGATCTGTGAGACCTGTAGGTGTCTCCCACCGTTAAAGGTAACCCTTGGCGCCCCATGTCTACGCCAATTGACAAGGACTTATAACCCGTAACTGTTAACCCTCGCTTTGATTCCGAGACCGGTTAAGACCAATGTCCTGTTAAATTCCCGAGAGGAGACTGGACTCAACAAGCACATCTTTAAACTTATTATCTGTTGGGATTATTGACTGACTTTGGTCTACACTCCTCTCTTCTGTCTTCCCTTCCATATATCTATTTCTTTCACTCTCTCTATTATTCCCTCAACACATACTCCGACAACAGTTCCTTTCAACGATAAGATAAAAGATTTATTAATAAAACTATGTCTGGTGTATGTATGGATATTGTCTATGTAGTTGGTATGTTCTTCTAGTGTGGCTGCCCGATAAGATGTTGATAGATAGTCTCCGTAGCTTCTCTCGTCTCTTCTCTCAGCTAGAGTACAGGACATGACATAGATATAACAGAACGGTCTCACCCTGACAGCTCCGTCTGCTTGAGTCTGTAGATATATCCGTTTTTTGTAATGAAAAAATGTTCACCACTGTATGAATGTATTTAACCCGATCACCATATGCTGTCAGCGTAAACTGAAAGGTCTTTATTATCTTATAGCGTTCTTAATTCCATCCTGGAAAACACATCGAGTTTCTAGTATTCTCTATTTTTGTCCTGTAAAAGTTCTACACTGGATAGTTCTTAATTGATATAGGCACTTTGTATGCACCTTGCAACTCTTCGATACTGAGTCCTTTGGGTTTTTTCTATTAGTTTAAATGATCTCTATTTTCCGTTCTCTGTCCTCCTTACTTCTTACGATGACAATTCTTTTCTTTCCTTTCTTATGCACAAGTGTCGTGCTTTATTACTTTAAAGTGCTTTCTTGTGGGTTATCAACACTGGGTGATCTTGACCACAGCCATCTGTTTTATCTCTTAGTTGATAAGTCCCGCACTGGTATGGAAACCTGTGTGATATACATTTAATAATGAGATCTGTGTCTGCTTCCTCTTCTCTCCTATGTGAGTGTCTTTTCCTCCAGCCGAAATGAAAAGGCTTCCGAAAAAACCCACTCTGACATAGGATAGAAGATTCACCTAACGTCTATACTATTCCTACTAATAGAAAGCAATGTTAAATGCACTTCACTCACATCTATACTCCCATGCTAAACTATACTCTAATATACCTTATTTAGGCATCTATGTTCCTGGAATCGAAAAACACTTAGCGAATAACACACTACTATCCCCTCTTTCCATCATTAGGGACGTGTATTTCTATTCCCACTCAAGAACATATCTCCTTCAGTTCAGTTTGGAACACACACTAAACTTACACAAAGAGTTGCCACTCTTTATATCGGTCATTTTTGCCGCATAGTCCTTGACATTGCTGGACACCTCACATCCAGACTGCATTATCATCGTTAGTGGAAAATTACAGCTCGGAACCGTTTCATATCCATACCGCAATATGCTGTCGCAAACCAATTTTTCCACTCGACAGTTTACCTGTGCTGTAAGCCGGCCCCTTCTCTGTCTTGACATATAAACACATGCGCCTGGTCACTCCTTTGTTTGTTACCATTACTGCTTCGCTTGTTAACCCTTCCTCCACCTGGTCAGTCGGTGTATACAGTCGTCCATCTGGGAATCATTAACTCTCAGTATTTCACGACATAGGCCCCCTCTTAAGAGATTAGACTGCGTCGAATCTTTCTCACTGTAGGTTTGATTCCCATGATCCACAATCCTAGTCTTCTTCCTCCGGATCTGGATGTCTGGATAACAAATCTGCTCCTACATTCTCCTTACCAAGGATGTATTCCACTGTGAAGTCCAGTTGCAGCAACAACGTCCATCACATCCATCGTGCGTTGAGCTTCTGCGAAGTAGCTATTAACATCACGTGTTGATGATATTATTGGATCCTCACATGGCTCACTTCATTATCCAGTAGGCGCTCTAATTGACACCCTACTATACTACTAACGACAGAAACTAGTGTTGGCTCCTCGCTCCTGTACGTCCGGTCGACCTACTTTCGACTTGCGTCAGCGACGGCTCACAATACAGACGGATTGTCCCATCCTGATTGTAACACTGCTTCCATGTCCTCTTGGTTTCCCCCGGCTTTGCCTCTGGGGATGTTTCGCCTCGTCCTCGTTGGACCGAGTCGTCTTTCCCAAACCTCCTGGACTTTTGCTTCCAGGACCATCTTGGGCGATATTGTATCTAGTCAGCCAATCTTTGGTTGGAGTCCTGGGTAATTCTCGCTTTTCCCGACGTTACCCACCCCTTCTGAACTTGGTTACCGGTGAAACTTTCACTCTTGTCCTTTCCCTGACTTGTGATTTCCCTCCTCCTGTCGTTGGGTAAATCTGACCTATCACATACTGTCTCATAGGCCCTCCTATGTTGTACTGGCGATCTCTGGTCTTCGTCTGGACTAGTAACCTTTGTCCCAATGGCTGCCATCACCATAAAGTGCGAAGCTTTGCTCCCGGATCTCTCTTCATATTTCCTAATGAGATGTCTAGGGAGATTTTTCTTCTCTTCCCCGATCCGTATTTTGTAGATGTTCTTGGACACCACCTTTTCCACAGGATAAGGTCCTTTCCATCCTACTTGGAGTATATTGGTCTCTGCTGGACTCCCCACTTCCACTTTGTCTTCCACTTTAAGAGCTAGTTTCCTCTTAATTCGCTTGTTGGGTGGTGCTTTCTGGCACTCCGAACAAGACTTCACCCACCGGCGTACATCTCCGGTCATTCCTGGCCAGCAATAATGGCCGGAAATTTGCTGCAAGGTCTCTCTGACACCCATATGTAGATTCTCGCCTATGATGTGTCCACTCTGAAGAATGTGAGGGCGGTGGGTCTCTGGAACCACCCACTGCTCGTGCAGGTTATCTCCCCTCCCAGCTCTCCGATAGAGTAGTTGATTCTTCAGAAAGTACTGTCCCCGTTCTGGTGGCTCAGCACTTCTTTGCAGCTTCCTGTAGCAAGGATGCAACGTAGTATCCTGCCTCTGGGCAGTATGCAATTCTCCTATCCCTGAGTTGTCGCATAGTGTCTCTGCCTCTTTTTCCTTCCCTTGAGATCCACTGACTACTGTTCCCTTGTAGGCTGGCTGTTTGGGCATCCCCAAAAAGACATATTTCGTGCCAATGATCATGGGAAATAAGGAGTCAGATAATACAGCAGCTGGAATAATGCCCGTGACGTACCTGGATTTAATCTCCACCTTGGCGATTGGCAGCGTCATGGTACCAGCACTCCTCATTGCCGGCTGTATTTCTATGGTCTCCCCTGTAAATTGGTCTGGGCTTACCAAGCTGGCGTCCACCACCGCTTCCCCATCCAAACCGGTATCGTAGAGACAAGCAACCTGTTGGCCATTTACTTCAATCAGTTCAACCACAGGTGGTCTCTCTTGGTCCTGAGTGCCTTTCATCTCCTTGACCGTTTCCTTGCCTTCCTCTTTTAATTCCTCGAGGTTGGTTATGCAATTGGCATCGTTTGCCTTGCATCTGCAGTCCACAGTATTATGTGTTATCGACTGCCAGTGTGTGCACCCTGTTCCCTTCCTAGGTTTCCGTGTGTCCTTTTTGTTCCTTTCTCCTTCGCCGACCTCAGCCTTGTCTGTGATCACCGATGTAGGAATCACTTTGCATGCTGCGAAGTAAGAACTTTTAGGTTTCGATCTGCAGTCTTTGGTGTTGTGAGAGGCCGCCTTGCAAAACGAACACCACTTCTCAGACCACTGTCGTTTCGCTTGAGAATTCGAGGTGCTCTGGTTTCCTACCTTCACCTTCTCTGAACTCTCCTCTGTGTGCTTTATATAAGGTTCCCCTTTTTCTCCTTCCCAGTTTTTAGGTTTCTTTTTCTCTGGTTTCTCCTGACCTTTGGTTTGTGTACTTAGTTCCTTCGTTTCACCATGTACTTCCACGAATCGTTCCGCCAGCTTATTCACAACATCAATCCGTTCCGCCCCTTGTTCTCCCAAGAAGGTTCTGAGAGGTTTCGACATTTGCTTTCGCATCTGGTCTACCACCATCATCTCTTCGAGACTCTCATTATCCCTCTTGAATTCTGCCAAGTCCATCCATTTCTGGAGATAGGATTTCAGCCTCAGACTGTAGGCGGCGAATAGTTCTCCCGGCTCTCGTCTAGACGATCTAAACTTCTTCCTATACGTTTGTGCGGTTATGTCAAAATGTTTCATCAAAGCGGCTTTTAATTCCTGGTAATTATTTTCCTGTCCTGGTGGTAAGCGTGTGTACACGTCGAATCCCGAACCGATTAATCCCTGGGATAGTTTAAGAGCCCATCTGCTCCGATCCAGCCCCATAGCAACTGACATTGCTTCAAAACGAGATGCGTACTGGTCAAAGCGTTCCTTAGACTGATCGTAGACAGCTAAGGGAAACTTCATGGCATGGTAACCATGTCCACTCATGTGGGTTGCACCAGGTGAAGATGAACTTGCTTCTGCTGCATCTATTTCACCCTTAGTTTGTGTCTTGAGTTCTAACTGTTTCAAGCGGTATTCATGTTCCATTTCTTGTCTCCTGGCATTCTGTTCCATTTCCAGTTTCTTGGTCTCCTGGTCCATTTTCTTGGCCTCTTGTTCCATTTCCAGTCGCTTGGTCTCCTGTTCCATTTCCATTCGTTTGGTCTCCACCTCTATTTTTCTCACTTCCAACTCAGTCTTTCGCTCTTCTCGTTCCGCTTGACGAATCTCTCGCTCTCTTTCTTGGATGTAATCAGTTAAGTCTGAACCAGCCAACCCAATTTCCTCTCCGTTTGCCCTCAGTTCGGCTGTAGTTACTTTAGGAGTTGCCATAGTTACAGCAGATAAGTCAGCACGTTGAGTAAAGACACCTCAAGGCAGTAAAGAATACTCACTATAAACCGATAATCTACCTAGAACCTATATCATTTTCTATGCCTATCTAATATTATTAATCTACAACACCACACAGTACATCACAACCACTCTCTCATCCACAAGAGGAGATATAGGATAAAGACTTATGTAGACGTGTGACCGTGTGACTAGGTATGTAATGTGTCTTACCACCTATCCACATTCACTCTGTCTGGAACTTTCTCACTGCAAAGTCACCAGCATTAATGAAATGTTTCCACCATAAATGTAATGGCACCATATATCCAATGGACGTCCTTCCATTAAAAGTCATCAATATATACTTATATTTATTCCAATCAGTATGTCCCAACATGTAGGTACTCCGCTATGCCTGTGCCAATATGCAAGTACCCCTTTATGCATATGCCATGTTATGCCTTCCGGTCATATGGGTATTCTGTATGTACGTATCCCGCTCGCTCCACCAATTATGTCCTGTTAAATTCCCGAGAGGAGACTGGACTCAACAAGCACATCTTTAAACTTATTATCTGTTGGGATTATTGACTGACTTTGGTCTACACTCCTCTCTTCTGTCTTCCCTTCCATATATCTATTTCTTTCACTCTCTCTATTATTCCCTCAACACATACTCCGACAACAGTTCCTTTCAACGATAAGATAAAAGATTTATTAATAAAAACTATGTCTGGTGTATGTATGGATATTGTCTATGTAGTTGGTATGTTCTTCTAGTGTGGCTGCCAGATAAGATGTTGATAGATAGTCTCCGTAGTCTTCTCTCGTCTCTTCTCTCAGCTAGAGTACAGGACATGACATAGATATAACAGAACGTCTCACCCTGACAGCTCCGTCTGCTTGAGTCTGTAGATATATCCGTTTTTTTGAAATGAAAAAATGTTCACCACTGTATGAATGTATTTAACCCGATCACCATATGCTGTCAGCGTAAACTGAATGGTCTTTATTATCTTATAGCGTTCTTAATTCCATCCTGGAAAACACATCGAGTTTCTAGTATTCTCTATTTTTGTCCTGTAAAAGTTCTACACTGGATAGTTCTTAATTGATATAGGCACTTTGTATGCACCTTGCAACTCTTCGATACTGAGTCCTTTGGGTTTTTTCTATTAGTTTAAATGATCTCTATTTTCCGTTCTCTGTCCTCCTTACTTCTTACGATGACAATTCTTTTCTTTCCTTTCTTATGCACAAGTGTCGTGCTTTATTACTTTAAAGTGCTTTCTTGTGGGTTATCAACACTGGGTGATCTTGACCACAGCCATCTGTTTTATCTCTTAGTTGATAAGTCCCGCACTGGTATGGAAACCTGTGTGATATACATTTAATAATGAGATCTGTGTCTGCTTCCTCTTCTCTCCTATGTGAGTGTCTTTTCCTCCAGCAGAAATGAAAAGGCTTCCGAAAAAACCCACTCTGACATAGGATAGAAGATTCACCTAACGTCTATACTATTCCTACTAATAGAAAGCAATGTTAAATGCACTTCACTCACATCTATACTCCTATGCTAAACTATACTCTAATATACCTTATTTAGGCATCTATGTTCCTGGAATCGAAAAACACTTAGCGAATAACACACTACTATCCCCTCTTTCCATCATTAGGGACGTGTATTTCTATTCCCACTCAAGAACATATCTCCTTCAGTTCAGTTTGGAACACACACTAAACTTACACAAAGAGTTGCCACTCTTTATATCGGTCATTTTTGCCGCATAGTCCTTGACATTGCTGGACACCTCACATCCAGACTGCATTATCATCGTTAGTGGAAAATTACAGCTCGGAACCGTTTCATATCCATACCGCAATATGCTGTCCAATAATCTCTCTGCTTTAGTCGCAAACCAATTTTTCCACTCGACAGTTTACCTGTGCTGTAAGCCGGCCCCTTCTCTGTCTTGACATATAAACACATGCGCCTGGTCGCTCCTTTGTTTGTTACCATTACTGCTTCGCTTGTTAACCCTTCCTCCACCTGGTCAGTCGGTGTATACAGTCGTCCATCTGAGAATCATTAACTCTCAGTATTTCACGACAACCAAGGATAGAGTAATACCTTTCTATAGCGAAAAGCCTGGTCTAAAATATAGAGACCATGTGTTGCCCATGCAGCATGATCCCTCTCTCTGCCTGCCTAGTTCACTCCAGAGGAATGGTAACACCTATACATATTGGACAAGACAAGCTGCAGAAGCTGCCGTATCAGCAAAGCAATGTTCTAACTGTCCGCCTGTCGGTGCTTCGATCCTAGACCAACTGCCAACCAAGGTTTAGGGTCTGATCTGCCCTGCCATGACATTTTGTCTTTAGGTTGCATTTCCTCGCACCTGGATAACACTTGTACCCTCCCAATTGCGCTCTTCCGCCCGAAGCCGTTGGCACAATATGGGGTGTCGGGGTTGGTAAGCGCCGACCAACGTTCGGCGCTAACAGAAAGCAGGTAGTACCGTCTACTGTTATACGGTAGCTCTGTCATATCTGACAAAGACCTGACAAAAATCATATATCATATACTTCACATACGCTCATCGTTCAATCATGTAGTTTACAAGACACAAAATATGCACATATTCAAGTATACACTAAACAACATATACATAGTCCTGTCATCTATTGTATTATAGAAAGACAGCGCGTGTGTGTGTGTGTGTGTGTGTGTGTGTGTGTGTGTGTGTGTGTGTGTGTGTGAGTGAGTGAGTGAGTGAGAGATTAGATTGCTAGATTAGACTTACGTTAACCCAGAGGCTTCGTGTTTACTTTAGGAGTAGACATGTAAACTGTATATTTTGCATCAATGCATGTAGATTTAGATTCATACTACATTAGTTCTTGCTTCTAACGTGTCACCTGTTCAATACTTTAACTCTGTCGCAGTTATTGATACTATTATAATTGTATACATATATATATATTAGAGTTATTACTACTGCGTGTAGAATTACGGCACTTGTATCATTCATCACACCTTTGGTGTGTAGTATCAAAGATGGCACACAATGTTGTTATTGCATGTTGTAGTTTAGAACATGATTGGAGAATGTTTGCTGAACTTATGCGTGTTTGTCAATGTGACGTATTGTTTGCCATTTTTTAATTTAAATGAAAAATTTCGACATAAAATTAAAATATTGTTATGTGTTGTTTCCGTGTCGCCTGTCAAGATTGTGTAGGTTTAACTGTGCAGTAACTGTTATCCTTGCTGTCTAGCTACCAACATTTCTTTGCCCTGGATAGGAGACGTCCATTATCAACAACTGTTTCTACAAAAGCCTTGGGTCCCCTCTTCTTTCTCACTACTTTTCCTGTTGCTGAAAGTTTGAAGTCTCTACAAACTATTTCTCTTGACATGGTCTCGTCTATCCCCTCGTCTCAGACATCTCTAGCACTTCTCTTTTCTGTGTCTCTCCTATTCTCTTTTCTCTCACAGTCATCATCTGAACGTTTCTACCTCGCCCTTCCTTTGGCCGGAATGCAATTTTGTTTGTGCCCTTTCCTCATCTCATCGTATCTTCCACGGCTTCGTCTTCATATATACACAGTCAGGAACACAGAAAAACAATGGAAGACTGACATCTCTCTCTCTCTCTCTCTCTCTTCTCTCTCTCTCTCTCTCTCTCTCTCTCTCTCTCTCTCTCTCTGTGTGTGTGTGTGTGTGTGTGTGTGTGTGTTGGTTTGTTTTAAAAATGAATAACAACCATAATATTTCCAAAAATAGACGAACGTTGGTATTTGATATGCACAGTGACTTATCTTAACAAGGTCTACGATGGTTAGTGACACAATCCAACTTGGAGAGGGCCTTGTCGTTTGTAGTATTATATAGTTGACATGACCTTGTAGTTGCGCTGGGCCATAGTAGTACGCTTGCACACATGATATTGTTGGTAGAAATGTTCATATTAAAGGCGACATTACTGTCAGAGTCCTAACAACTAGTTCCGTCTAGCTCACTGGACTTGGACAGGCAAATTACAACATCTACGATACATATACTAATAACACATGAATGCAATCGGAAACTGGCAGGAGCTATCTCCTGAACAATCATTTATTACAATATATTACAAGCTGACAACATGGTCGCACTTCACGCTCAAACAATCGTTCACCACCAACAGCCACGCGCTAGCTCACAATGGCGATCTTTACACTGTCGCCCGCATGATCATTCACCATCACAACTTCACATCATCCCGCACATATCACAGTTAGTACATTCCTCGAATATCAATACACAACGTTCATCTCCATCTATCCGTCACAACCACTATCGTTCTATCGTTCTAGCGTTCCCCAGATCTCCACACGTCCGTCTCTATTCGCTGCATCACACACACTGCCTCTCTCCTCGTTGACCTTCCCACATCACGTGGCTCTGTTCACGGGATTCTTGCCTGACCGTCCACTAGCCAAGCCGTGGTGTCTCTTACTGCCCTTTACCTCAGCCATGCTTACACTGACTCTCGCTTACATACCGGCACTTGCATTCTTCCTGTAGTCGATGGTAAAAGACAAAGGGAGACAATCATAAAGACTGATGCTTCCTTCACTACGGTGCTAAGAGGTAAAGAGTAGTTCTGACTTCGTTACGGCCAAAGAAGAAAAATAGTGAAAAGAGAGAGAACCTCACACCGCCTCAACCGACAAAAAAAGAGGATAGTAATTAGATAAGAAGATATACGAGATCTCAGGCAGGGGCCTCAACTCTGGACTGACTGTCATATTTGAGACCCAGACATTGGATTAAGGTGTTAGATTGTGGTAGAAATAGTGACTGTAAAAAGTAAAAACTAAAAGAGACTAAACAAACAAATCAAGGACAAATAAACAAGCTCTTTATTTATTTCTTCTAACAGCACATTGCATGTCAATAACAGATACAATAGACAACTGTATATATCAAATCACCACAGTGGGTAACCCCTAACCAATCAACAGCACTTAAGACAACAGGGTACACCAAGTACCACAACACAGGTGCTTCCAAGCAATAGCTGGTTAGACTGACACTAATAAAGAACCTTGACACAAGCAACACTGCACAGACAATAAGGCACTACAAAAACATAGGTTACACAACATAAACCCCAAGACACGACATAAACAAAGAGTTGTGACACAATTTACTATCCCACCAAGAACCCAGGCCTGCTGACACTAACTAGTCAGCCGCTCCTGTAACAATGGAAAACACAATCTATGATTATCATTGTAAAGAAGACATATTAAACACATGAAGCAATGAGCACATGAATTAACCCATAGGTCATAAATGTACCTCCATCTAATTATCTATTCTGTTATTCTGAGGTAACCCTTGATGTCTATGTCATGATCATTCTTTGCTACCCCCTTCTTCAAGGTGACTACATCTCTAATTGTTAAATACAACAATCAGTATTGCATCATCAGGTCACCCACTTTATTTTCTTCTCCAATTGTGCCACTGCTATCATGAGATTACACTTGATATTGCTAGAATGGACCACCTAATGCAACAATGTCAATCTGCTCCACCTTTTCAGTTCAATGTAACTACACCACACAGCTCCTACATACACAAGCCGTGGAAGATTGATCTCATTTGTCCAGCTGTAAACACATAGCTACAAACAACAGAGTACATACATCAGCCGTTGCAAACAGCCACAACATCTCAACACATTTGGTTAACATATAACAGACATTGCACACAAACAACATATCAGCATTGATTCAGTTAACAGGCATAAGAATGACATCTTTGTTCTGGTAAATTAGGCTGTCATTCCTACCTACCAAAGTGGCTACATTTGCCAAGGAACCCATAATCAGTTCCCTGTCTACACCTTCTAGAATATTTTATACATTAATTTGTACCAAGTCACCGGTAACACCAGACAACACAATATTCCCTATAAACCACAAGTTCATGGAACACTATCAATGTTCAACCCAAGATATTGTCACAACTAAACACTACCTACTATATTCTCAGCCTAATGCTCAACAATTCCCTATCCACTGTTACGCACACCGGCAACTGTTTTGCTAACACACCGTACTCTTTTCCCTAATATAAAACATATATTGACAGGTTGAACTCCTGTGCTCCACATCTGATAGTACACTTTACTCCTATGCAACAATACACAACATTATGAACTCTGCCACCATCAGACCCTAAGTTACCTCAACATAGGGACTTCACTGGACAACTACCTCAACAATGTCCCAGTTTGCATGAAGAGTACCAGCACTAATATGATACTGTGCAAGTTACAGCATCTGATTAGCATTACAAACTAACAACCAGCAAGCAAAACATGTCTAACTATGAAAAGCAACAGACATACATACAATGTGGAAACACCATATCTGTAGAATGTGACAATGTAACCTTACACATAGAAGAATCACAACATTCACAGAAAGTTAAAGATAAAGATAAACATTTATTACACAGGAACTCATTTAGGGACTCTCTGATGCCCCTAAGATAGCTCATAAAATAAACACACAATATTACTAAGTGAAAGTACACCAAATAGTGGCCACAGTGCCTCATTCATATGAGGCAGGATCCAAGAACAACAATGTCCATGGCAGGATACAGAACATTAGTTCTAATATAATAAACAGTGTACTATATATATTATGTCACTATTACACACTAATGACCAATAAGTGTTATTCAAGGCCCAACACAATCAGTGTAATATTATTTGTGAGTGGACAGCAAATGTACAGTTGTGCGCTCTGTTCCCCATCATTCTTCCTATGATACCCCGGTTATAAACTTTGCTATCTTACGCTTCATGTCACATGACAACTACATATTAATATCTCTGCGAAGGGTGGTACGCAGCACTAAATCACATTCTTCCCCTGGTAAAACAATCACCCTGTTTTACTACACATAAAACTCCCAGTTTGATACACTAGCACAAACACTACTGCATTCTGGTAACAGATGTGACACCAGACTTCAATGCTAAATGAGAAACCCCTTTACCAATATCAGTTCCAGATGCACCTGCCTGTTCTCCCTCAGTAAAGCCACACTTCATTCGCAGTTACGATTACACTATGATTGCTGATACGCACCCGCGTATTAAGATGCATTATTTCCTACGCCTAGTGGCTATCAATCTGCATGGCGTCCCTACAATTCAACACATTATTTCCTACACTTCTATTTATTACCTACATGTTCTAACTGCTTAGCTTAACCATTAACCCATCATTGCCACATATAACATGTAAGTACTTTTCCCTGCTTTACACATGTTATAAATATTACACATATATTATGGTTATTTTCCCCTACTCATGTTGCTTTGGAGTGTTCATACCCAACACTTGACCAAACATCCAATGTGATGCTCACCATTGTCACAGAATAATCCTGTAAACATATCTTGCTGCTGTATACACATATGATTCTCACCACTCTGTTGTTAAGTAACCTTCATTTCTAGCAACCTCACAAGCACTTACTCCCTTCCATGCCAACATGGCCTGCATGGCACCATGTGGCATTATTTCAGTCTGTACCATAAACTAATTTATGACCCCACACATTGTATATTTTGGTGAATCTCCCACATATCTATTTAGCCAGATGCCATAGGATAACCATGTAAAATAATTCCCAACAAAATAATCTTGTGCCAGCATGGCTGGCATGACATGGCATCAATCGTTACCATATTTAACCACCACTAATGACCTATCTTCGTATTTCACACCACCATGCTTGATTGCTTACATCTCTATGTACTAGCCTGTTAATATCCTGTTTTCATAAAGGTTTCGGGACGCTAAATCATTCTATAGAACAGTCCATTTCAATAGTATTCATTCATATTATCTATTTATATTTCTTTGTTCCTACCACTCTGCCTAACAGCTTTGTTCACACACATCGGTTTTCCCACGCAAACGCTTTTCAAGCCTGTAACATGGTGTGTGCTGCGATTTAACAAATATTTATTAAATTAAACATTTTACACTTACAGCTTTTTCCTCTGACATATGTTGTTCAATGATGAACAGATGGGAAACCCCACATATCTCGTCTCAAGGCGGGCTGGCCACAAACTACACAGGGCCCCAGCGCCTGCCTTCCCACACCGCTGGCTGCTACAAGGAAAAATGGCCTCCGGTCTTTGTGATAAAGTGGCGTTTCCGGCGTGGCCAGGACCGTACGGTTTTCACAGACCAAACTAAGTGCCTTGGTTTGGCGCTGTGACATTCCCTACATATAAGTCCCTGACACTCCCCCCCCCCCCCCCCCCCGGCACAACCAATGTGGCACTTTCTCTTAGACATGTGACACATTCTGTTGTTGTTACTCTTGGTACATCTTTCTAACCTTGTCAGGGGATTATATGATCATAAGTATACGCTTGCGTCCCTTTTTGCTCTGATCTTTTCCCAGATTAACTTCCAATATTGTTCTCTCTTTTTCAGTATTGAGGTTTCTCTCAAGGTTTTGTCGTGGTCTGACAAATGTTATGGTTGGGTCTACTTGTCATACCTCGTTATATTATTCAACCACCACTCCGAGACATCACATTCTGTTCATATTTCTCAATCGATTGTCTGTGCATTATCATCTCATAGTTATTGTGGCTATGCTGGTTTAAGGATTCTCCATTGGTTTACGCCTCAAATAAGGCTACAACTTCCTCTTACAGCATTCTTAGATTTTCCCTCTATTCAGACTTGGTTCCCCTCGTCTCTATTTAATGCACACTACTCGATTCTTTATGAGCACGCTATGTCAATGTTGTGGTCATGGTTCGAATATACTTCATGTATGTTATAGTCCCCCTTACCTCATCTTATGTCGGACCATGAGTTGTTTCCCCTTTTGGGTACACCTCGTTTACTGTGATGGAGAGTTTCTTATTAATCTCTTTGTTTGACATCACCCTGTTGGTATGTTCCGTCTTGTTACCATATTCTGATGTTAATTCTATATCACTATTGCTAAGCGTCATTCGTCGGGCTATCCAGCATACGCGAAGGCAAGTTTGGTAACATCGCGCATTGGGATTGCCAGGCGTTGATTCTCAGCATTACAACTTATTCTATTCGCCACTATACTTACGCTCATATGTACATATCACATTATAACAATACAAAGTATTATAATAATAAAATTAGACATTGGATGTCATACAGTTAATACATCTACAATAAAATATACATCATCGATGCCTTTATGCACGTATAGGAAACTGCTCCTGTCCTGTGAAAGTTATGCACACGGAATTACATTAACAGTGTTCAATGTCCGTTTCCGTGCTGGAATCTTTGGCATGTCTTCTTTTTCATACAATTGTTGACTTCTGTATATCCTGATATTGTCTTTCCTTCTGTATAGTGATTAACACTTTCCACCCAGTTTGGACAATTTGTAAGTCTGTTCTGTAAAATTGCTGGAATACACACGTATAAAATAAGAATTAATTAAGTTCGGTGGCCTTAATTTTGAGTGTGGCCAAGATGCGTCTGTCTGTGACTGTCTTTGCCATAGTTTGTAGGTTGGCATCTGGTTCATTAAACTGATCACCGGAAATGAATGTCTGTACTTGTGAAGCTGTCGTCGTTGTTAGTCGATTTCAAAAGGTGAATTCTGTAGATACTCGTTTGAAAACAAAATCAATATGGGTATATCTTACTGTTTGATACCTGAAATCACATGTTGAGTCTTACTGTTCTGCCGGTGACACTTTTCACGTTGAAGGACCCTTCATGTTGGTCTATACAATGGAGTGTGCTAGTATCATAGCGCTGGAGTTGTACAGCAGACAAGGCAACTCTGGAGTTACTGGATCTAAGGATATAAAGTGGGTTACGGTTAAAATTTTCCGAAGGGTGGGGATTTTCAAATTTCATGTTGAGATCATTTTGAGTGCTATCTCCAAACCTGCACTCGTACATGTGTGTATACATTCAATAGTTCAAATAATAATAATACACCATGTATAGTGTTGAAATGTAATCGTGCATGTTTGTATGCTTTTCTGCAATTTGTGTATATTTTCCAAAATATGTAGGGTAATTTGTTGCTGATTTTTGTCAGTAATTCCACCGACTGATGATTTACATTGTTCAGCATAAGTATGTGTCTGAGTTGATTTGACATAGAGTTTATCAGTGGTAACAACAAACTTTGGTTCAACAGTAATGATATAAGTAACAAAGTTTGCTGGTTTGTCATGAGTAATATCATCTGTGTTGCGTCATGATAATGTGGGAATAAAACTGTTAGTGAAGACAGTTGTTTTGTATTTACAATGAGTAGTGCGAGTATAACCATCCACTGTGTGCACTTGGGCCTGTGTGTAGTTAACAGGGAGTACATGAAGTATAGTATGTCCCATGATGATTTGTGATCTTTCCTTGCCCTTGTGAAATGCTTGTTTTCTGCACTTTTTTCCTTGTGATGATACACACCAGCTTCTGGTTTTTCTTGTTGTGAGATGGTATGGTGTGGTACTTTGTTCTTTTCATCATGTTGTTGTATGATGAGTGGTGTAGTTAAGGCAGTGCTTGTTGTGGTGTTAACTTTCTGCCCTGTGTGAGTTTTGGACTCTGTGTATTCTGTCACATTTAATACATTTCCAATTAATAAATCACAGCATGGATTGTCTAATAAAGCACAAGTTACTCTGCCTGATAGGAAAGGTGATTTTATATTGGCCCATGCCATAGGATATTTCTCTACTGTCCCTGAAACAGTTCTGCAATAGATGTACTCATCTAGGTAGTCTTTAGGATCAGCTAGAGTCTTCCGAAGACCGATAAGACAGGACCCTGTGTCGCGTACACATGTGCATACTGTGTCATTGATGTATCCTTCATGGAACGTTAGTTTTCCTAACGACAGTCTTGAGGTTTTGTTCATTTCCTCACTTTCTTGTTGAGTATTGCTCTCTTTACATAAGGAATGAGGCTGAGTGATGTTAACAACATTATTAAAATATGGTACAAAGTCTGATGGGTAAAACTCAGCTTGTTCTGAATTTGCAGTGTTTGGTCTTGTTTTCGTCTCTGTGATGTTTACTTTTTCTAAGTTCTTTGCTGAATGTCTGTTGTAATGTTTATGGCTGCATTTGCTTTTGCTTTCTGTATTCTTTTTACTCCTTCACATTCAAAACGTCTAGTGGCCATAAGCCAGGCAAAAATGACATTTTGTTCTATATTTCCTTTGATTTACCTTCCCCAGTTTTTGTGCTATAATAGTATTTAGGTATTCTTGATAAGTGGGATTCTTATCGCATATTCCATTTTCTGTATGTGGGGTGCTACAATGTTTGCACAGTACTGGTTTTGTTTTCTGTGGTTTGTTTTGACCATCTGTGGCTGCAGATGCCGTTGATTTCACAGTACTTTTCTGTTGAGTGTTCTTAACCAGGTTTAAACTTTGGTTGTAATATTCGCGGCATTTTTCTAGTAAATTTTTGATAGGCTCTTTGTTATGTTCTTCTAAATATTTTCCGCATTCGGCTGGTAGTGTTGCTTTTAGTTTTTCTATTAGCAAGAAATTTATTACTCCTTCTGACACTTCTGACACCATTATACCTGTCAGAGTCCTAACTACTAGCTCCGTCTAGCTCACTGGACTTGGACAGGCAAATTACAACATCTACGATACATATACTAATAACACATGAATGCAATCGGAAACTGGCAGGAGCTATCTCCTGAACAATCATTTATTACAATATATTACAGGCTGACAACATGGTCGCACTTCACGCTCAAACAATCGTTCACCACCAACAGCCACGCGCTAGCTCACAATGGCGATCTTTACACTGTCGCCCGCATGATCATTCACAATCACAACTTCACATCATCCCGCACATATCACAGTTAGTACATTCCTCGAATATCAATACACAACGTTCATCTCCATCTATCCGTCACAACCACTATCGTTCTATCGTTCTAGCGTCTCTAGATCTCCACACGTCCGTCTCTATTCGCTGCCTCACACACACTGACTCTCTCCTCGTTGACCTTCCCACATCACGTGGCTCTGTTCACGGGCTTCTTGCCTGACCGTCCACTAGCCAAGCCGTGGTGTCTCTTACTGCCCTTTACCTCAGCTATGCTTACACTGACTCTCGCTTACATACCGGCACTTAGCATTCTTCCTTACATATAAGTCCCTGACAATTACATTTTCTGATTATAACACATCTACGAACTACTAGTCAAATTATCACACGAGACGCACTCCTTTCCATATGTTTAATTTTCGTTTTTTTTTTCAAAGTTTCATACACACTTCTAAACTCATCTCATCTCATCTCATCTCATCTCATCATGTTCCTCTTGTACTTTGCGGTGTCGAGGTGAAGTATAAACATCGTGAGAGTCCCCGATTATGGGCTTCATGTATCGATATTACCATGGACTCTGCTATTCCTCTCCGTTCAACGTTTACATGGACGGCCTCTTCCTCTGTTTCCATCTGGTCTGTACACCATTGTTTGTTGTGGTAAGCTATTGAATGGTAGCCTACTTGCATGGCCAAACCATTTGACTTGCTGCTTTCAATTAAAATCTAGTGCTGCTAAACCCCACGTTAGTCCTAGTGTGATAGTTCTTAACACTACAGAACTGTTGTTGTTGTTTGTCCATAAAGAATGATGATGACCATTCATTTCATCCAGTGGGGTTGAAGGTATGGAGCCGTGGGTTCTAAGAGGCTGATAAGGCCTATTTTGGCTCGAAATGTTCTTTGACAATGTGGGCAAAGAATGCTTCACGTTTCTGGAGGAGGATTTCCTGCAGTGGTTTTTCTGTCCTGCCTTTTCTTCACAGCTCTTGCAGTCCTGGTTGCCTCACATATGACTGCACCCTTGTGTAATGATGCACACCACGAATTTCGGTCTCTGGCTGCAGCCTCCCAGGTGTCATGATGAATTCCAAAAGCTTTCAGTGAGATTTTCAGAGTGTCTTTAAAGCGTTTCCTCTGGCCACATTGGGATCGTTTACCACAACGCAGTTCGCTGTAAAAAATTCGTTTAGGGAGCCTGTGATCTGGCATGCGAGTCAAGTGACCAGCCCAGCGAATCTGATTCTTCATCAGTAAAGTGTGGATACTGGGCATGGACGCTCTTTCTAGGACTTCAGTGTCTGGAGTCTTGTCTTGCCATTTAATCTTCAGTAGCTTCCTTAGGCAGACTGTGTGGAAGTGGTTTAATTTCCTAGCGTGTCGCTGATAAACTGTCCAGGTTTCACAAGCATGTAGCAGTGTGAATAATACAACTGCTTTGTAGACTTTCAGCTTTGTTTGCAGGCTTTTTCCAATTCTGTTCCATACATTCTTGTACAGTCTGCCAAAGGCCGCACTAGCCTTGGAGATTCTTGCATTCACTTCGTCATCAATTGTGACAGCTTGTGACACAGTGCTGCCAAGATAGGTAAATTTGTCCACAACACATAGTCTATGATCATTCACTTTGATATTCGGCACAGTGTGATTATTCCCTGGAGCTGGCTGGTACATAACTACAGAGAAAAAGCAGCGGCTGCAGCAAGATATAACAATATGAAATGGAAACAAATAGGTATTTTAAATTCCTGCGAGAAAAAAACGAACTAAACATTAACAAACGTTGCACATACATTACAAGGAGATCCACGTGTCGCGAAATACAGGTGAAAAAATCCGAAATCAGAAGCACTCAATAAATATAATAAAAATGAATAATAAAATAAGATAAAATACACACGAACGCATACAATAGACACACAGACGTTTCGATTCTAAGAATCTTTGTCAATGACAACACAGATAAACAACGACAGAAACACAAGCACACGACCTATCACTTATGATGCACAACCTGATATTTGGTTTAAAATACCTATTTGTTTCCATTTCATACATAACTACAGTCTTCTCCAAGTTGATATTGAGCCCAAAGTTGGCACAGGCATGTGAGAAAGCTGAAACATTATGTTGCATGTCCGCCTCTGAGTTGGCGTATAGAGCGCAATCATCAGCAAACAGGAGCTCTCTGACGGTGTCGCTGTTAATTTTTGTTTTAGCTTTCAGCCTTCTGAGATTGAATAACTTTCCATCCATACGGTAGTTGATGTCAATTCCAATCTCGTCGTTCTCGAATGCATTCATCAACATGGCTAAAAACATGAGGCTGAACAGTGTTGGTGCCAGGACACATCCTTGCTTCACTCCATTGATGACAGGAAAGGGTTCAGACAGTTCACCATTTTCCTGTACTCTTGCCTGCATGCCATCATGAAATAGCCGCACTATTTGGACAAACTTTCGTGGGCAGCCATATTTTGCCATAATCTTCCACAGTCCTTCTCTGCTGACTGTATCAAAAGCCGTGGTAAGGTCAATGAAAGTGGAGAACATTTCGCAGTTCTGTTCCTGACATTTCTCTTGCAGCTGCCTTGCAGCGAAAATCATGTCAACCGTTCCACGTTCTTTTCTGAAGCCACATTGACTCTCAGGAAGAAGACCTTGATCGAGATGGGCCGTGAGGCGATTGAGAAGAATTCTGGCGAGTATCTAAACTGCAATTGAAAGCAAGGAGATGCCTCGGTGGTTGTCACAGGATTGGCGGTTTCCTTTAAGTTTGTAAAGGTGGACTATTGACGCGTCCTTGAAATCTTGTGGCATGGTCTAGGTTCACCCATATGTTTGTAAAGACTTGGTGAAACTGCTCTGTTAGGACCGGCCCACCTGCCTTGTATATCTCTGCTGGGATGGAGTCAGGACCAGGTGCCTTGCCGCTGGAGAGTTGTGTCAGCATCCCCAATAAGGCCTTACAGGAGTAATGAGTTAACACTAGGCTAGTAGAGAGACACCCAACAGGAAAGACACCGAGTACTATTAATAACCGCACAAGGAGACACATTTGCGTCAGACCAGAGGTCGACAAGTACAGATGAGCGAGGGCTTTCCCCAAGCAATTGGGTTGCTGGTCCTTGCGAGTAACCGTGATATGGCATGTTACTCGATCTCACCAGCCGGCGTGCTGGCAAGTCCAGGCACGCAATAACAGCGACTGCACGGAGAGTAAAGTGTCCGTGCTTGTCCACGCTATGTGTAGCGGCAGGACAGACTGACTGGAGACGGTATAGAGAGCAGACGTATCCTTGACCAATTCGATAGCTTTCTAGGCCATAGGCAAACATAGGGCTGTTAATTTAGATTGTGTAATGCTAGTATCATCTATCATCACGTTGATGTACTCATATTGTGTATTGATGATGAAACCTAACGCTCGTAGAGCCATTCAAATGTCGGCTCTGAATAAATTGCATTCCTTTCGCAAATGTCATGAATTGTTATTTCGTGCAGTGCGAAAGTAGCGGAGTCTTGAAAGCTGCAGCGCACAAGTCGCTGACAAGTTGCTGGAAGGCTTTGTTTACTTCCACTATGGTTGGCAGGTCATCAAGTGTCTCATTGGTGGGAACTTGAGGAAGGCAGTTGATGGTTTCATCATAGAAGAAAGAAGTTGCATTTAAGATATTGCTGAAATGCTCTGCCCAGCGTTGAAGGATTTCTTTCTTATCGGTGACCAATGTTATCCCATCTGCACTGAGGAGGGGAACTATGCCTGGTGATGTAGGACCATAGACCGCTTTCAGTGAGTCGTAGAAGTTTTTCATATCATGTCTGTCAGCAAAGCCCTGAATGTCATCAGCTTTGCTGCTCAGCCAGGAGTCCCGCATGTGCCGAAGTTTCTGCTACACTACTCTCTGAATGTTCTTGAAGGCATCTTTTTTTATGTTGACTTCGGGTCATTCAAATTTTGCCTTGAGGAGAAGATGTTTCTCGGCCAGCAATTGGTTGTCTTCGGAATTTTCATCAAACCAGTCTTTATGCTTTCGGGGGGGGGGGGGGGGGGGGGGGGTGGACCCAGGATTTCCATAGCAGTGTTGTAAATTATGTCCTTTAGGGCTCTCCATTCTGTTTCTGTATCCTGTTTAGCTGTATCCTGGTTGGGCTTGAGGCGGTCTTCCGCATATTTTCAAACGACTGCTGCATTTCTTGCTGTTTAGGCGGGTGACATTTAGCTTCTTTTACTATCACACTAGCGTTCACTTACATTATGATTTTAAACTGTAATAAAGACAGCATGGTGAATGTGACATTGCTACTGCTCGATACGAGACTAGCCCAGCTCGAACCAGTCACCGTTTGAATGCCGCGTGAATGTGACATGGCACATAGCTCGTGTTTTTTTTCCACGCCGTAATGCGTGGTTGTGATTTGTAATCATCTCTAAGTCATAACCCATCACGTGTGCGTAGTCTGGGTCATGACACTTCACCGCCGGGCCATTGAAACATGCATAGCATTTTTAATAATGACATCAATTTAAATTCAATAATAATGACATCAATTTAGATTCAGTTACTACTATCTAACAATTATTTCACGTAATACATTCTGACACTTAATAATTATAACTAAATTTCTAACACCGGTCTCCCTGGCCAAGGCGTTAGCGACATTGTTCGTATTCCCGTATATCTACGTGGGGGAAAACATCAGCTGCGAGAATCGACAGCGTTTCGCGCCGCGCTGATAACTTATGGGACTATGTGAGCCGGTTCGTTCAGAAAGCAATGGCAAACTACTGAACGGAAAAAAACTTGCCTAATACATCAACAGCAGCTGAAAATGCTGGTGTTGACTGCAACGTCCTGTAAGGGATATGCAACATTAAAAAAGAAATACTTCTATCTCTAAATTTATCTTGACTTGTCTGTTGTCTGACACTAATACTGAGATTCTGAAGCGACAAAAATCTGTGAACCTCTTGTTTCAGATGTCAAATGCATATAATATGGAGATAAAAAGAAAAGTACGGCAGGGATGTGTGCTGTCCCTAAGCATCTTCAACCTATTCACAGAAAGAATATTAATACAAGCTGAACTGCCTGGACTTTACGCAAATTTGTAATGACTGTTAGTTAGTTAGTCTTTCCTCTTGGGCCTAAGGCGGCGCATAGGGCAGAAGTCATGGCTCTCCATGTCCGCCCATTCGCTGCTACCTGATGCAGATCTTGGATGTTTACTTGGCCGTTGAATGAGCATTCTCTGATAATGGTTCTACGCAGGGTCTCTCTTGGTCTTCGCCGTTTTTTTTCCCTACTGGTGACCTTAAGAGGGCTTGGTTGGGGAGTTTTGTCTTGTCCATTCTGAGTACATGGCCGATGTAGTTCCAACGGCGTTTTCTTATAAAATTGGATACAATATCTTGTTTAGTCTCTTGTCTTATTTGCGTATTGGTTCTGAAATCTGTCCAGTGGTGGTTTAGAATTCTTCTAAGACATTTGTTTCCAACTCTCACATCCATACGTTAGTACTAGAATCACACAAGAGTTGAAGATTTTAAGTTTCGTATGTTTGCTGAGTGTCTTTGACTTCCAGATGTTTGACAGTTTATTGAAGGCACCAGATGCCAGTGAGATTCTAGATACTATTTCTGGCGTTGAGTCCCCTGTAGATGTCATTTTGCTTCCTAGGTATGTGAAGCTGTTGACTTTTTCCAAAACATGGTTGTTCAACTTGGTATCGTCTGAACTGTTGGTAAGATCAATAGTTTTTGTTTTTGCTGTGTTAATTTGGAGACCAATTTGTCCTGAAACATTTTGAAGATGGTTTATTTTCTCTTGGACATCTGAGTGTGTTGAACTTAAAAGCACTATGTCTCGGCAAAGTCCAAGTCTTCTAGAATTTTTTCAACCCAATGGATACACCTATTTGTGTTGTTTGTGCATTTGCGCATGATGACTGTAGGGTGTTTGAAAATATTGCCGGTCCAAGTTTTTATTTACCCTCTGTGGAGTTCATGCAACATAAAGGATAAATACAAAACGTGCGCCGGCAATATATTCAAAAACTCCACATTCATTAATAATACACCACGTATATCATCCTAACAATAAAGGCATATATTTATTATACAAATCTATTTATTTATCAATTATTTAAGAATTATATATATATATATATATATATATATATATATTATATATATATATATATATATATATATATATATATGTGTGTGCGTTCGTGCGTGCGTGCGTGTGTGTGTGCGTAATTTCTTCAATTGAACTAAATATCCCAATTATATTAATGTAATGCTACTTTCTTCAATTGAACTAAATATCCCAATGATATATGTATGTATATGTATATATATATATATATATATATATATATATATATATATATATATATATATATATATATATATATATATATATATATATATAAAATTCATAATTTGCCAGATGGACAACATACTGACTAATAAACAGATGTCAATTGCAACGAGAAAAAGAATGTTGAGGTGATACATAGAACTTGTACTTTTGTATGGATGTGTAACGTGGGCGATGAGCAGACAAGCTGAAGAACTTCTAATGACAGTGAAAATGTGGTTTCTGACAAGAATACAAATAATACTATCGGCCGTCAGAACAATCAGTCAGCAAGTTATTCAACAAACAAATTAGACGTAGACACTCGACATTATTGGACATGCAGTGAGAAGAAATAAGCTGGAGAACTTGATATCATCTGTCAAAATTGAGTGGAAAATAGCAAGAGGAAGGCAGATAAATAAATATCTGCATGGCTTGGTCACATGGCATGGTCGAGACAAGAACACGGAGTTGATCCACTACGTTGGTCGTTTGAAATCGCTGAATCTGGATAAACCACAGCACATATGCCTCAAACACACCACAGTAGTATCGTAGAACATTCCCCTTGGGTGGTGTTAAATCTGTCACGTATGCTGTACTGTAGCATATAACGAAAGCATTATATATGCATATAGAAACTACCGGACCCGAACACGGAGTTTATGCATTGAAACGGTAAAGGTCTCTGGTGTGTTTATGCTCGTGGCTACCGTTTGCATTAGCATTTTCCTCATGTTGGACTGGAAGTGTATGGTTCCCTCGCCCTGCTACTGAGTGAGTGCGTGGTGCGACAATGTGAGCTGTGAATTTCGTGTGAAATACTTTTACATCTACCCAAGGTTGTTTGGAGTGAGAATTGCATGTTAGGAGCAATGGCGACTGGCTGTGTCGCAGAATTGACCGGTTTTTGCCTTATGCAGAAATGTGTGGCTGCTGGTCTTCTAGTGACTGCCGACAGTTCATCGACGATGAACTAGTACTTTCGCGGAGGGCTTTTGTTTTGGCATTCTAGTGACGGCATTATGTACAGTGAAATGCCTTTACGTCTGTCCGCGGTGTTTGCTTGAGAACTGCATGTTCGGAAAAATGGCGTTGCTGGCTCAGGTTTGCCACTTTTCTTTCACAGAAAACATCTAGAAATGGAACAAACAACATCTAGAAATGTCTAGACTGCGTAGGTGAACTTCTAGAGAAACATCCGGATGGGAAAATTGTCTGCCGATTCCATCAAAGATGAATTGTATGTTTCGCGGAGGACTTTTGTGCTGACATTCTGGCGGCTGCATTATGCCCAGAGACATGCTTTTACTATCTGTCCGCGGTTCTTTATGGCGTGACTGCATGTTCGGGAATATGGCGTAGCTGTCTTTGTAGCAAAACGGATTTGTTTTGCCTTATTCAGTAATGTGTGACTGCTGGTTTTATAGTTACTGCCGCTTCCATCGAAGATGAACTGTATTTTTCGTGGAGGACTTTTGTGTTGTCATTCTGTCAGCACCATTATGTACATTGTACATGTACGAGCTGTTGGTTGTCGAGACTACTGTCTTTTCCACTTTTCACATGAGGCAGTGAGGAGCATTTTGTGTGATACTCACTGGCACAGGAACGGAGCATGATGAGGACGACCTGTTGCTATGAATTTAAAACCGTGACTAACTAATTAACTAACAGAAACTACTGAACTGAGCACTGACGTCCTATATCAAAACCACCCCGACATGTCTAGGAAAAAGCAACAATGGCAGGAAATATTTGCATGCCGTAAGAAGCACTTACAGAAGAGAAAGACACTTTACCCTGCATGTGTGTACATGATGAGTTAGAGAAACGTCAACTCTTCCGCAGACTCCTAAATAACACATGCATGTTTTTATCTTGATATAACAAATCGTTTCAACTTGCATGCTGATTACTGACATGATGTTATCCTCAGCCACCCGAAGTCTACGGATTATGTGATCGGCCAGCATCGAGAGTTATTACACTCACCCCCGAAAGCCCGCCATTCTTTATTAACAACTCGCTTTCCAATCTTGATAAAAACCTATTTTTCGACTATTGTTCCATAGTCCTGCAATCTGGAAAAGACCCCTTAATTTTAACATTTCAATTCAGGTAAACGTTCATGTATATCAACAACTAATAGTTGTGTGTTGGAATGTTCATCAGTTGTATTTTAGCCGTATACATATATGTACTTCTCAGAATATGATATGTGACAATGGAGCGATGGTGTGCACATCTGCAGATCATTATTCTCTGCAGTTGTCTGTTCCCATACTAACCGACTTTTGTCTCTGACAAATGAGTCTTACCTATGTTACTTAACCAATGTTGCTGATATGTGTAGATCATCTATCACATCTTACATTCTTCTACTTTGTTATCTGTAGTGTTATCTCTTTTTGGACGGTACACTCTCCATTGCTAGCGGTTCAGATAATTACATATTTTACATGAGAACAATATTTAATTTTAGTCATTATGTTTTCTTAACATGATAAATAGTTTAGTTTAGAATACGATCAGCGTTGCCAGTAGTGGGTTGTGCTCAATATTTAAATCTCAAATCCCGAAACAACCAAATAAATCAATTTGATTATTGCTCGCTGGACTTTAGGCGGTCTGGTGTGCCTTGCCAGTGAGAAGACCTGATCATTCGGGTCACCACATCGATTGACGGACGTCAGTCGCGGCGATCAGGCAAATCTTGAGCTACAGCCTACGATGGTGACGTTAGAATATTCTGTTTGTGATAATTTGGCCGTGTCCCAGCGTGTGCCGCTTGGTCTAGTGTTTTACACACCCGCTTCACATGCCAGTGATTCCGGGGTTTGTTCCGGGTCGGTCAAGGATATGCACTACCTGGCGGAAAACATCAGCTCGATACGAGCTGATGTAGGCCTTATGTTCATTCCAGACTACGATCCGCGTTGCTAGTAGTGGGTTGTGCTCAATATTTAACTCTCAAATCCGAAGCAACCAAATAAATCAATATATATATATATATATATATATATATATATATATTATATATATATAATATATATATATAATATTATATATATATAATTATATATCTATATATATATATATACATGCAATAACTAAGCACAAAGAACCATGCGAATAAACACAATTGCACTGATTTACTTGTTGTAAACTGAACATCTTATCAGCTGATTTATTCTTCTCTTTCAGGAATTTCCATGTACGAGAGACAGAACAGTGTTCTCTTGATTTCCTATGTCTTCGCGGGGTGAAATTGTGTGGCTATAATATAAAAAGGAGTGAGATTCCTACATTCTGCCAGAAACCAGCGATCTACCGTTCTTCTTATAAAGGATTATATTCATTCATATGTTGATTATAATGTGAGTCTTTACTATCAGCTCCGTGTCCTAGTGTATCTCTGATTTGAGCTGTTGGTGAGTTTGATAAGGCAGTGAATGCCTTTAATAACCAATAGGCCTACCAAACATACTGACATGAATATTTTGAATATTTTTCACTTGAAATCCTATAATGCTCTCTCTCTCTTTCTCATCTCTCTCGTCTCTCTCTCTCTCTCTCTCTCTCTCTCTCTCTCTCTCTCTCTCTCTCTCTCTCTCTCTCTCTCTCTCCCCTCTCTCTCTCATTCTCTCCATCCATCCATCATGTGCCATGACGATAAGTGTGGGCGGTAATGTTTTGCCATCTCACTCGATCACCAGAGTCGTGGATCAGCTCCATGTTTCTATCTCGACCAATCCACGTGGCCAAGTCATTCAGGTATTTACTTCTCGGCTTCCCCTTGGTCCCTTCCCTTCGATCTTACAGTTGAAACGATGTTCTCCAAATTATTTATTCTCACAACATACCAAACAATTTTGACTGCGTCTAATGTCTCTAATCAGTTTACGACTTTCCATTTGTTTCTTGAATGTCTTGTTTATTGATATTTCTGTCTGTCCATGGTATTCTTTGCATTTTCCTCAGAAGCCACATTTCCACAGTCATCAGATGTTTTTCAGCTTGTCTGTTCATTGTCCACGCTTCAGATCTATACACAAGTACATGTTCTATGTAACATTTCAACATTCTTGTTCTCGTTTCATTTGATATCAATTTTGTGTTCAGTATGTTTTCATCTTGCAGAAGGCTACCATTGCAATGGCAATTCTTGTTCTAATCTCTTCAAGGCATCTCCCATCAGATGTTATGACATTTCCGAGATAACTTCACCGATTAACTTGCTTAAGAATATGCCCCATTTACTTGTATATTACATTGTGGTATTTCCTTCCACCCAGTGACAACCATAATCTGTGTCTTCTTACAATTCAATTCTAACCCTAGTTGTTCACTGTGTGCAACAGCCGCATCTACTAAATTTTGCAGATCCTGTTCATTGTCTGCAATCAAGACTGTATCATCAGCGTATATAATGTTATTGATGTATCGTCCTCCAATGTTGATTTCTTCCATATCTTCTATGTTGCACATGACTATCCCTACAGGCCGAGGCTACTCCTTTGGGGCACCCATTTACGCCGTTTCTCTGATCTTAGCTGAGATGACGAAACATAATTTTCTTGGCATTTTGTAAAGAAGGTAATTTGCCATTGATTTCCTTCTTAGCAGTGACCATACTGGTCCCAATGACCGTAGCCATTGTCTCCCAAAAAAGAGATTCTCTGCTTACCGGCTTCAACTTATACCACCATCTGCACCCATGGCTTCACGTAACCCTGTTTCGAGAGGCTAAACGGGTACTCCACCTTGTGTAATGGTGTCCCTTAGGCTAGCAGAGGAAGGAGGCACCTTATTCTCTTTGATAGGGGTTACCCCTACCCCACCATCCATTCTCTCTCTCTCTCTCTCTCCTCTCTCTCTCTCTCTCTCTCTCTCTCTCTCTCTCTATATATATATATATATATATATATATATATATATTATATATATATATTATTGCTCGCTGGGACTTTACTGATTAATATTAAGACAGTATGGTCTATATACGGCTTGGGGTGGGGGGGACGGACATAAACTATTGCTACCGAGTATCTTACAAAATTTGGAATTCCGATGCTTATGGGAATGTCACGAACGCTGTGATGTCGGTTCCTGAATCAATCAATCAATCAATCAATCAATCATATATATATATATATATATATATATATATATATATATATATATATATATATATATATATATAAACTGGCACTTTGTCGTCTTGACAGATGTTGGTACAACCCTAAACAAAAACTGTTGTTTAGTGCCTAATATTTTACACATTATTTTGCCTAAATGAGGCCTGCTAATCTAAATATCGTATTTATTTATCTGTTAGCAGCACTGGTATTTGAGATACAGGCATGTGTGTATTAATTAATAGACAATACAGTATTGTCTATATACGGCTTGGGGGGGGGGGGGGGGCGGGGGACAAAAACTGTTGCTACCTATCTTACAAAATTTGGAATTCCAATGGTTTGAAGGTAGCTGAAAACCAACGTTGAAGACAGTAATTTGTGTGGTGTCAATATTAAGGAAATTAATGGAGAAAAAAAAAATGGAAATATTCAGATTTAGATTCTGCTAGACGATCTGTACCCCACGGAGTTCACATACCAATTCCAACTTTCAGTCAGATTTCGAATTCACTGCTAGAAAATTGAAACATAAGTGGCATCTGGAAACACAAGTGACAGTGGCAGCGATTCCGAGGACGATTTTCCATCTGCTCAACACTTCTTCCAGCGTGAACTGAATGATCTAATCTCAGATCTATATCTTTCAAAGAGATCTTTAGAACTTTTGGCTTCAAGATTGAAAGAAAATAGTACTGCCTACTGAAATAAGGTAACATTTTATCGCAGCTGAGAGCAAGGCTTTCCTTCCAATATTTTCAAAAGAAAACAATCTTATAACAACGAAAAGAACCAAACTGTATTTTTCATAAAGGTTTTTCAAGAATTTTTGGGGGCACACAGGCCCGTCTAACATCTGCCTTCTATCACTCTCCTTCAGAATTTTCACACACATCATCACATGGGCTAATCAGTAGAACAGCAACAAATAAAAGATATGCATATATAAAGGGCATGGGCAAAATGCGAAACATACAAAACTACACGACACCAGAATGTTAGATTAATGGTGCTCGGCCACTGTTTATTAGCCATGTGGAATTTATACTGGCCGTTACCAAAATGGGGACTGTATTGGTTATTGCTAGGGTTCTGGTTGTTTATTATATATTATTTATTATTAAGGGGGAAGGTACATAACTCCGTATTGCGATAGTGTTCTCGAATAATCCCAAAGTAGGAGGTACTTGTAACACGAAAAAGGATGTTAAATTATACAACAGATTGAGTGAGCGAATTCTCTCTTTTGTCTATTGACATGCCTAACAGAACGTTTTGAAAGGCGGTTCCTATGACACATTGGGTAAAACACATAGCTCTTAATTGCCAAATTACTGATTATTTTACTTACAATAAGGAGGGCAGGGATGCTTACAATAATCACAGCCCTGAAAAAAAATAAATTAAGTATTTAGAACATAATCTGGATGCTTCGTGAGATCTTAATAATAATGCACTTGGTGCACTGATCCATCAAGTGGGATGCATTCACTATTAATCCAGTTTATACCTGTTATGTTTCCTATGCTGGAGTGATAACTAGGCAGTGGCCGAGGAGAGGGTGAGAGAGGGCTTCATTGCTGGCATGGGCAACACATGAATTCTCTATATTTTAGCCCACGGCTTTGTGCTCTTGGAGATGTTTATGAGATAGCACAGAAAAGGATACGCACTGGACCTAGAAATATTATTCATTGAGGGGTATCTGCCGCTGGAATTTATAGTTTTGAGACAGACAATCGAGTTATCAGTACCAGCTTGGGGTATCTTCATTTGCACTACGGCAAGGTCCATAGAGTGATCTAGGATTCCTCCCACCAGCCAATATGATCACGTTCGTGGCTTAATAGTGCCAAGTTCTGGTGTTGGTTTTTTTTTGAACGATGTAACCCTCTTCGGTTGGATTCCTCGCCGTGCCACTTCTCAATCCAAGTCCTTCTCATACTGGACAGTCCGATGTGGTATGTCAATGAAGTCAAAGGTCCTCTTGCTTCTTTGCAATATCATTTAAGGACTTCTAAATAAAATCGCAAGATACATGGGCTGGAAAATATACAGGGGTGGGGTTTGCAGAGAACGAAGCTGACCCAGTGCAACAGTTTATGCAGATCTGTGATTTACGCTTAGACTCACGAATGGTCACTTGGGACGAAGATGAAGGTGGACTTTACACGGTTCAACAGATCTCCGCTAGCCGCACGCAGTCCACTCGTCTACGTAACAAGATTCACAGCTCGACCTTCTGAAAAATCATGCTCATTGAATCAATTAGGTACACCACACGTTGGTATACATGCCTGTGACTCCAGACATATGGAAAAAACCTTATGTAACAATGACATCAACTCCATCGTCATGTGCTGTTGTCATCGATGTGGGGGCCACTACTGGGGAATATGACGTTTCCGGACCGCTGAACGGGCTGGTAAATTGCCCACGCATTTCTCTTGCTGCTTTTTACAAACAGATCTCAACGTATACGATGAGCTGGCAGAGTCGATAACCCATATGTCCAAACCGCCGCACCAGAGACAGAGGTTTTTGTGTTCCATTGGGCAGCCGGATCGTTTATACCGACTTGAAATACATTCTAATCTCAGCAAGGAGGGGTGGGGTAGAAACAGGAGATCCGGAACGGTAGCAATAACTCCAAGGTGGAAAGTGGAAAGGAAACAACATTTTCGTCAAACCTTTGAAAAACGTTAAGTAGAAATATGTACAAGCCAGCCCTCCGTAGAGCTTTTATGGTTTTGGCATACTTTATGGAACTTCTGATATAAATTGAGGGAGGCCGTTCTCAGACGGGAATATCAAATAGATAAAAAACATGACTCGCAGCTTAGGTCACTGTACAAAAAAGCAAATTATTCATTTCGAGATGTTCCACTCAAAAAACAACATTCTCCTTGTTGGCCCCTTTTGCCTTAAGCCCTTTTCCCCCACATGTTATGTAAGTGCAATGGGAACTGACGGCGAATCTTTAAGTAATACTATAGAGGGGAAATCACACCGTTATCAAAACGAGCGTCTTACGTCAATCGATGGATAGCATGGAGATGCTAACGTACCGTACATTGATTTGCTTGTCAACAATACGTAATTAGCCATCGCATTCATCAAGCGGGGCATAATTACGTGTAATAGATTGAGCCGGGACATATGAATTGACCAGCGGCAGCAGGATTCTTGCTATTATGCTCCGTATTGTCGAAGTGTTGATAATGCGGAGAAGTGCACTTAAAAGGCTGGAGGCAACGGCACCAAATACTTACCTGGGTTGAACAGGGTTTAAGGACTGCTAGACCGTCTTGATGACATTCCTCCGCCCGACACCATCCATGATTTGCCCCTCTTTTTACTGTTTATCCCTGTTCGCCCTTTTCTACGATTGGAAATAGCGTCAGGCAGAGAGTGTTCATGCTCATTACTGCACTTATTTGTTTAAGTATGTACGCAGGCATCTCGAGATCTTGATCCTGTTGGATTCCATGGTCGGGAGTCAAGGATTGGTATCTCATTGCACAGAGCTGGCTTGGTGGTCTCTCGTGCAGCCCAAAAAATGATGCGCCCATGGGCTCTTCAGGTTTTGTCACTTCTTTTTCAATGTCTCTGAATCTGTGTAGAGTGACATGAGGATGGGCAGGGCATATTCGATTGGGGGTGTAAAGCCAACCAGTCCTTGGATTCAAAGAAGTAGTAGAAAACAAAAAGCTTCTTTTGACTCGATATTTGGAAGTGCCAAGAATCTAATTGCGAACAAAACCTTGTTTTTTCTTAGAGCTTTCGTTGTGACATAAATCGAAACATGATATACTGATAAAGAAAGGCTTTAACGATTAAAGTCTCACGCACAAGGCATCATTTCATTGACTTGGTGTTTTTTCTCAAAATGCTACCTATCCAGTCTTACGGCCGGGTTAGGTATGTGTTCACTATATAGTTTGTTTAGGGGAGAGAAGAGAGGACGAACAATGAACGATGCCTTTGCAGGGTTCAGGCCGTCTTTGACAAGGGCAACCAGGATCTGTCACACCATGAGGGAAAATCGATATAAGTCTCGCTTAAATGATATTCATTGGAACCCGCCTTGTCTATCTGACCCTGTCTTAATAAACGAGAATGTCGTCAGCAAATTGACGACCCGAGTTAGAGAAAGAAGACATATTGCAACAATCCCTTTCATCGATAGGAGGAAAAGTGTTTTTTTACTGCCACCATTACATAAAATAGCTCGGCCTTATCTCTTAATTAAAGTAATTGATGAGGGCGCGGCTGCTCCTCTAGTACACAAAGACTTGTACCTGTTCTCTTAATTATTAGTGCAGAGGCATTTTTTTTTTTTTTCGGAATGAGCATAGAGAAAAAACGTAAACGTTTGAATTTGTGCTGATGGCCACCTTAAAATTAGAAAGTTTATAACACGATTCTAATGTTATCTGATTCGATTGGATGAAAATAACTTAGTCCACAAGCCCTGTCATCATTGTGGAGTTGTTTGCAAAACTTGTTCTGGGAAAATTTTATACCCAAGAAATCTATTTGGAAATTAGCCGATAAACACGCTGCAAGTTTTTGTAAGCGTGGATGCAACAGAGCAGAGAATCGCACTACCTCCATAAACATTTACATTTTCTTTCCCGAGAAATCTTGGCGACTTTAGTGAGGAGCAAGGTGGAAAATTTTCACCAAGATATAAAAACAATGGAAGTCAGATACCAGGGACTCTGGAATACCACATGATGGCAGATTACTGTTGGACCCTTAAGCGTGACTGTTTCGGGCATATCACATTCACAGGAAGTCCCTCGAAAAAGAAGCTTTGAGTGTGATGACTTACAGATGAGAAAAATGATAGTGATACAGATTTAATGCATTTGTTGGTGTTTTTTATTAAAGTAATAATGAACAGTAATAACATATAATATGAATGAAGATTACAGTCACATTGCCACTGATGGCACCTAACTCTAGACTTGTACATAACAATTGCCATACTAAGAAGGTCATTTTTAGTCATCTCAAAAACTAGTTGACAGAAAATATATGATGTGATTTTATGGAATTAGCAACGCAAAATTTCCCAAGAACAATTGTGCAATTTAATTCACCAAAATGCGTGGTAAACCAGTGTAATCGACCTGCTACCAGGCAAACTGCATGTGCTACTCCTACCTGGTTCGCAATCTCCAACTCGAGCTTTTGCATTACGTCTAATGATGCCCAGTGATTCAGTTTCAAAGTTCTTGTGTAGGTTCGGCCTCGTCCAATGTGTTGAAGATTGTCCGCTTCGATGCATGTATCGACTCTCTGAAGAATCATGGTCAATTAGAGTGCAATGGATGTAAAACTTTCTGTACTGGTAAATATTAAGGACAGTTCTAAAAGCACGACGTCCGTATGACCTGTGGACGATTATGGGGCTACATGTTAGACCCCATATTTTGTCTACAAATAATTCGACGATGCTATCACACTATGCGGTCAAAATACTTCACTTGTAGGTCCACTTCCGTCAATCCCCCCCACCCCCCCAAAAGTTCTGGTAACAATCTTTTTAGGGCCTACCACCTCCGAAATGATGTTTTAAAATACATGTGGGAGTTTAATTGATACAATGTGATTATTAATTACCATAGCATCATCATTCAATCAAGTGCTCCCATTGCACCACAGGGGCCTGTTGGGTATTCTGGTTTCTCACATGTTGGGAGGTTGTAATATATCAAAAATATCGAAAGCTCGGCTTGCGTCCATTCGCACTGCGAGCGGTTAAACAACGACGAAGTTCGCCTTTAACCAGTCAAAAGGGACGCCTAATACGGTGGGGGGAAATGTCCCGTGGTCCAAGTCCAACCAACAAGAAACAGGCGAGTATCATAAGATGTGCCCAGCGTGGGAAGACGACCCAAAAACCGTCAAGGGTGAGGATGAACGTGGACTAGCCTACAATGCTAAGCTTTACAAACACCTGACCCTACAATATTTAATGAAGTACCCCCGAGAGAGAAGATCGACAGCACCCACCACAGACAACAAGAGCCAAGGGAAAACAGAGAAGTAGTAGGGCGAGAGAGGAGGGAGAGAAAGGGGGGAAAGGGGGGGGGGGGAGGAAAGGGGGACGAGATAGGGGCGAGGTGAAAGGCGGGAAGAAAGACACAGGCTGGAAATCCACCGACCTCAAAAAAAAAAAACACAGTCCGATGGGCATTTCTGTTCAAGCGTGATTCAAGTGGCTGACAGACGAAGAAATTCCTTGAACGCAGCCACAAGGCCACGTGAGAAGGAAAGGAGAAATTCTTCACTACCGATTCTTGGGGGGCGGAGCGTGTCTCACCTAACTCCAAGATACCTACAATTTGGCAGTCAAGTGATGGTGACTTCGGAGGGCAGCGAAAATGCAGACCACAGTATCAATCCAGCAAGAAAATACACACTAGCATCATCGAGATTCCATCCAAGTCGTCAAGCAAGTTTCAAGATTCAAAGGGCCGGCCCACACAGAGCAAATCGCAGCAAGTAAGACAGGAACATCCTGCCGGTATGGTTATTGCGTCGATCAACACGCCTTCAAGGAGTGTCCGCTGGCCAAGCTGGACCACGGACTTCCGAGCACCCAACAACAAAAGAAAGTGCGCCAACTGCCTGGGCAAGCATGGAGCAAGATACCTGTGATGGTCCGTACCTGCAACGACACAGAGACGCCTTAAAGATAGCAATCAACGCAAAGACACCATGAAAGGAAGCAATGCGGAGGGGCGAAGACAGCGACGGGTATAGCACAAGCTGAAAGAGATCAACTGCAAAAGCAGATAGACGAGTTGAGAAACAAGTCAAGGCACTGCTGGCGCCGACTCCGACCAGCTGTCATGATCTTACTTCTAACTTAATAATGGCTCGTGTTTTATGACAGGGAGTGAAGCACAATCATACACTACGAATGATTGTACGAAACACACGGTAACATAACTGAAAACAATTTAATCACATTCTTCAGATAATGCAGCGCTCACCAACTAGCGGCATTCTCATTTACAATTCCGTATGTACAAATCTACAAGATCATCAATCCATACAGTAGCATACTTTCAGTCTCCACAGAGCGTACAAGCTTTCATACATCAAACATGGAATAATACATTAAATACACGCCACTTTCTCCCACGTCTGTCCAGTCTCATAGTCGTCGGCAGTCTTAGCTCCCAGCCAGGGTTTCGTGTTGGCCCGGCTTTGGGGTTCTCGGGTGCTTCGTGCGCCACGCTGACCATTGGCCACTGCGCAGTTGCTGCTAGTTGAGTTCACATTCGTCTGGTTCGTCGCCTTCCAGGTGCGGGCGAGTGAGATTCTGACACCAGCGACAACGAGAAACTACTGGCGGAAATAAAGGAGACCCAGCAAAACATCAAGCAAGAAGTGGAACATATTGGCGAGTTGAAGCGAAGGAAAACGAAGAAATGCTACGCACCATAAAAGCCGAGAGAGAGAGCGGCTAAAAGTTGAAATGAAATCAATTCAAAACAAACCAACAGAAGCCATGCAAAAAGCCACAGAGAAGCCGCAAGAAACCCAACAAAAAACCGAGCCGGAGTTGCAAGATAAAACCAGCAGCCGAACCACGACGCCCTAGACACCCAAAGGGAAAACAACATCACACCAGACTGACGAAGAAAGACAAGATGAGAACCCGTTCGACGCCCCGGAGTGTCTTACAAGGGACCTACCTTGGAGGAATTGGAGGAGTTCGTAGAAGAAGAAAAGAAACGGGCAAGGCAAGAGGAACTCAGGCACGAGGAATACATGAGGAGACAGGAAGCAAAAGGAAAGAAGGTCAAGAAACTCAAGGGGAAACCCATAGAAAACCCGGAGATCATCTCTAACTATGATACCGGCATTGAGTACTATATCGAGGACGGAGAAATCGTCCCATGGCTGACAACAGAGGAAGCAATCGAAAAACAGCAAGAACTTAAACGCGAAAGTGAAAAAAGCGCAAGGAGGTAAATAACATCGAAAGCTTCTACGGGCAATACACAGAACATGAGGCAACAATACTAAATATAAAGTCCGTATAAAGACTACAACCAGTCAAGCCAGACGAGCCAGGAGCCTGCACCAACAAAGAAAACCACAAGAGGAAACATGCGCAAAGGACAGCCACCGACCGAACCCCTGCTGACGTCACAGACACAAACGATACATAACCAGTCTGAGATAGGACTTACTCGTAGAGCGCACAAGACAAGAATTAGGGTGAATGAACCCGCAAAAACCACGGACCTCAACAATAACCACAGCTGAAAAACGCAGGTTGAACGAGGTCGAATTTGGAATCTTTGTTTGACAATTAGAATTGGAATTGGAATTGATTGCCTGTCCACCAACTCTTCTGTCCATTGTGGAATCGTTCCACACAGGCATGAAGGGTACAATCAAGTTTGATGGTGCAACTTCAGAAGAGTTTGAAATCAAGAGTGGAGTTAAGCAAGGTTGTGTACTAGCTCCCATCCTCTTTGGAAAATACTTTTCATTTCTACTGAAATATGCCTTTCGTGATCAGTATGGTGGTATATACATTCACTCACGCTCAGATGGCGGCCTCTACAATGCTAAGAGATTGAAGGCCAAGACCAAAATTAGAAGGGTATTGATCAGAGAATTGCTTTTTGCAGATGGTGCTGCAGTTACGACCCACTCTGAGGAAGAATTACAATGTCTACTATCTGCATTCTCCAATGCTTGTTCTGAATTTGGTTTAACAATTAGCAAAAAGAAGACACAGAGTATGTCACAGGGTGCACATGGGGTCCCATCAATCTTTATTGACGACGCCGAACTAGAGGCGGTAGAACATTTTACATATCTAGGATCAGTGGTAAATAGCAAATTATCCCTAGATCAGGAAATCAACATCCGGATTGGTAAGGCAGCAACAACAATGAACAGGTTAAGAAAAAGAGTCTGGAAGAACAGGAAGCTTACTTCCAAAACAAAAGCCCTTGTCTATCAAGCCTGTGTCCTTAGTACTCTTCTTTGTGGCAGTGAAGCCTGGACAACTTACTCACACCAAGAGAAACGTTTAATCAGCTTTCATATGCGGTGTCTTTTTAAGAATTCTTGGTATTAAGTAGCAAGACACAATCACAAATATTGAAGCATTGGAAAGATCAGGTTGGTTGTGTGGCGGCTTATTCCATGCTTAGTCTTCGTAGACTTAAATGGGTAGGACATCTTAGGAGGGTGGATGATGGTAGAATACCAAAGGATATCTTTTTTGGTGAATTACAGATGGGTAAGAGATCTCAGGGTCGGCCTCTACTAGGATACAAAGATGTGTGTAAGCGGGACATGATTAATACAAGCATTGATAATGCACATTGGGAGCAAGTCCGCCGTTGAACGTGTTGCATGGAGGGCAAATATCAGAAATGGAATAAAGACAAAGGAGAAAATTATTGCAGATAAATCACACACTGAGCGTGGGAGACGTAAGATGGTGCATGATGGTGGAAATGACCATGTGTTAAAATGCACGCACTATCGACGAACATTTACAGCGCGAATTGGCCTTATCAGTCACATTCGCTACTGCCATGGGTAATAGTTATTATGCCTTTTGAAGCACAAACTATCGTCTGTCAAGGCGGCAAGGTGTTAATGAAAAATATCGGATAGTAACCCTGTGTCATGTAATAGAATATATATGGGAGGGGATCCCTGAAGGAAGGGGTTACCAATCCTTATTGTTTAGCCATCATAAGAAACCTGAAAGTTTTCTCACGAACCAACAAGTGCGGAATAAGACAGAAAAGTATAAGATTCCAACAATAATATATAAAGTATGGTTCTCAAATGGAAGGCATAAATAGCATGGCAATTTACTACCGCAGACAAAGAGGAGACTGCTCACTCTTAAAAGAAAATTTACCCTCGTGTTTTTATCCACCCCACAATGTGCACAGTAATTAATTTATAAACACGGTATAATTTACCCTCTGTGGTAAACAAATACTGAACAAAAGTTCAACAATTAATAGACTCAAACTCGTGGATATAAATCAAAAGATCTAGTTGGACAACTGCTTTGTTTTGGGAAGATCGATGATCTGATGTGCAACCATCCAATACTCAACCATATTTTGAAAATATATTACAAGATAACTCGCATATCAACAATAATAAATCAATTATGTCTAAGTTGATACTAGTTTGCTACCTCCACTAATATTGATTGTCATGTTCGTCAATTCAACACCCACAAAATTGGAAGGTAAAGTCAAACTGTTCAACTGATTTATATATTGGACTTCATGCAGACTCATCCCTCGTCATTGCTTAAATACTGTCTCTAGAATGGTCTGTGGCTTCACTACTGATTAGTCCTTTCTAAATGATAAACTTGATAAGGTAAAAACTTCCCTTGAGGTATTCAGCCCGTTGTTTTCGGCCACATAAATATGTTTCTCCAAATGCTAACTAGATGGAATCTGGTTATTCAATTCATATTACACAGATACTTAAATGTATGCGAAATTTTTTTTATATTGTAGAGGTCGGGTGTTCATTCTATGTAACAGGGATATACATTTATGTTGTCCAAAAGGTAAATTCCTTAAATCATCTTAAAATGAAGAAGACCACACCTTTGTTCTTGCTCATGGTTTATGAACATTTCACAGCAATCAACAAACCCAGTCAATATGATCAAATTCATGATGGGAAGGTCAAACAAACATAACACTTCTCTGGCGATATAAAAATCAAAACACCGACCGATATACATTTGAACACCCCCCCCCCCCCACCCCCCCCCCCCCAAAAAAAAAAGAAAAGAGAAAGAATGAAAATGTCATCGAGAAGATATAGAAGAGAAAAAAAAAGGCGAGAGAGGTAGAGAGAACAAGCTTGGAGAAAGAAGGGTATCACCACTCAGAGATAGCATCAAGGAGTGTGACTGATATCTGCACAGGGAATAACACCTATCCGTGATTAATACAGGGACGCCATGATGAAATAAGGAAGTCACGATGAGATGAAGACGTCATGATGAGATAAAGACATCATGATGAGATAAAGACATCATGATGAGATAAGGGCGTCATACTGAGATCAGGACATCATGACAGGATTAAGACGTTATGTCGAAATAAAGAGGTCATAATGAGATAAGGACGTCATGATGGGATAAGGATGTCATAATGAGATAAAGACGTCACGATGAATTCTCATCATCTCATGTTCCTAGTTCACTTGGGTAAATTCAAACATATTATCGTTCTCCAGCAGTTAGGGGAAAACAATAAATCAACATCCCATGTTATATATTCCCACATGAGAAAATATATATATCATCGTATGAAATAATACTCAGAAGAATCAATAAGAGATCCACCAGATAGATATTCATCTATCATAACATCAACAAAGATTCGAACACAAAACGTAATATCCCTCCAAGTCTGTCTCCGTTGAGCATGGGTTAAGGACGTTTTGCAAGGGTTATAGTTGCACGGAATTTACCAGCGAACCACACTAGGTCTCTTCTTAATGGAGTTACAAGACACTCGTTCAGAAAGCATTTTTACAGATCACTGAATGCAAAAACCCGCAATGTCATCAACAGCAATAGTACAATGCTGGCGTTGAGTGAAACGTCCTGCAAAAATTATGCACCATGTGTCTATCTTTCCTTCCCATATGATCAATAATCTCAGAAACAGAACACTGCATTCTCTCGCAAACTCTCATAGCATGTTCACGAAAGATATGAAGATTAATAATCACAAAGACTGTGCACTATAGTTTAAGACACGGATTCTTAAGAACAATTTCCATAGCATAAAGAAGAATGCTTATAATGCGCATTTATAGTGAGATGGCATTCACATAGAGTATAGAAATCCATTCATAGGAGATGGAACTTAATCATGGTGAAATCATTAGTGGAATAGCATTTTCAATCTGCAGAATCAAATTCTCAGAAAGCGAGGCAATCAGTTTACATTTTCTCCGTGAAGCGATGATTTAACAAGCTCATCATTTCACATAAAGACAACATGTTACCGATACTTTTTATGTCACCAGGCATCGTCTAAATATGTTGCTAAAGGGTGATCTTATCACCTAACGGAGAACACAAAGAACACTATAATCCCAATTGAAAAACACTATAAGTCGTATCTCTTTAAATTCCCATGGTAAAATGAGCGATATCAGATTTTCGCCGTGCGAGCTCCGATTTCCAGACGCCAAGATAAGCGGGGTCAACCAATCACATCTCTCCATTGCGATGCCACGCTTGTCATACACATTTTGACATTTACGAAAATATAAAATCCAGACGCTTGTCACTTGAAGTTAAAAATAGCGCTGATGAAATCAGGTTGTTTGTCATTCCAAATTTTTCGCATGGTAGCAGATGTGTGTAAAAAGTTATGTAAATTTCCGACATCGCTGAAATACTGTGGTGATGATGATAGATGTATCACATTCACTATATCTCACACGGTCACGAGAGTCTCTATTCTTGTCCCGATCAAGCTATGCTGCAAAACCATCGTGGTATTTATCCATCCATTGCCTCCCTCTTGCTCTCAAACCATCAAGCTTACCAGTTGTCACTAATTTTTAAATTCTGTTTCATAACATATTTATATAACTTTTTAAAATATATATTAATCGCGACTGTCTAAGTCTAATTTCTGCAATCAATCTCCGTTTGTCATTTGTCTCCTAAAGGATTTTGTCATTTGATTTTCTGTCCGCCCATTGCTTTTTTAAAGTTTTCCCAAAAACCACATGTCCTTCGCCATTAAATGTCTCTCATCTTGTCTGTTAATTGTTCATGTTTCATACGAATGCACAGATATAAATTTTCTATAGCACTTCAACACACCTTTTCTCACTGCAATTTACAACTTTTCGTTGCTAAGATTGTTTTCCATCCCGCAGAAGGCCAACTTTGCCATGGCAAATCTTGATCTAATCTCTGCACGGTATCTTCCACGAGATGTTACGACTGTTTCGTGATAGTTATACCGAATCACGTGTTTAAGACTATTTCCATTCCCTTGGATCGTACAATGTGGTAATCCTTTCTTCTTGGAGGCGACAATGATCAATGTTTTCTAACAATACAGTTCCAAACATAATTTCGCATTGTATAATAACCGCAACTACCAAATGCCGTAGATCCTGCCCTTTATCAGCAACCGATACTGTAACGTGCCGCATAACTTATGTTGTTGATGTTTTGTCCATTGAATGCAACTCCTTTCAGTCCAAAACATTTCTCATAATAGTTGGCTAATTTCATATAATCGTACCTATATTATATTGTGATTAATTATATGTGTGATTTAATTATGTGTTTGATTTAATTACAGGACTAATTTTTTACAGGGGTGATTTAATTACAGAACAAATGTAATTACATGTTTGATTTGAATAAGAAATTGATGTATTTATAGGTGTGATTTAATAACACCAATGATGTCATTACAGGTGTGGTTAATTACAGGAATGATTGAAATATAGGCGTGATTTAACTACAGCTAAGTTAACAAGTTAGTATGGAAGTTAGATGGTTGGTTGAGAATCGCCTCAAAGACAGAGTTTTAACTCTTAAGGATTGGTGGCGTGGGGAGGGAGGGGAGGGGGTAAAATAGTTTGAAATCTGAACTGGGTTTGCATGTATTTGAGAGAGGCGGGTCAGAGACTTTCTTCCAAACCAAGTAATAAACACATTATATCTGATGGTACTGTGTTAAAGAGATCTCCGAGTTTTGACATATAGCAGAAATCGAACAGACGAGATTTATATTCAAACGGGTGCGAATTTGGCACGTGACCCGTCGTAAATCTGAGGAAAGTGCATGGCCGATGAGTTCCACGATATTGTTTCAGTAAAGACATGATATATTGCTTACCTAAAGAACTGGATATGTTCAAGATACAATTATCTAATGTACCACTAGATACTGGTGACGACCAAATTGGCTGACAGGGAAACAGTTGTCGAGGAACCACGAGGCGGTACATATGCTGATATGTATTTTGTGAGCGTCACCTACTCTAAACGAATGGTTTACATGGATGACTGCGCACAGGTTGTATGTATGTATGTATGTATGTATGTATGTATGTATGTATGTATGTATGTATGTATGTATGTATGTATGTATGTATGTATGTATGTATGTATGTATGTATGTATGTATGTATGTATGTATGTATGTATGTATGTATGTATGTATGTATGTATGTATGTATGTATGTATGTATGTATGTATGTATGAATGTATGTATGTATGTATGTATGTATGTATGTATGTATGTATGTATGTATGTATGTATGTATGTATGTATGTATGTATGTATGTATGTATGTATGTATGTATGTATGTATGTATGTATGTATGTATGTATGAATGTATGTATGTATGTATGTATGTATGTATGTATGTATGTATGTATGTATGTATGTATGTATGTATGTATGTATGTATGTATGTATGTATGCATGCATGTATGTATGTATGTATGTCTGTCTGTATGTATATATGTATGTATGTATGTATGTAGGTAGGTATGTATGTATGTATGTATGTATGTGCGTGCGTGCGTGCGTGCGTGCGTGCCTGCCTGCCTGCCTGCCTGTCTGTCTGTCTGTCTGTCTGTCTGTCTATCTATATATCTATCTATCTATTATTATTATTAAGGGGGAATGTAATCCGTACTGAGCTAGTGTTCTAATAATTTGCGATTATACGTAAAGGGATTGATGATGTCTTTGATGTCTTGTGGAAGATTATTCCACAGCTGAGTTGCAGAGTATGTTAAGCTTGTTTTGTATAAGTTTATCTAAGTCTTCTGAATGTGTAATATATTTAATCGTTTACTGTGTCTAGCATTATATTTAAACAATGGCCAAAGGTAATTTGAGGCATTCTGATGTAGGATTTTGTGAATTAGTTTGGATTTATTAAAAAGCAGGCGTATGCGGAGTGGTAGTAAATGAAGGAGTTTATGCAGGCTAGATGTTTGCTATTAAGTAAACTCATGGCCCGTTTCTGGAGTGAGTAAAGTCGCTTGGTGCTTGAATTGGAACAACCGTCCCAGATTGTAGAGCAGTAGTCAAAATGTGTCAGTATGTTAGAAGTATATAATATTTTCATTTTGTCCTCATCAATGAAATTTTTAATTTTGGCGAGTTGGTAGACTTTTTTCTAGCTGTTTGTTTAGTAAACGCTTGAATGTGGGGATGAAAGTTTAGGTTTCTATCAATGATGAGGCCTAACATTTTGTGCTCAATTACACTTTCTACAGGCATGTTGTCGATGTGAAGTTGAAGTGATCTGTTTGAATTTAGAGTTTGAAGTCTTTGTCTGGTCGCTAATAACAACGATTTTGTTTTAGTGATGTTAATTTGCATACGGTTTGCATAGCTCCACCTAACTACATTATTTAATTTTTGTTGCAAAGACGCCTCCAGCAAATTACTGCTTTCAGCGTTTGTATACACCGTACAGTCGTCTGCAAATAGATCACAGGACGACGAAAGATGCAAAGGTAGATCGTAAATATATATGGCAAATAACAGAGGGCCTAGAATAGAGCCTTGCGCTACTCCAATT